>WHVD01000017.1:600000-1035152 GCA_015178975.1 Hysterangium stoloniferum
CAATAGTGATGTGCGAGGCTACAATGTTGTCAATAGTCCGTGTCTATCCATTTCCAGTATCAAGGCCCGAATACAATCAGAAGGAATATCACCCATGAAATGTGTCATGAAGGACACAATATGAGCAACTTCAATAATGGTATGGCTTACAAAAGCTGGAAAAATTGGCATTCATACAACTAGAAGATGGAAGCACTCACCATCCTCCAAGAGGATTTCAATCAGCGTGCCACGGTGCGGGAGAGGTGGTTCGGGTAGATAGAATTGGCACAGTGCAATGAGGACGATCTGCAGCTTGAGGTTGGAAAAGTAACCTGAAAAACGGTAAAAGGAGTCAATGCTGGATACAATTAAAGCATACCATATTTAGAAAAACCTGCAAACAGTTTTACACCGGATAATACAAATTCATCGTTCTTGGCAGCAACGAGGGATGCACAGTGATGTTCTAGGTTGCAACGAGCAATTAAATCACGAAAGCAATCTTTGAAAACATAGCTAAGAAGAAACAGTTGACTTGCGTCTCAAGGCACGCACCGTGTGCTGCAAGCTTGACGAGTAAGTCTACAACACGTGTTGCATTGGATGGGTGTATATCCTCCAAAAGTTTAACAATACTAGGAATAGCCCGCGCAATGGCAGATCTAAATTCCGCTATGGTCAAATGTCAGCTGGATTCCTATTCGATTATGTGGCACTGAACCCTGGTCTGAAAGCTTCGCCAGGGCTGATGAAGCACTGGGTCGAACATGGTACCGAAGGTCGTTCAGAAGTGCAACAATATCGGGAATAAGACGCGACACGTCAGCTTGAAATTCGGCTGGGGACAATGTCACTCGGAGTCCCATCCCATGATAATGCACAGCACCTTGCTCTGAAAGATTGGCCAGGGCGAATATTCCGTTTGATCGAACATCGGCGTCAGGGTGCTTCGAAAGTGCAACAATGTCGAGGATGGCGCTCAAAATGGCAGGCCGAAATTCGACTGTGATCCAATGTCAGCTAGATTGCCATCCCATTGTGAGGCACCGCACCTTGCTCGGAAAACTTGGCCAGGGCCAATGCTGCGCTTGAATGAACAAGGTAGTCAGTGTCCTTCAAAAGTGCGACAATGTCAGGGATGGCAGGCGAAATGGCAGGCCGAAATGCGGCTGCGATCAAATGTCAGCAAGATTACCGTCCCAATATGAGGCACTGCACCTTGATCTGAAAGCTTGGCCAGGGCCGATAGTCCATTTGATTGAACAAGGGACTCGGTGACCTTGAAATGTGCAACAATGTCGGAAATGACATCCGAAATGGCAGCCCGAAATTCGGCTGTGATAAATGTCAGCTGTGTTCTCGTCCCATTTTCGAGGCACCGCACCATGTTCTGAAAGCTTGGCCAGTGCTGATCCAATATTTGATTCACCCCACGGGTCAGGGTCTCCCAAAAGTATGGCAATGTCGGGTATAGCATCCACAATGGTAAGTCGAAATTCGGCTGGGGTCAAATGTCAGCTGGGTTCCCATCCCATTTTGATACAAAGCACCTTGCTCTGAAAGCTTGGCCAGGGCCGATGCTGCCTTTGAACGAACAAAGATGTCAGTGTTCTTCAAAAGTGCAACGATATCAGGAATGGCACGCGACACGGGAGCTCGAAATTCGGCTAGGGTCAAATGTCAGTCGGATTCCCATCCCATTATGGTGCAACGCACGTTGCTCTGAAAGCTTGGCCAGGGCCGATACTGCGTTTGAACGAACGACGTCGTCAGTGTCCTTCAAAAGTGCAACAATGTCGGGAATGGCATTCGAAATAGCAGGCCGAAATTCGGCTGTGAGCAAATGTCAACGATGTGATGTTCCCATCCCATTATGAGGCACTTCACATTGTTCTGAAAGTTTTGCCAGGGCCGATACTGTATTTGATCGAGTAGATGACCTAGAGTCCTTCAGAAGTGCAGCAATGGCGGGAATGGCACCCAAAACGGCACCGCGAAATTGGGCTGTGGTTAAATGTCAACTGGATTCCAACCTGTTATGATGCACCGCACCTCGCTCTAAAAATTTGCCTAGGGCCGATACTGCGTTTGATCCAAGGGAGAGGTAGGGGTCCTTCAAAAGGGCAACAATGTCGGGAACGGCCCCCGAAATGGCAACTCGGAATTCGGCTGTGACCAATTGTCAGCTGGATTCCCATCCCATTCAGAGACACCCCACCTTGTTCTGAAAGCTTGGCTAGGACCGATACTCCCCGGGACCGAAAGAAGCCATCAGAGTCTTTCAAAAGTATGACAATGTCAGGAATGGCACCGGCAATGGCGGTTCGAAATTTCTCTGGAAACTCATCAATTATGGCAGTTCGCAAGAAGTCGGCACACTTACCAAACACATGGAGAGTAATCACCGCCTGTCCTAGAGCCAATTTTCCTTCATGGACTCTGAGGTTGAAGGTTGGTAGGGTGAGGCCAAAATTGTGAGCTTTCAAGTAGTTTGGACATTGGGAAATGAACAATATGTAAAATAACATATGACGGCCCTTCACGTACATGCCATCGTTATGTGTTGAAGGATCCTGATACCTTCATGACGCCAAATGCTGTGAGTACTCTGTAAGAGATCTATAGTCGACCAGAGACGGCTCGTCGTGAATTGGGAGATGTGGTGTGTGTCGGGCTTATTGACTAGATCGCTGTTATATGTATGAGTATGGGGTGGAGCGGAAGGGGGGATAGTCAAGCTTCGGAGTGGAGTTGAAGGGGGATTGTGCGGCGATGGCCGCATGTTGTCAGACAAACCGACAGCACCAAGTATGTAACCCCTGACAAGAGGAAGGAACTTCGCTATGGAGACTTAAGAAAAATGCTTCATGAAGAATTATTGGACTACCTTGTTCAGATAACTTGGCCAGCAGAAATGCTGCGCTTTGGCGAACGGGGGCATAAGGGTACTTCAAAAGTGTAACAATTGCAGGAATGGCATTCAAAATGGCAGCTCGAAATTTATCTGTGGTGAAATGTGAGCTAGATTCTCACCCCACTGTGACTCATCCCACCTTGTTCTGAAAGCTTGACCAGGGCTGATACTCCATCTGACCGAGCGGATTCGCCCCAATATTGTAAATGTGCAACGATGTCAGGAATAGCATTCACAATGGCAACTTGAGATTCAACCATGGTCGAAAGGGCAGTCCGAAATTCGACTGTGGCCAAGCGTTACTTGGATTCCAATCCCATTAGGCGGGACCATACCTTGTTCTGAAAGCTTGGCCATGGTACATGCTGCCTTTAATCGAACAAGGGACCTAGAGTCCTTCAAAAGTGCAGCAATGTCGGAAATCGCACTTGAAATGGCAGCTCGAAAGTCGACTGTCAACAAATGTCAGCTGGGTACTCATCACAATATGAAGCACCGCACCTTGGTCCGAAAGCTTGGCCAGTGCTGATACACCATTTGATCGAACATCTTCGTCGGAGTCTTTCAAAAGCATGACAATGTTGGGCATGGCATCCACAATGGCAGGCCGAAATGTGGCTGGTGTCAAATGTCAGTTGGCCTTCCATCCCTTTAAGAGATACCGTACCTTGATCCGAAAGCTTGGCCAATACTGATACACCATTTGATCGAACGGATGCGTCGGAGTCTTTCAACAGCATGACAATGTCGGGTGTGGCATCGACAATGGCAGGCCGAATTTCGGCTGGGCTCAAATGTCAGCTGGTTCCCATCCCATGAGGAGGCGCTGCAACCTTCCTTGGAAAGCGTGGCCAGGGCTGATACACCACTTGATAGAACACATTTGTCAGTGTCCTTCAAAAGTGTAACAATGTTGGGGATGGCATCAGCAATGGCAGACCGCAATTCGGCTATGGTCAAATATCAGCTGGGTTCCCATCCCATCATAAGGCACTGCACCCTGTTCTGAAAACTTGGCGAGGGTCGATTCCCCCTTTGAACGAACAGAGGAGTCAGTGTCCTGAAAAAGTGCAACAATGTCGGGAATGACACGCGAAATGACAACTTGAAATTCGGCTGTGATTAAATGTCAGCTGTGTTCATATCTTCTTATGGGGCACCACACCTTGTTCTGAAAGCTTCGCCAGGGCCAACACTCCGTTTGAGTGAACCCAGTCGTCAGTGTCCTTCAAAAGTGTAACAATGTTGGGAATGACGTCAGCAATGGCAGGCCGGAATTCGGCTGTAGCCAAATGTCAGCTGTGTACCCATCCCATTACGAGGCACTGCACCCTGCTCCGAAAACTTTGCCAGGGTCGATACCGCATTTGAACGAAGCCAGCGGTTAGTGTCCATCAAAAGTGCAACAATGTCAGGAATGGTACGCGAAATGGCAACTCGAAATTCGGCTGTGATTAAATGTCAGCTGGGTTCACATGTTATTATGGGGCACTGCACCTTGTTCTGAAAGTTTCGCCAGGGCCGTCACTCCGTCTGAACGAACCCAGTCGTCAGTGTCCTTCAAAAGTGCAACGATGTCGCCAATGGCACCCGAAATCGCATCTCGAAATTCGGCTGTGATCAAATCTCAGCAAGATTACCATCCCATTATGAGCCACCGAACCTCGTTCTGAAAGCTTCGCCACGGCCGATACTCCGTTAGATCGAACGGTGCTGTTAGAGTCCTTCAAAAGTACAAGAATATGGGGAATGGCCCCACAAATACCAGTTGGGAAATTCGCTGAAAACCGCTGCATATTATATCAAACTCCTTTTCCACTTCGCATACTCTTACCACATTTCACCAGTAATAATTCTCCGGGATCAGTTCCATTTTGAAAGCGGTCGATCCTACATTGTGCTAGTCTCTTTATCCATTCGTTTCCTTTTCCGGCCGTGCCAAGACGTTTAGCTAAGTATATTTGCATTCATGTAAAGAGGACAGTTCACCTGCTATAACACCCTTCCCTTCCAGCATTCTCTGGCAATCTTCTGTTCATCAATTAGTTTCTTTCCTGTAGCCATGACAAATGGCCTTACGAAAATGCCAATATGCCAATATTACTTCTTCGCAGCTTGCACGTAGGCCCTCTTTCTCTGACAATGCTCCATCAATAGCAGCCATCATCAATGTCTGTCGCTCGTAAGGTGCTGCACCCAGCGTGATCAGAGTTTGGATGTCTGAGCCTGTCGACACCCCCAGGGTACCCTCAACCATGTTGACCATAATACCAATAAGTACCGCCAACCCCAATGTCCTCAGGCGAGGCTCTAAACTGTCCAACCGATGTAAGGGTCCCCCGACTTGTATCAGGGTTTTGAAGGGGGTAAGGTAATCTTTGTCTATCCGTTTGTCTGTTCGTGGCGATAGGAATCGTGACATTGCCAGGAGAGAAACTTCGGCAAGCTCCGTATCAGGTACAGTGACGACGCCCGCGGTAACATGAAAGCAACTTTCAAATATTTTGGATATTTTTTCCGTTACGGCTCGTTGGCACAGAGCAATTCGCAACTGTTCACATGGTTTCGCACCTGCTACAGCCCTCAGTGCCTCCTGAACTGCCTCCTCCGACATAGATTTTTCAATCACCCATGCCAAGACAACAGCTTCAAGTTCGGTCCGTTGAGGCTTGCGTTGCGCTTCGACCAAGAACCGAGAAAGGCTCTTTACCCATTCGGAAATTCTAAATGGATATGTCCATGTTGGTGAAAAAGACCCAGGATCGTTTGACCCGGACGTCCCATACTTTGCGCCTGCAGAGACGACCGGGAAAAAGCGTGACATTGTTGTCTGAAAGGGACAGGCCGGGGAAAACAAGGGAAATAATGTGCCGAGTATATATAGCGCGATCCCGCATCCGGTCAAAAAAAGCATAAGCATGCCTAAAGCTACGCTGCTATTCCAGGTGAATAAGACGAGGCCTGCAGAAAAAAGAAAGAGAGCTAGTTGGATCAAAAGCGGGATGCCAGTAACAACTGACTCGAGGCGCCATTGCTGCGCTCTCTTAACACGAAGGAGGCGTTCACATGCATCACTTGAGCGACTTCCTGGGGATACAGGAATATAGTTCGCCAGCCATTCCCTTGCAAGTACAGCACAAAGCGCACTGAAGAGGGTCAGACCGAGACTACTGAACCACAAATGGTTGACAATAAGGGAAGATTTGGCGACTTGAAAAGGCGGAGGCGGAGAGGTAGTCCCAGCGAACTGATTTTGGAGTGTGTGGAGGATTTCCTGAAGAGGATCTACCTGCATATCCTTCCTACTTTCGATCAGGAAAGCGGTAAGAATCCCTCCAAACAAACCTGCCTGAGAAACTATGAATTAAATATCCCATAAAGAAGAATGAATTCAGTTTACAAATATGAGAAGCTCGTCGATACCAACTTGCAATGAACTGGCAAGTTCTCTGTCCTCTTTTTCGGTTTCCTTCAGATATAATGACCATACGGACGAATCCGATTGAAGGTGCTTGGCATAGGGATTGCCTTCTTCGCTATCAACGCCATTACCGCCACTGAATGCTGCCTTGGTTGGAGTTGAGGGAACCGCGGTAGACCGCAACGAAGGTTGACGGTTGATCGTTCCTGATGCTTCCGTTTGTGTGCTTCAGTTTAGAAAAAGCGTAAAATCTGTTGTAATACCTGCGGCAACTGGTATCTGTGATTCAGCGGAGCTACTATCTCCTGCATACTGCGAAGACATCACTTTGACGTAGGGTCAGTTGGGCGCTTCAAATCTGAAGCTCTCAAGGGCTACCGACAGGTGGGGCGCTTCCACCGCGTGAGTGCCGCGCGTCCTGGAAAATCATGTAGCAGAATTCATCTTCGTAAATAAAACACTAGTTCAAATTTATCTTCTTCTTAGTTTATACTTCAAAAGCAGAGCGAAATATTCTGTTGTGTATGACCTGAAATAAGCTTGTTGTGGCACGGTCAGTAGCGGGTGGACACCACTAATCTACATTGGCGGAAAGCTTATATTTTGAAGAAGGCTTTCCTGTGCCTAAAATTCAATGCCCATATGCTTATCACATTTTCCACTGAAATCGACAGCAAGATATAAATATCAAGAGTTCTTAATTGCGTGCCACACTTTCAATCACCTGAGTTAGCCCATTTCCCAGCATTGGTTATAAAAAAAAAACTGTCTATGATGTATTTATCAATTTTGACTCAGAGAACTCCAGCACACTCATGAACTAAATCGTGCGCGGCGGCTTCTGGTGGCCCTAGTCTCAAGGAGGCGAGCAAAAGGGAAAATCGGAAATCATATCCAAGATACAGTTCTAACCTTTGCAGAAAGCTTTTCTCCAACTCAAATAAATCACTCTCCCCTTTTCCCGGCATCGCAATCGAAAACTGAAATGGCCCAATAGTGTCAACTTAACAAACTGAACTCCATGTAGCAGAGGAACATCATCCACACTTTTGTTTCCTCCCACCAAAACTGTGGTTTTAATACCTTAGATGGCAGTTTACCATAGTTTGACATTTTCTCGCGAAATTGGCGCATTCAGTCCCTTTTACGTTTTATGTGAGGGAAAAATTGCAACGCTTGAAGATGTCTCAAAATCCTGAGGATCCACTCAGAGTCCCCGGCCAGCCATGACTGCGATATGGACTGAGATCAGATGTCGTGTCTGCGTCCTGAGTTCCTATCCATTTTCAACTACACACCAACTCGTATATCTAAAATTATAAATGAGTAGCTGACAGTAGGATGTGGTGATTGTCATCAGGAGCTCGATACCATAAATTATGGCTAGTATCCTTCCAATCCCACCGTTCCAGAGTTTTTCGCGAAACATCTCCCTCATTCCCACAATGCTCTGACTTTGTTGTTCTGAGCTCAGTAACAGCTGGCGAACCCGATGCAGGTAGTTCCTCGAGACAGCTTCGACAGAAACCTCAGCAGGTACCTCATTCGTGTCGTGACTGCACGCATTCGGTTTGTTAGATGTAGGCATTGGTGTACCGTAGATGTGCTCATAGCAGGTGAGTATAATTATTGCTTATTTATGGTAGAATGCGATAGATTAACATTGAAACGTCGCTTGTGCGGAAATCACTCTTTCCTGGCGGCTTCAATCTCGTTGCTATATCCGGCGATATTGTCCGGTTCACATTCAAAACTGGTTACTTGTTCAAATTGTGCGCTTCATGTTCAAGTTGTAAACTTCTTTTTGAATCCGTTTTCAACTCTATCAATATTGGCAACGACGAGAAACGAAACCTACGGTTCAGGATACTCCCAAGTTGCCCCAAGCATTTGTTTTACATCATCACCGCATAAGTGTGGCGAGTTCTCATGTAGAGTTCAGGCAATCCGCCCTTTCTATTATTTAAAAAAGTGACATCACCATGAAAAATATGAATGCAGTGGATACTGAGCTATGCGGTTGCTATGGTGCAGGACACATAGTCCTTTGTATCTTTCACAAACATTGTATTTTCCACGAATGTCAAGGGAACATATGATGTAAAATCACTGGAATTCTCATAAATACTAGTCACAGGGGGAGGTTTGATGCTCCATCACAATGCTCTTCTGAGAACCCTGGTATCGCTCCCATGCATAGAGATAGAGGCCACTACATGTCACACTGTTGGGTCTCAATCGCGATTTTAAAATACCCCCTAAATTTCATGGATAATACAAAGTTTGTGGAAATTACACAGATTTCCCGAAAATGTTCAGTTTTATTTTCCTTTTTTTGGAACTGTGTGGAATTTTATATATCGTAATTGGAAACTTTCAAAATTAAGCTATCTAAAATTTTCAAGGTGCTCTCAATGCAAGAATAAACATTGTGGACTATTGAGGGACCATTAACATTAGGTCTCTCGTACAGAAGACTTCTTTAAATTTCGGAATCATTTTCCAGAATTTGGACATTTTCGGGCCCAACTCTCATACTTGGCATTTATTTTAAAGCAAATGACGAGGTTGAGAATTTAAGCTTAAGTCTCGTCGATGTGTGTGTGTTAGAATATTGCAAGCCGTTGAGAGTGCTCACAGTCTGACTACACTCAGCTATTTAGTACTGTACAGTAGCTTAGTCATCACATGTATTTCGGTAGGGACTTTGTCATCCCCTCACCCACATGAAATCCCGTTGCATATTCTTACAGTGTGTCCGTGTATTAGTCCGCATACCGTTTCCGTAATCCTCGGAGCCTGTGGTCACTCACTCAGCACTGTCAGAATATCTACCGATATCAAAAAACGGATCCTATATTCCACCTTGAGATAGATATAACAGAAAACGAAGCACTACTCAATCCCCGTACTTACACGATCACGCTGTCTGCAGTACCATTGCCACACGGAATAACCTGCATGTTGTGTGTGTACGTAGGCCCCATGACCACGCATACTGGCTGACCATGCTAATCAATTCGCTATTTGGAACAATGGGCATTGATATCAAAAGAGACCGACGGGTAGCATCCCGTGTCGTGAGTGAAAAGGTAATAATACAAGCGAACAACTTTGAAAAGTTCTTACAACTCCCAGGTGGGGAGAGGCCCATCAGCTCAGTACTAATCCAACTTAATTTTAGATATTTACAGTGAGCCTAGATGCAAATCGTGTCACGGTCTAATTCGTCCATTCACGCGGTATCATCATAAGTCACGGTTCATGGCTAGTCTATATTGATAGAGGGTGGAATATGGTGAAAAACATACAGTATCTGTAGTAGTCGATATTCACGATTCATTTAACATATAGCAGAGGAATGCTATCGCTTCATTCTGTGGTTTGAATACCTTAATGGTGGTTCACCGTAATTCAGCAACTGTTCTTGAAATCGGCGTATAGTGTCCCCTTGTTTCTCTGCGGGAGCCATGTAGCTTGCCTCTCAGTTGCGAACACAGGTTCGCGTTAGACATCTTGCGAACAATCTCTTGACATCTAATTTAAAAATAGTTTCAGAACTCATCCGTGGAATTATGTTATGGCGAGCAATCTGTATCCATAAATGTAATTTTAGTCGTTTTGTTGAGATATCGTTCATCACTTTCTATAAAATGTGATCTGTGAAACATGTAAATGCGCAACTTCACCCAGCCAACGATATGCCTTCAATACTGGTATACAATGCGAATTGTGTGATCCACACAGACCAGTGAATGGAGTAGCGAGTAAGCATAAAAAAGAGTGACCATTGTAAAGGAATTCTTGATAGGACTGCAGTATGGATGTGGTGTATGTTTTAAGTGTGAGCTTGCGTCACAATGCGGAAGGGCAGAAACGAGACTATGAAGGTAGTGACAGTTCGCACTGTGGTACACAAGGGCTCGTGGTCCGCAGATCGAGCCATAAACTTCAGAATAGTCTTGATTATGTCGTACCTCTATCCAACTCCCATAATTGGAGAGTCTCATGCGTTTCGACCCAGTATCTTTTTGAGGAGACATACATGGTGCTTCATCTTCCGAAGACCACACGACAACTAAACGGGTGTTACGAACGGATCAAGTGGTGTCGAGCAGGCATCCTGGGCTTTAACAGTACTGGGCTGTTAACCTAAAGGAGTTGTTGCAAGGCAAGCGTTGAATTGGTTAAACTGTCGGCGAGAATCGTTGTTGATCTTCCTGGATTATAAAAGTCACACCGTTATTTGGATTCAAACATTTCATCGCCGTCCTTATTCCCGCGGGAACCTCGGCGCCGCCACTACGTACTAGAATTGGGCCTACCAACGCGCGCACACACGTATGTACTAATGGCTACAGAGCTATGGATTGAACCCTCCCAGCAGTGATTTCCACATCCCACAGCAGGATATTAGTCTTGAAACTCGGATATCAGTAGGTGAACCTTTCCTTCCATCATTCGATCGACACAACAGAAAACGGATCATCTCTCAATCGTAGGAATTAGTATATAGTCGGGCTATCCCAGAGTACAATGAATTGCAGATGGGAAGACAGTTTACAGTGGACGTCAATGGAGATTTAAAAAAAAAAATCTTTTGGAGGCAGTAAGGACGGGAATGTTGGTGCGTTTTTCACGACGCATCATTTGTGCGGATGTTCGTCGTGAGGTAAGACAGGTTTAATCATGTAGTCCATGTCCTACTCAATCCCCGCCTTTAAAGCTTTACATCGATCCAATTATCGTGACTGGTACACATGGTGACTGGGCTTTAATAGGAAAACTGCCCATTGCTGCACAAATGTACATTTGGAGGAGCTCCCTCAAATGGACATGAACGCAATTAACCCTATAGCTTGCAGTAATCGATCGTTTGCAATGAGTAGACATCCACCAAAATTTCCGGTGACTGTTTAATAAACCAAGCCGAGCCAATAATATTGAATGAGGTGTACAATCTAGTGAAAAATATGTGTAGGGTAAATACGAATGGCCCAAAGTACCGAGTGCATCAGTGTTTGGCGTGAGCCGTGTGTAAATGTTGGTGGAATTTTCACCGTTTAACCACTCTTCGGCAATAATAGTGTGCGAGGCTACAATGTTGTCAATAGTCCGTGTCTATCCATTTCCAGTATCAAGGCCCGAATACATTCAGAAGAAATATCACCCATAAAATGTGTCGTGAAGGACAAAATATGAGCAACTTCAAAAATGGTATGGCTTACAAAAGCTGGGGAGATTGGCATTCATACAACTAGAAGATGGTAACAATTACCATCATTCAGGAGGATTTCAATCAGCGTGCCACGGGGTGGGAGAGGGGGTTCAGGTAGATAGAAACGGCACAGTGCAATGAGGACAATCTGGAGCTTGAGATTGGAAAAGTAACCTGAAAGACGGTAAAAGGAGTCAATGCTGGAAACAATTAAGGCATACCATATTTAGAAAAACCTGCAAACAATTTCACACCGGATAAAACAAGTTGGTGTTTCTCGGCAGCAACGAGGGAAGCACAGTGATGTTCAAGGTTACAACGAGCAATTAGATCACGAAAACAATCTTTGAAAACATTGTTAAGAAGAAACTGTTGATTTGTGTGTCAAGCCACGCACCGTGTGCCGCTAGCGTGACGAGCAAATGGACAACATATTCTGCATTGGATGGGTGTCTATCTTCCAAAAGTTTAACAATACTAGGAATAGCACGCGCTATGGCAGATCTAAATTCCGCTATGGTCAAATGTCAGCTGGATTCCCATGCGATTATGAGGCACTGAACCCTGGTCTGAAAGCTTTGCGAGGGCCGATAAAGCATTTAATCGAACATAGTCCCAATGGTCCTTGAAAAGTGCAAGAATATCGGGGATAGCATGCGACACGGCAACTCGAAATTCGACTGGGGACAATATCACTCGGAGTCCCATCAATTGTGATGCAACGCACCTTGCTCGGAAGGCTTGGCCAGGGCCAATACTGCTCCTGATCGGACAGCGTCGGCAGCGTCCTTCAAAAGTGCAACAATGTCCGGGATGGTACTCAAAATGGCAGGCCGAAATTCGGCTGCGATCAAATGTCAGCTTGGTTACCATCCAATTATGAGGTACTTCACCATGCTCGGAAAGTTTGACCAGGGCCAATACTCCGGTTGATCGAACAAAGGGGTCAGTGACCTTCAAAAGTGCAGCAATGTCGGGAATGACACCTGAAATGGCGGCCCGAACTTCGGCTGTGAGCAAATGTCAACTTTGTTCTCATCCCATTACGAGGCACCGCACCGTGTTCTGAAAGCTTGGCCAGTGCTGATTCGCCATTTATTTGAACGGATGGGTCGTGGTCTCGCAAAAGTATGACAATGTCAGGTATCGCATCCACAATGTCGGGTATCGCATCCACAATCCCAGGTCGAAATTCGGCTGTGATCAAATGTCGGCTGGGTTCTGATCTCACTATGTTGCAAGGCACCATGCTCTGAAAGCCCGGCCAGGGCCGATGCTACGTTTAAACGAAGAAAGCCGTCAGTGTCCTTCAAAAGTGCAACAATGTCGGGAATGGCACACGACACAGCAGCTCGGAATTCGGCTGGGGTGAAAATGTCAGTCGGATTCCCACCCCATTATAATGCCACACACATTGCTCTGAAAGCTTGACCAAGGCCGATACTGCGTTTGAACGAAGGTAGAAGTAAGGGTGCTTTAAAAGTGCAACAATGTCGGGAATGATATTCGACATGGGAGGAAGGAATTCAACTGTGATTAATGTCAGCTAGATTACCATCCCATTATGATCCACCGCACCTTGCTCTGAAAGTTTGGTCAGGGCCCATGCTGCGTCTGAACGAACAGAGTCGTCAGTGTCCTTCAAAAGTGCAACAATGTTGGGAATGGCATTCGAAATAGCAGGCCGAAATTCGGCTGTGATCAAATGTCAACTATGCTCCCATTTCATTATGAGGCACCGCACCTTGTTCTGAAAGCTTTACCAGGGCCGATACACCATATGATCGAATATCTGACCTAGAGTCCTTCAGAAATGCAGCAATGTCGGGAATGACACCCGAAATGGTGGCCCGAAACTCAGCTGTGCTCAAATGTCAGGTGTGTTCTCATCCAATTACGATGCACCCCACCATGTTTTGAAAGCTCAGCTAGGGCCGATAGTGCGTGGGATCTACCCGACCCCGACCGCTGCCAGTCCTTCAAAAGTACAACAATGTCGGGGATGGCACTCGCAACGGCGGGGCGAAATTCGGCTGCGGTAAAATGTGAACTGAATATCCAACTCATTTTGATGCACCGCACCTTGCTCTAAAAGCTTGGCCAGAGTTGATACTCCAACGGAGCCGACAGAGTTCTTCAAAAGTGCAACAATGTCGGGAATGACCCCCGAAATGGCAGCTCGCAATTCGGCTGTGATCAATTGTCAGTGGGATTCCCATCCCATTGAGAGACACCCCACCTCGTTCTGAAAGTTCGGCCAGTGCCAATACTCCGTTGGACCGAACGGAGTCATTAGAGTCCTTCAAAAGCATGACAATGTCGGGAATGGCACTGGCACTGGCGGTTCGAAATTCGTCTGGAAACGCATAAATCATGGCAGTTTGCAAAGAGTCGGGGCACTTACCAAACACATGGAGAGTAATGACCGCCTCTACAAGGGCCAATTTTCCTTCACGCATTCTGAGGTTGAAGCTGGGTAAGGTGAGGCCTAAATTGTGCGCTTTAAAACAGTTTGGAAATTGGGCAATGAATAATATACGAAATAATGTATGAGGTCTCTTCACGTTCATGCCATCGTTACCTGTTGAAGGATCTTGATGCCTTCACGACGCCAAATACTGTGAGTACTCTGTAAAAGATCTATAGTCGACTGGAGACGGCTCGTCGCGAATTGGGGGATGTGGTGTGTGTCGGGATTATTGACTAGATCACTGTTATATGTATGAGTATGGGATGAGGCAGAAGGGGGGATAGTCAAGCTTCGGAGTGGAGTTGTGGGTGGATTGTGCAGCGATGGCCGCATGGTGTCATACAAACCTACAACACCAAGTATGTGACCCCTGACAAGAGGAAGGAACTTCGCTATGGAGACTTAAGAAAATGCTTCTTAAAGAATTATTGGACTACCTTGCTCAGATAGCTTTGCCAGCAGAAATGCTGCGCTTGATCGAACGGGGACATAAGAGTACTTCAGAAGTGCAACAATGTCAGGCATGACACCTTCTATGGCAAATTGACATAGGGCTGTGTTCAGATGTGAGCTGGATTCCCATCCCATTATTGAGGCACCGCACCTTGCTCTGAAAGCTTGGCCAGGGCCGATACTGCGTTTGATCGAACGGAGAGGGAAAAGTCCTCCAAAAGTGCAACAATGGCGGGAATAGTACCGATAATGGCCGCTCGAAATTCAGCTGTGGTGAAATGTCAGCGAGATTCCCATCCCACTGTGGCGCACCACACCTTGTTCTGAAAGTTTGGCCAGGGCCGATAGTCCATTTGATCCAGGGGATTTGTCCCCGGATTGCAAGAGGGCAGCGATGTCAGGAATGGCATCCACAATGGCAGCTCGAAATCCGGCCGTGGTTGAAAGGGAAGTCTGAAATTCGACTGGTCAAATGTCACTTGGGTTCTCATCCCATTATGTGGGGGTGTACCTTGCTCTGAAAGCTTCACTATGGTACATGCCACGCGTGATCGAATAGAGTACCTAGAATCCTTCAAACGTTCAGCAATGTCGGAAATCGCACTCGAAATGGCAGCTCGAAAGTCGGCTGTCAACAAATGTCAGCTGAATTCTCATCCCATTATGAGGCAACGCACCCTGCTCCGAAAGCTTGGCCAGTGATGAGACAAAATTTAATCGAACAGATTCGTGTGAGTCTTTCAAAAGAATGACAATGTCAGGCATGGCATCCACAATGGCAGGTCGAAATTTGGCTGGGGTCAAATGTCATATGTATTCTCATCCCATTACGAGGCACCACACCTTGTTCTGAAAGCTTTGCCAGTGCTGATACACCATTTGATCGAACGGATGCGCCGGAGTCTTTCAACAATATGACAATGTCGGGTATGGCATCCAAAATTGCAGGTCGAATTTCGGCTGTGATTAAATGTCAGCTGGGTTCCCATCTCACTATGGGACACCGCACTTTGGGCTGAAAGCTTCGCCAAGGCCGACACTACGTGGGAACCAATGGAGTAGCCAGGGTCCTTCAAAAGTGCAGCAATGTCGGGAATGACAACAGCAATGGCAGGTCGGAATTCGGCTGTGATCAAATATCAGCAAGATTCTCATCCCATTATGAGGCACTGCACCCTGCTCTGAAAGCTTTTCCAGTGTCGATACTGCGTTTAAACGAACGGAGTAGTCAGAATCCTTCAAAAGTGCAGCAATGTCGGGAATGACATCAGCGATAGCAGGCCGGAATTCGGCTGTGGTCAAATCTCAGCAAGATTCTCATCCCATTATGAGGCACTGCACTCTGTTTTGAAAGCTTTGGCAGCGCGCATACTCCGCTTGAACGAACCCAGTCGACGGTGTCTTTCAAAAGTGCGATAATGTTGGGAATGACGTCAGCAAGAACAGGCCGGAATTCAGCTGTCCTCAAATGTCAGCAAGACTCTCATCCCATTATGAGACGCTGCACCCTGCTCTGAAAGTTTCTCCAGGGCCGACAGTCCCTTTGAAAGAGTGGAGTCGTCATAGTCCTTCAAAAGTGCAACAATGTCGGGAATGGCATCAGCAATGACAGGTCGGAATTCGGCTGTGTTCAAATGTCAGCTGGGGTCCCACCTCATTATGAGGCACTGCACCATGGTCTGAAAGCTTGGCCAGGATCGATACTCCGTTTGAACGAACGGAGTTGTCAGAGTCCTTCAAAAGTGCAACAATGTCGGGAATGGCACCCGAAATCGCAACTCGAAATTCGGCTGTGATCAAATGTCAGGAAGATCACCATCCCATTATGAGACACCGCATCTCGTTCTGAAAGCTTCCCCAAGGCCGATACTCCGTTTGATCGAACGGTGTTGTTAGAGTCCTTCAAAAGTGCAATAATGTGGGGAATGGCACCACAAATACCAGTTGGGAAATTCGCTGAAAACCGCTGCATATTATATCAAACTCCTTTTTCACTTGGCATACTCTTACCACATTCCAACGGTACTCGTTCTCCGGGATCAGTTATATTTTGAAAGCCGTTCGTACTACACTGTGCTAGTCTCTGGATAACCTCGTTTACTTTTCCGGTAGTGCGAATACGTCAGTTATGTGTGTTTTCATTCATGTAAAGAGGACAGTTCACCTGCTATAACACCCTTCCCTTCCAGCATTCTCTGGCAATCCTCTGCTCATCAATCAATTTCTTTCCTGTCGCCATGACAAATATCCTCACTACGATGCCAATATGCCAATATTATATTTTCGCAGCTTGCACGGAGGTCCTCCTTCTCTGTCAATGCTCCATCAATAGCAGCCATCATCAATATCTGTCGCTCGTAAGGTGCTGCACCCAGAGTGATCAGAGTTTGGATGTCTGAGTCTGTCGACACCCCTAGGTTACCCTCATGCATGTTTACCCCAATACCAATAAGAACCGCCAACCCCAATGTCCTCAGGGAAGGCTCTAAACTGTCCAACCGATATAAGGGTTTCCTGACCTGTATCAGGGTTTTGAAGGGGGTAAGGTACTCTTCGTCTATCTGTTTGTCTGTTCGCGGCAACAGGAATCGTGACATTGCCAGGAGAGAAACTTCCGCCAGCCCTGCATCACGTACAGTGACGACGCCCGCAGTAACGTGAAAACAACTTTCAAAGATTGTGCATAATTTTTCCGTTACGGCTCGTTGGCACAAGGCAATTCGCAACTGTTCAGATTGTTTCGCACCTGCTACAGACCTCAGTGCCTCCTTGACTGCCTCCTCCGATATAGATTTTGCAATCACCCATGCCAGGACATCAGCTTCAAGTTCGGCCCGTTGAGGCTTGCGTTGTGCATCGACCAAGAACCGAGAGAGGATTTCTAGCCATTCGGACACCTTGAATGTACATGTCGATATCGATGAATCAGACTCAGAGTAGTCTGATCCGGATGTCCCATACTTTGCGCCTGCAGAGACGACCGGGAAAAAGCGGGACATTGTTGTCTGAAAGGGACAGGCGGGGGAAAACAAGGGAAATAATGTGCCGAGTATATATAACGCGATTCCGGATCCGGTCAAAAAAAGCATAAGCCCGCCTAAAGCTACGTTATTATTCCAGGTGAACAAGACGAGACCTGCAGTAAAAAGAAAGAGAGCTAGTTGGATCAAAAGCGGGATGCCAGTAACAACTGACTCGAGGCGCCACTGCCGCGCTCTCTTAACGCGAAGGAGACGTTCACATGCATCACTTGAGCGACTTCCTGGGGATACAGGAATATAGTTCGCCAGCCATTCCCTTGCAAGTACAGCACAAAGCGCACTGAAGAGGGTCAGACCGAGACTACTGAACCACAAATAGTTGACAATAAGGGAATATTTGGAGACTTGAAAAGGCGGAGGCGGAGAGGTAGTCCCAGCGAACTGATTTTGGAGTGCTTGAAGGATTTCCTGAAGAGGATCTACCTGCAAACCCTTCCTACTTTCGATCAGGAAAGCGGTAAGAATCGCTCCAAACAAGCCTGCCTGAGAACCCATAAATTGAATATCCCCATAAAGGAGAATGATTTGAGTTTACAAATATGAGAAGCTCGTCGATACCAACTTGCAATGAACTGGCAAGTTCTTTGTCCTCTTTTTCCGTTTCCTTTTGATATAACGACCATATGGTTGAATCCGATTGAAGATGTTTGGCATAGGGGTTGCCTTCCTCGCTATCTAGGCCATTACCGCCACTGAATGCCGTCTTGGTTGGGCTTGAGGGAACCGGGGTAGGCCGTGGGGAAGCTTGAGGGTTTGTCGTTCCTTGTGCTTCTGCTTACGTGCTTCAGTTTAGAACAAGTGTAAAATCTGATTGAATACCTGAGGCAAGTGGTATCTGTGATTCAGCGGAGCTAATGTCTCCTGCATACTGCGAAGACATTGACTTAGCGTCAGTTGGGCGCTTCAAATACGATTCTTAGACGTGATATCACCTCCGCAAGCAACTTTTCCACAGTCTCAAGGGCTACCGACAGGTGGGGGCTTCGACCGCGTCACCTCAGCTATTTGGCGTACTACGTGCTTCAGACAATGCTGAGGTGATCTATTTAATACTACCTTCACCAGGATACCCACCCTCTCCACAAAGCTTTAGGATCCTTAGTTTATCAGAGTTCAAATTGGTTAGGGATTTTTGAGGATCCAAAAATTCATGAATTCTAAACCCGCCAATCACATGTTAGATTCTTAACCGACTTTAACTCGGTCAAGGATCCGATGAGTGATTGGCGGAGTTTATAAAAAATAAGCTTCTAATGAGATCCTAGAGCTAGGGCTTTTCCCGGTGCTTCCGTTCGGTCATTTTTACTTACTCTACTTACCTGGTCATTATTCTTGTATCTAGGTAAACCTATGTAGCCATTCGGCATGCAACGTGCAAATGCTGTGGTATTATTCTTGTATCTAACGCTACTTCTCACATTGTGCAGGAACCGGCCAGGTGCCTTGTATTGAAATTTGTCAACAGTTTCCATTGCATTGTCAACTTTGCCATCAGCATAGCCCTCTTTGCATTGTAGAGGAGTTTTGTCGCAACCCCCTCCAAACAGACTCCAATACCCTGGAGTTCGTCCAAACTGTCGAGGAAGACCCCCATTGGTTTCCCAAACTGACCTGAGCTCAGAACAACGTGGTCAGATCGCTGCAACTGGGAATGAATATTTCGTGAAAAACTTTGAGAACCATGGGATTGTAAGGGTCCTTGCCATCATTTATGTTATAGAGGTCCTAATGACGATCACTACATACCACTGTCTGCAACATGTCTGGAGTTTTGGATAGACAAGTTGGTCTGTATTTGAGAATGTATATATGACTGATCCAGAATGACACTCGGACGTTTTCAGTGCCAAGGAGAAACGACCTACCAATAGCCAGTGGCTCATGGTAGGTCGTTTCTCCTTGGCACTGAAAGGTCCGGGTGTCATTTTGCATCTGTTAGATCTACATTCTCAAATACACGTCAAGGTTTCGATCCAAACCACTAGATTATTTTCAGACAATGAGACGTGCTGATCGTCGTCGGGGGAGCGATAACATAAATCATGGCCAGTATCCTTACAAGTCCACCAGTGCCAAAGCTTTTCATATAATATTTCCCTCCTTCCCGCAATGACCTGACCACGTTGTTCCGAAATCAGCACGGACGGGGAAACTAACGGAGGTAGCTCTTCAATATCTTCAACGAAAGCCTCGGTGTAGCTCGTTCATCTCGTAGCTGTTTGCACTCGGTTTGTTGGATGTAGGCATTGGTGTACTGGAGTTGTGCTCATAGCGGGTGAGTATAGCTATTGCACATTTATGGTAGAGTGAAATATATTACAGGCATAACATGGGGACTTCGCTTCCGCGGGAATCACAATTTTCATTCTTTCTCGGTCACTTCAATCTCGTTGCTATATCCGGCAAAATTCCGCAGTGCGAATTCAAACTGGTTACTTATTCAAACTGTGCGCTTCATGCTCAAGTTGCATGCTTCTTTTCAAATTGTGTGCTTCATATTCAACTACAATATTGCAACGACGAGAAATGCACTGCCTTTTGTTTCCTTTCAGAGAAGGCTCATACATCTACTGTGATTCCTGTAAGTGTGCTTTAGGATAGTCACAAGTTGCCCCAATGATTTCTTCTACTTCATGAGATCGTCTGCCGCCAAAAGCGCACATGACCGCTGACTGTTGTTTTAAGTTATCACCGTATACTGCCAGTGTGGCAACCCAAGAGTTCTCAACCCTTTCTATTATTCAAGAAGTGACATGGTCATAGACAACATGAATACAGTAAATACTGAGCTATGTGTGCGGCTGCTATGATGCAATACACCTAGTCCTTTGTATTTTTCACAAACATTGTATGTTCCACAAATTTAAGGGGATATACTAAAATCCCTGGAATTCTCGGAGTTACTAGTCATAAGGAGAGGTTTAATGTTCCATCACGGTGCTATCTTGAGAACCCCGGTGTCGCTGCCATGCATAGAAATGGAGACCACCACATGTCACACCGTTGAGTTTCATATTCGCGATTTTAAAATATCCCTTAAAATTGTGGAAAATATAAAATTTGTGGAAATTATAAATTCTTTTCCTGATAATGTTCAATGTTTCATTTGTTTATTTATTTTGAAGCTGTGTCGAATTTTATATATCGAATTAGGTTTCTCTGGGCACTTCCCGAATAGAACCATTTGAATTTCTCGCATTCTCGATTCCACAATAACTAGCTCGGACCATTCAGGGACCCCAATCTGTCCTAACGTTAGGTGTCTTGTACGGAAAAATTCTTTCGAAAACATATTTGTCCTTCAAGTTGATCCTCAGAATCTGTGGTCACTCCCTCATAATGCAGTACTGTCAAAATCTAAGGATATAAAAAGAGGGATTTTATCTTTCAACCTTGCGATAGATACAACGGAAAACGAAGCGCCGGACTTACACAGTCACGCTGTCTTGGAGTACCATTGCCGTACGGACTTTGGGTGTTCACGCAATTCCCGTGCTGTTTGTAAGCTCCATATATTTGTTGGAAATTGTGGACTATGACATGCGAGCGTCGTAGAGTTTGACGTCACACTTGAAGTCATAGTAGAGATCATGGTTGATGTCATGGTAAAACCGTGTTTTATTATATATAGTGGACATGTAAATGTCGTACCATATGCGTTTTGTAACCTGATACGGTTTCAAGTCCAATTTTCGTTCGTTAAAATTCAACAATATTGACTAATCACTTCACTATCTGGAATAATAGGCGCTGATATGCAAGATATTGTAAGAATATGCAACGGGATTTCGTGTGGGTGAGGGGTCCCTACCGAAATACATGTGATGACTAAGCTACTAAATAGCCGAGTGTAGTCAGCCTGTGAGCACTCTCAATGGCTTGCAATATTCTAACAGATATCGACATAGTATCCATGTTGTCATTGAGGGACGTGGTAATACAGACGAGCACCTCTTAAGAGTTCTTATAACTGGTATGTGTAGAGGAGTCCATCAACTCATTAGTAATCCAACTTGATTTCAGCGTGAGCCAATTGACGCCTATTGTAGTGCTTTAAAACCTTTTTATTTTATCCTTTAGATGTAGTCAGGGTCGAATTCACGTATTCAACGGTCTTATAATTTCGCCATATGCCAAGCAGGAGAAAGTCACGATGAGATAGGTCAACTTTAATCATGTAGTCCATCTCTCAATCCGGGCTTTTCAAAGCTTTACCGCAATGCAGTTACCATGACTGGTAAACATTTTCCCTACTGTAGACTGGGCTTCAGGAACACCCTCTCATATCAGCCATAATGTATGTTCAGAAGATGTTCGTCACGTCTCCTGGGACGCAGTCGGAATTAACCCTATAACCCTATAGCTTCCAGCTATCGAACGTTTGCAGTCAGGAGACATCATGGTTTTTATAGCAATTGTTGAATAAAGTCACGTTTCACGGCGAGTCTATATTTGATAGGGTACAATATGGCAAAAAACATATTGCATCTGTAGTGGTCGACATTCGTGATTCATCTCACAACATGTAGCTGAGAAATATTATCGACGCTTTTGCCCCATGTGTGGTTGCCAAATTTTGAATATTTGGAATGGTGGAATGGTGGTTCACCCTAATTTCGGATCTGTTCTTGGAATCGGCGCAGCTAGTCCCTTGTTTGCTCTATGGGAACTATGTAACTTGCTTCTCAGTTGCTAACAAGACACGTTCTCGTTAATTACCTTGTTAGCACTCGCCATAAAATCATGTTTGAAATATACTTTAACAATAGTTTTATATCCCATCCCATAAAATCATTTCATCGCGAGCATTCTATATCGAGGAATATAATTTTCTTACTACATGACATATCATAATCACCGTGCCAACCATATGCCTTCAAGACCCGTATGCCTTCAAGACCCGCATGCAATGTGAATTGTATGATCCTGACGGACCGGTGAATGGAATAGCGATTAGGCATAGAAGAGAGTGAGCGTGGTAAAGCAGTTGTTCATTGTAATTAAGGATGAACCGGCTCTTGCTTGAGTCCGAGATTGCGTCATAATGTGCAAAGGTATGAACCAGAATGGGGATGGCATTGACAGTTCGCACTGTAGTACACGAGGATTCAGGGTCCGCAGATTTTGCTATAAGCCTCAAAATAATCTCGATTATGTCCATGCTAGACAACAACACCCGAAAATCTGGAGCCGCTTGCGCTAGAATGATCCTGGGAGGATAAAATTATGCATAAATCTAAGACTCTGCTGGAACGGGAGAGCATCCGGAACGCACCGCACGATGGAATGCATGAGCGAAGAAATCACATCTAGCTCGTCGATATGTTTTGGAAACAATGTATTATCATGGAAGAAAGTCTCCGCGGCATAGACGTTGTGATCCTGAGAATCCAGTATGCCCAAATGCCCATGAGCAGTGGATAATCTTATATTTGTTCTTATCGCTTCTACCACGACATGCAACATATTTCCAGGTGTGTCTCTGAGCCGAGAATCCCGGTGGACGTAATACACAAAAAGGCGCATGGCACTCTCACACCCCCAATAATGCCTGTATCCCTGTCGGTTGTGTCTGTGATGGCGGTGTCAGTATGGTGTAGAGATATGATATGGCGACACACGGTTGTAACCAGAATTCAACGTAACCTTTGATGGCAGTGAGCTCCTCTTCATACAGCTGACGCATACGGCATACGTTTACTATGATGTCCAGGAGGGCAATTGTGAGGAAGGAATGGGAGTGATCAGGATAAGATAAATAGCTGGCGATGTTTACAATGAATATAGATACAACCTCATCCAAATTGATGTGCAACGGTGATTTCGTTAAGGAATTGTAAAGTGATAACGTAATTGCAGTTGACGTATCCTCATTTTGTTTTGGAGTACCAGGACAAAGTACAAAGGCATAACCCAATAGCGTTATAACCTGAGATTCGATGCTCGGCCGCCGTAATCTTTCATAATACCACCTAAAGTCTTCCAAAACCCTCGTCGCTTGTTCTCGAATTTCACGGGGATATGTGGGTCTACAAAGAAGGCAATAATAGTTCGATATATCTCAGTGACGGTGTCTTGATACTAAGTTATTCTTACCTCACTAAATCAGCGCTCTCTTGAATCACCGTTCCCAGTCTTGATGTAGTTAAATATTTGCGCCGGAGTCTGTTAAGTGACTTGTCTTGAGATGATTGATCGACCATTAGTCCATATATCCTCAACTTTGCCATCAACATGGTTTTCTTTGTGATGTAGAGGAGTCTCGTCCCAAACGTTTCCAAAAAAACGCCACCATAATACCCGAGTCCAGTTTCAATACTTGAAGATCTACTAGAATCCTGCGAATCCACCCCCCAGCCATGACCATGGGTACTTTGTTCATCTCGTAGTTGCTCGGACTCCCTTGTTCGATGTAGGCAATGGTGTACTGTCGTCCTCACAGCAGGTAAATATAAGTATTGCACATTTATGGTATAGTCTAACAGATTCGCAGGCATAGCTTTGGGACAATGGGACAATGGGACTTCGCTTGCGCGGGAATCACAGCTTTTATTCTTTCTCAGCCGCTTTGGCTATATCGGGCAGAAGTCGCGCGCTTCGTTCAAGGCTACGAATACTTGCCACGACGAGAAATCCAACTAATTCTTTCCTCCTGAACCTGGCCCTTTCACTTCGCACCATTCACAAGTGTAGTCCTCAAGACTTCTTACCTCACCTGAATAATTCCCCTTACCCCATGAGATCGCCTACCAACAAAACACGCGAGACAACTAATAATAGTTTAACGAGTTATCACCCCATGCTGTGGTAGCTGAGTCTTCCCGAGCGTTAGCCCTCAAGGCAAACTTGGCCTGCCCACCATTCGAGAAGTAACATGAGATCAATATACAGTGGTTGCTATCTGGAGCGCTATGTGGCTGCTGCCTTAGCCGCTTCAACCTCAGAATATTTCCTTTAGCATCGCCTGTAGCGACAAACATGATATATATCCTCAAATGTTCAATACTATCCAAGTGGACCAGCACACACCTATACTCCAATTAGATATATTCACAGCACAGACTTCCCGCTACTGTAGGGATACACATTTACCCAATTTAGTACAGCCAACTTAAATTAATTGGGTGAGTCACTCAATCTTCAACTTAGGCTGCCTTTCAATGTTGCCATGTCGCGTCCATTATGTATTTGGGGACTTCCAAGTTCCAGCAGCAACCCCGTCGACACGACAGCGTTGCAACCCAGTATCTTTGTGAGGGGATATACCAGTTGATTCATCCTTCGAAGACGGCACCCCATGATAAGGTTGGAAAGAACGGACGAGAAGGTTTTGAGCAAGCATCCTGGGCTTGAACGGTGCACTGTTGACCCAAGAAAGCTGTCGCAGACTCGCTGCTGGCAAAAATGGTGGTTGGTTTTTTAAACCAAAAAGGTCATGCCGTCGGATAGATAATATATGAAGAGGGTGGAACTTACACATTACTTCGTTTGTTTATTTTTTAAGGAAAAGTTACGCAACTGCTCATTTGCTCACTGGTAATCCAGCGTCATTCTGTGGAGACTCGGAGCAAACCTTGGTGAAGTCAGTTTACTGTCGACGTCACTGTGATGCTTTAGAAAAAAAAACACATTTTGAGGCAGCTAGGATCGCATTGTCCATTCATGAGACATAATCATTCGTAATCCCGAGCCAGGGAAATTTGCCATCATTAATAAGACAACTCTAGTCATTTAGTCTATATGCTCAGTCCTGGCCTTTCGAACTCTACCTTAATCCATGGCCGATAAACATATTTCCTACCGTACAGACTGTGTCTTAGCAGAAACTCCACATTCTTGCGGCTACAATGTGGAAGCGGTTCCTCATGTCACCTTGAAAACAGTCAACTCCATGACCTGTAGCTATTCATTGTTTTCAATCAGTTTTATAGCTTATGGACGTCAGAACTATAATTTCGACTGCGAACTGTTCCCAAAATAACGGCTTACACCGAGTCAATAATATTTATTAAGTAGCGCAATATGGTGAAAAAGATATAGCGTCTCTGGTTGTCGACATTCATGATCTGCAGCATATAACAGAGTATGATCGACGCGTTGGTTCTGACCCCTCAAAGGTGTAGTTGGAATATCTTTAGTTTCACGGTAATCCCGAACCTGTGCATGAAATCTAACGGTGCATATAGTCGCTGATTCTCCACTAGGTTGGCCCTGCAACTCCCGTTTAGTTTCCACCACATATTCTCGTTAAACATCGTGCGACCAAAACCTTGGCGGGAATTATGTTTGAATTTAGGAGCGACCTAGTTTCATATATACCACAATGGACATCATATTGCAGGCAGACTGTATCCAAAGATGTCATTGTATCCGTTCGGTAGAGATACTGTTCATGATTGCCTAACGGACATGACGAAATCGTGTTAAATATGTAAACCCGCACCTTCACCGGATAATCATATTCCATCAGTACAGATATGCAATATGAGTTCGATGCTAGTAAGACATGTCAATCCAAAACTGTTGGAGTAGGAAAAAATCGCAAACGCACTGTACGATGGAAGTTACGAGCGAAATTATATTTAACTGATAGATAACGTATGATGAATGCAGTTGCAACCTTGTCTAAGTTGGTATGCATTATGGAATTATACAGTGATGAAGTAATGTAATGGCAGTTCTCCCTCACCTTTGAGTCCAGGGTACCATTATTGAATTTTGTGAATTCGGTAGGCGAGCTGCAAGAACTCGTATCACACGGGGATATTAGTGAGCGGGTTACTAGGTATATATCGATATATGGATGTGACGTAGTCCATTTACTTGATTCCGGCCTGCCAAAGCTTTCACCTCGATCCAATTACCATGACCGGTAAACATCTTCCCTACCAAAACGGTGCTTTAGTAGGAATCCCCCCTCTTTGCAGCCATAGCGGATATTTGGAAGAGTCCGTCCTGAACGAAATCCTCACCATAGCTTGCAATCAGCAAACATCATACTCTCTGTAGTGAGTGTTCAATAAATTCTCGGGTTACGGTGAGTTCAATAATATTTGACAGGGGGAATATGGTGAAAAGGATATACTATATATAGTGAGCTACATTTATGATTCGTTTCACAACATGTGACAGAGGGATATTGTTGTTATTACCGACGATTTTGTCTCATCCCCTTGTAGTGTCGAATATTGTGGTTTGAATACCTTGAATGATGGGCCTACCATAATCTCGAACCTGGTCTCGAAATCGGAGCATACAGTCCTTTTTGGGGCTTAATAGGAGCCATGTGGATTACTTTTCAGTTGCTATCCCATGTTCTCGTTAAACATTTCGCCGTGGGTAAAATCATGTTTTGCAAACTACTGGAACAATAGTTTCAGATCCTGTCTGAGAATGAATCATATCGCGAGCAGTCTGTATCCTGAAATGTAATTGTATTCGTTTTGTTCAGATCGTTTTCTACATGACGTGATAGAATCCTGTTAAGCATGTAAATCCACGCCTTCACAGGGCCAACCATATGCCTTCAATACTGATGTGCAATATAAATTATCTGATCCCGATGGACCAGTGAATGGAGTAGCGATTAGACATAGAAGAGAGTGAGCGTGGTGAAGGAATTTTTCATAGGGAAGTACGTATGTGTTATAGTTTAAGTAGATTGCGTCACAATGCGCAAGTGCGCGAACGGTAATACAGAGGGTGTTGGCAGCTCGCACTGTGGCACACGAGGATTGAGGATCCCTAGATCGAGCTATAAGCTTCAGAGTAGTCTCGATTATGCATGCAGTGGGCATCAGCCATGAGTCTGAAGTCTCTTCCGTTAGAATATGGCTGGTAGGATAGGATTATCCGTAAATCGAAGACTCGGCTGGATCGGGGAAAGATCGCGAACGTACCTTACGATGGTATGCATGAGCGAATAAATTACAGTTAGCTGGTCGGCGTGATCTGTAAATAATATATTGTCGTCAATGAAAGCCTGCAAAGCGGAGATGTTCGTATAAAGACGATGCTGTGGGACCAAATGACTGTGACCGCGGAAAAAAGGGATATCATCGTTTATCTCGTCTACCACGACATGCAATATATTTCCAGAAATGTTTCTAAACCAAGGGTCTTGATGCACGCAAGCCACAAAAAGGTGCATGCTCGACGCACACTCCCGATGATGCCTGTATCCCTGTCGGTTGTGTCTGTGAAGGATCAAGTTGTGTCAGCATGATGTAAAGATATGATGAGGCGACACACGGTTGTAACCAGAATTCGAAGTAGCCTCTGATGGCAGTGAGTTCCCCAACAGAAAGCTGACGGATACTGCGTACGTTTAGTACGATGCGTAGAAGGGCAAACAGCAGCATGGAATGGCAATGATCAGGGCAAGATAAATAGCCAGCGATGCTAATGAGGAATATGGATGCAACCTCATCGAAATTGGTGTGCAACGGTGATTTGATTATGGAATTGTAGAGGGTTGACGTAATTGCAGTCGACGTATCTTCATCCCCCCATGGAACACCAGGGCAAATTAGGAAGACATAACCCAACAGCGCTATCACCTGACCTTCGATGCTCAGCTTTAACCCTTTATTATGCCACCTGCATTCCTTCAAAACCCTGGTTGCTCGTTCTCGAATTTGACGGGGGTATGTGGGCCTACAAGTAGCAGTTCGAGTGTATTTTGATGTTTTGGTGTTGAGTTATTCAATCCTACCTCAATAAATCGGCGCTCTCTTGAATTATCCTTGCGAGTCTCGGAAGAGTTAACCTCTTGCGCCAGAGTCTCTTAGGTGCCTTGTCTCGATCTGTATCCAGCAATCCCAGGTACAATGTCAGTTTTGCCATCAATATGGCTTTCTTGGCGTTGTAGAGGAGCTTCGTCCCAACCCTTTCCACACAAACTCCCAAGTAATACCCGGGTGCAAATCCAATACTTGAAGATCTCCCGGAACCCTGCGAATCCACCTCCCAGTCCCCACCATGACTGTGATACGGACTGAGATCGGATGTAATGTCATTCGCCCTCTTTGCCATCTTTAGAATAGCCGGTGGTTCATGGCAGGTCGTTTGTCCTTGGCACTGAATACGTCCGGGTGTGATTATGGATCCGTTACATTCACAATTCTCAAGTACACACCAATTTGTCGATCCAAACCTCTAGATGATGTGCAGATAGTGGTATGTGTTGCTCGCCATTGGGAGCTCGATAACATAAATCATGGCCAGGATCACTGCAGGACCACCGCTCCCGAAGTATTTCGCGGAATATTTCCCTCATTCCCGTGACAACGATCTGACTACGTTGTGCTGAGCTCAGGACAGCTGGGGAAGCCAGTGGAGGTGCTTCCTCGACGGAAGCCTCAGCCGGCACCTCGTTCATCTCGTAGCTGCTCGGAGTCGGTTTGTCGGATGTAGACATTGGTGCACCGGCATTGTGCTCAGCAGGTGGCTATAAGTATTACGCATTTACGTCACGGTCTGGGTTCCCAGGCATAGCACCGATGCCGTACCTGTACGAAATTCACAGCTGCCATCCTGTCTCAGCCGCTTTCGACCTGAGGCCATATCCGGCGAAATTGCGTGCTTCGCGCGTTTGAATTGATTAATTATTCAAATTGTGCGCTTCATGTTCAGTTCCATCAATATTGGCAACGACGAAAAACGCCGTCCATTGGTTCCTTTTGAACGGGGCACATTCACCTTCCATGGTTCGTGTATGTTTTAGGATACTCGCAAGTTGCCCCAAATAATTTCTTTCACTTCATGAGATCGTGTGCCGCCAAAGCGTGCTTGACTGCTGATAATAGTTTAGTGAGTTATCACCTCATGCCGTGGCAGCTCAGGAATTCTCGAGCGTTACAGTTCGGGGCACTCTGGCTCCTCTATTATTCGACAGATCACATCACCACGGGTAGTAGGGAATGCAATGGGTGATCTCCGGAGCTATGCGGTTACTACCTCAGCCGCTTTTGACCTTACAGTTGTTTCGGGTATATAGTGCAGAGTTTGAAAAACAATGAAAAAATTCCGCTTTGGACCCACCGAAGCCAATAGCGTGAGATGCTTGCAAATACAATTTCGTAGCCGATCCACTCTTTCCACAGTAGCCTGTACATCGCCAGCCCGGCTAGCTGGTTGGAGACATTTTCGTGCTATAGATACGCCATACAATAATATCCATAAAATATGACTAATTGAATTGAGTGTCAAGAGTTCGCCCACCAGCCTGTGGTCGTGGTGTGAAGGATAAATAACCGGGTGTGCACTGATACGCAAGGATATCAAGTGGATGGGATCCCATGTTGTGATTCAGGACGTTCCCGCCCGTAATGAAGTCATAGTCTGCATGTGTACTGTGCCAGTCACCGAGCAGAAATATATAGAGTATGCCAACCACTAACACTTGTTTATCCGTAACATAACGAGAAGTTACGCAACCGCTCATTTGCTCATTGGTGATTCAACTTGATTCTGCATACATTACTGGTAAACATATTCCCTACCGCACAGACTGTGTCTTACTAGGAACTCCACATTTTTTCAGCTGCAATGTGCAAGAGAAGAGGTGCGTGGTACGTCTTTTGAAAACAATCATCCCCACGGCCTACAGCTAGGCATGGTTTTCAATAAATTTTATAGTTCATAGACGTCAGCACTATAATTTCCAGTGCGACTGTTCAACAACCTAGCAGTTCATGTGGACTTAATAATGTTTAATAAGCCCCGCAATATGGTGAAAAAAGGTAAAGCATCTGTGATCGTCGACCGTCCATTTATGATTCTATCCACAACATGTAGTAGAAGAGTGTAACACGCATTGGTTCCGACCCCACAACATGTAGTAGAAGTGTAACACGCATTGGTCCCGACCCCACAAAGATGTAGATGCAATTCCTTCAGTTTTCAAGGTAAGTCCGAACTTATTCTTGAGATCCAATGGCTCATATAGTCATTTATTCTCCGTTATGGGTACCGTGCGGCTCCCTTCTCAGTTGCCAGCATATATTCTCTTTAAAAATTGTGCGACAAAAAGCCATGGCGGGAATAATTTATGGGTTTAGGCTCGACAATAGTTTCAGATATCCTACGGAAGCATCATATCACAGGCACTTTGTATCCAAAGATGTAATTGTATACATTCTGTAGAGGTATTGTTCATAATTGCCTAAACGACACAACAAGAGTCGTATTAAATATGTAAACCTGCACCTTCACTAGATCAGTCGGTCTTTCAATATCGATATGATTGGGGCGACGCACAGCTGTAACCGAAATTCAGAGTAGCCTCTGATGGCAGTGACCTCATCTTCAGACAGCTGACGCATGTGGCAAAAACTTGTTGAGCCCGAGAATGAGCTGGTAATTGTGATCATATTTAGTTGATAGATAGCGGGGGATGTGTACGATGATGTAAATGCAACCACCATGTTGGTAGTGGAAATTCGATTATGGGACTATAAGCGACGGCATAATTGCAGTTGACCTTTTTCTCGCAAGGAGGCAGAACCCAAGAATGCTATAAGCTGAGTGTGACATGGGTTCATTAGCCTGTGTATTTTGAGAATAAATCCAGGCGATGGCGGCTAAACTCGTTCTTGAATTTTGACGTGGATATGGGTTCTACGGAGATGTAAGCAGTTCGAGTGTATCTCATGTTCGTGATGTTAAGTATTCATACCTCAATAAATCAGTGCTCTGTTAGGATAATTAGTGCCGACTATGTAGAAGACAGGGGGAGAGTGCCTAACCTGGCGATGGATGGCCGGGGTACTATATAGCTCAGACACGACAGTTTTATCACCTAGTTGCTCACCTAACGGTTCCAACTAAGGCGTAAGTGGCGTCGCATCCCATAATATACCTAGACCAATTATAATGTAGGCATATAGTTGCTCACCTAACCGTTCCAACTAAGGCTTATGTATTGTAGTCTCATGCTATCCTATCTCTATACGCTCTCTTAATTTAGTCTTGCCGGTCTTGACAGAGTTAAACACAGGAACCAGTCAAGCACCCTGTCTGTCGAGAATTTGCTTACGGTTCAACAGCCCATCGTTAACTTTGCCATCAACATAGCTTTCTTTGTGTCGTAGAGGAGTTTTTCCCCAACCATCTCCAAACAGCGTGTAGAGGTTTGGAGAAGGTTGCGACAAAACTGCTTTACAACGCAAAGAAAGCTACGTTGATGGCAAAGTTGACGAAGGACCCAAAGTCATAAGCGGGTCCTACTTGGATATGTCCAAAATCTCGTGGATTCCACCTTCAGTCCCAGCCTCGGCTGAATGATATGGCTGAGATTGGATGTGGCGTCGGCGGGTCATGCAGCATTGGCAGGTCGTTTCTCCTTGGCACTAAAAACGCCAGTGTTAATCTGGATCCGTTATATATTCGCATTCTCTCATACACACCAAAACGTCGATCGAAACCTCTAGATATGTTGCAGACAGTGGTCGTCGGGGGCGCGATAACATAATTCACGGCCAGCATCGTTATAATCCCATCGTTTTCGAAGTTTTTTGTGGAATACCTCCCGTTGCAACTATCCGACTACGTTGTTCTGGGCTCGAGATGGCCGGGGAAACCGACGAGGGTAGGTCTTCACAGTTTCAATGAGATCCTTGGCCAGTACCCTGTGCGTGTCGTGCTGCTCGGACTCGTTTTGTTAGCTGCAGGCATTGGTGTACAGGAGTATAGTGAGAGTAGACGAGTATACGTATTGTGTATTTAAGGGGAGTCCAATAGATTCCCAGGCATAGCATTGGGACTATGCTTACGCGGGATTCACAGCTTTTAGTCACTTGGGCTATACCGGGAGCGAAATTGCGCGCTTCGTGTTCAATTCTACCAATACTTGCAATCGCCAACGAAAAGAAATCCAACTATCCTTTCTTTTTAAACCCGGCCCCTTCACTTCACGCGATTCATAAGTAGAGTCTTTCAGGACTCCTACCCTCTCCTTACCCGAATAATTCCCTTTACCCCATGACATCGTCTACTACCACCAAAATTAGGCCGGGCATCTAATAATAGCTAGTGACTCCGAGTTATCACCGCATACTGTCGCGATTGTCCAGCTTTGTCTAATCCGGAATGTCTGTGTGGTTGGGCAGTGGGAGAGCATTAGCTCTCCGCGTGGGAAGCGAATCGACAGAGTCGTCGTAAGAGAAACAAAGGCGTGAGACTCCTCCTTTTGTTCAGCTAGACGTTGAGTGCCGAACTACTTCCGGCAAGCTAGGGATCGCGCGGCACTCGTCACTAAAGTGTTCTCGAGCGCTAAACTTCAGCTTTTCAATTCAGCAGGCTATCCTTGGACATCGCCTCCAGCGGCACACTTGAAATCTTTATCCTCAAATGCCCGGTGCCGCCCGGGTCGACTGGCGCACATGTACATTCCAGTTACATGTTTCCACAGCACAGACTTCCTGAGGGGATACACATGTATTTAATCTCGCACAGCCACTCGAATCAATGAGATGAGAATCACACAGTTTTCAGCTGTCATGTCCCATCCATTATGTATGAGGGAGGGGGCAACCTTTCGCTGGGTAGGACGAAGAACGGATCAGAGCTCCGCAGGACTTGTACAGCCACGTTGTCCCGGAATATTATTCATGCTACAACTGGACCACATCCCTTTCAGGTTGTCTACGCGGCGCGCCGTAGGTTGTAAAGGTCATTATCACGCACACTGATACATCATCGTAATTTATTTACCCCGCGGAACGACGGGCACTGCAATGGAAGGATAGCGATGGGACGCACGGTCCTGTACAAAATCTTTGTACCTCGCACCTGTACTATGCCATTCACCCAGCCTACAGATATGTATATATATATTCTACGCCAACCACTTAAACCTCATTTAGTTTGCACAGCCACTTACGAGAAGTAGACGCAGCTACTCACTTGCTTGCCCGTATTCGAAGTTGATCCTGCAAAGACTTGGAGCAAACATTGATGCAAATCGGAAGTCGGGTGACGGTTGACGTCAATGTGGTTCTTTATAACTCGTTGCTTTTATTTTGGAAGTTGTGAAGGTTGAATTAGCTCTTTCACAACGTTATGAGCCGGACCGTCATTCCCAAGAAATTTACCATAGGATAGAACAACTTCAGTGGGTCATACAGTCGATTCTGGCGCCTTTCAAAGCTTTACCTTGATTGATTTACCAGTAAACATATCCCCTCTCATTCAGTATGCCCCTTAGTACGAAAAACCCATTATTACAGCTACAATGTACATTTGGCGGAGGTCCGCCATTGTCTCCTTGTTAATAAACGCAGTGGCAACAGTATGACGTACAGTTGTCCATCTATGAACTATCCATCATTTGCACTCAATTATCTTAGTCGGCAGTTCAACAATCGCCCCAGCGACTATTCAATAAAACCACGGTTTGCAGCAAGTCAATAATAGTTGGTAATATTATAAAAATTATATCGCACCTGTGGTGATTGACATTTATGGCTTGATCTACAACATGGAAATAGAGGTATATAATCGACACTTGTTCCAACCCCTTACCGAAAGTGTACTTTGAATACCTTCAGTGGTGTTTTCGCTGTGGTATCGAATCTATGTATGTAATCTGACGGAGCATATATATATGTGCTGACAACTAAGACACTTGAACAGTCACACAGCTCCCTAGGGCAGAACAAACGACTATGCGCCGTCAGATTTGAAAAATTACGGTGAAGAGGTATCGAAGTACACTTTCGGTTAGGGGGAAGAACAAAGGGGTTAATAATATTTCTTTGTTCCAGGTTGTGGAACAAGCCATGAAGGTCGATCACAACAGATGTTATACATAACTGCAGCATATGGGCGAAATCAAAAAAAGGGACCGGGACACGATGATCTACTCTGTCAAGCATTCCCTGAGTTTTGAAGAAAAAATTGACCATTCCTCCAACTGTCCTTCGAAGAAGTAGCTGCAACGTGACCTCTCATCAAAGTATTTTCGTCACCATTATTGTCATGGTTTAATGTAGAAGATTTTCCACGAGAATTCATTATTATTTACGCACCTTGAGCACTCAGTTTGACAAATAAATAAATTGATGTGAATGTCAGAAGGACCATATCTCTCCCGACTCGGAGTTTCTCCAGATGGTTTTACCCTAAAGTTTTCATCTCTCTTTAACACAGCCTCGAATTATATCATTTATTTATAGGTGAAAAGTCCAACTTCATGCAACACGCCCGTATGCCATCCTCAGCGTTTTCATCTACTCGTACACCGATGAGGTCCGCCATGTGAGATATTATCTTATTCTGGAAAGAAAGTTGATCCAGTTTTTCCCAACCTACCATGAAATGTAAGGATGGCAATATAGATAGAAAGGAAATACCCACAGAAGGTCAAATGCAAACAGAGCATTGGGGTGGCTACATTCCGCAGCATCTTGAGGATGAGTTGCGAAACAACCGCTCATCGGAGATAGGTGTTTGCTCTGTTCCGTTGTTAAGTATATCTCAAATTAGACCCGACGTTATATACGTACAAGCCACGAAAAAGAAACGTCCAGAGTTGACGCAGGGAGTGAAGCGTGTGTTAGGCGGCATGTACAGTCCCCAGACTCGAAGAAGGTCGTCGTGTGTGCAGGAGCGGCGAATGTTTGGCCTAACACAAAACATTAATAATAATACTCCCATATCTCGTGGATGAAAGAGGTGCACCGTTTAGGCTGCTTATCGTACTGATGAGATCGGCGCAATTTGGCGTTTCACCTCCGGAAACATGGCAACTTTGTGTACCTGATTCGGTGTAAGGTGGTCAAAAATTCCGGGATTCCAGAGCATATTTCAATAGACAGACTCACAAGTCTGATTTGAAAGACTTTGTGTGGGTTGAAGGGAAGAGCTGACGTCGGCATGGCCGCAGACTCTCATGGTAACGTTCGCCTCGCTCCCATCCGCCGCAGGATATACGACAGTACTTATAATATTTCCGCCACCGCAACCAAGATCTAAGAGTCAAAACGGTCGCGATCTCAATAAACCCAGATGATCCAAAACGTTTAACGAGCTGCACTTACCGGATGCTCTATTCAGATAAGGAGTTCTCACCACACCTGCATTGGTCACAGATTCAGAAGTCGCGAATATAAAAATGAATAGTGCGTATTTGAGATACATTGCAAGGAGGAAAAGGACTAGGTTTCAAGCTGAGACATGAGGCATTAAGCGACTGTGCTAGGAACGTCATTATTTGTACACGCCACGGGATCATAATGATTTCCCCCTAATAATGTGCATTAACCAGACACCAGAATGTGATCGGCATAGCGGATTGCATGGAGCTGTGCACGTGCAAGAAAAAGAAATTAATATCGCGTGTCGATGGCCTGGTCACGGGAACTTACAGTAAGTGTGCCAATGTGCATGATGTGAACTTGGGAGTTCCAATAGTCTCAAGAATCGTCACAGATTCGCGCAGGCTTTATGATCCAGTATGGTTTGCCGTGAACGTAGGGCGAAATGACAATAATATAGTATGAATATGGCTAATGTGACAATACCCAGTGTTACACATTGGCATGCAAAGAAGAATACGAAGAAAGCAAATTGGAAAGAGAGGATAGCGAAGGAAATGTATGGACAGTGATTCGAATCCGATGACAGCGAGATAACAAGGGCAGTACAAGGTACAAGAATAGCAATCCGAGTGCAACGAGAGCGAGCAACTGAAGGCAAATGGCGAGAAATTAACCAGACGGAATAAAAATATAACAAAGGGGGGTAAAATGAAATCTATCTTCTTTTCGTTGTGGCCGTCCTATTGTGGCCGTCGTAATTCTGTGATCGAGGAGTTAAAGTAGAGTTGCGTGAAGGGTGTGATGCTGGCACAGAAGAATAACTATGCGTGTTGCGGGCTGGAACTTCGACGTAAGTTAAAGGAGAAATAATAAGAGTTTCGGGAGCAATTACCTTTGTCGATGTCCTTCCTAGTTACTATTTTTCGCTCAGGTTGGGAAGGAGGGCGGCCAAATGGGAGGGCGGTATTCATGTTGTCGAGGTCAGCTACAAGATGGAAATTTAGCACACCATGCGTCAAGAAACTAATAATGACATACAACGCGTTGTCCGATTGAAATTAAAGGCCAGATTTGTCCTTTGAGAAGGATACAGGTAACGTGTGTCTGTTACGTATGTAGGTTGTGGCACACGAACAGGAGGGGGCTTTGGGGCTTGAGCTTTCCGCGCATAATATTCCTGACTCGATCCACACGTTTCTAGAAAGCCATTTCACGTTAAAAAACAAAGTAGGCAAGAGACAAGAACGACTCACCGTCTTCTCGCGCAACATCCTCGTCCAGTGCCTTCCCGAAATCAAATCTTATAGGCCTCGCGCTGCCACTTGAATGGACCCAGTTAGGGCCACTAGGGACTGTGTAGTGTTCACGAGCAGTCTGGGAGCTATATCCTTGTTGTCTCTGAGGTGTTCTGACGGGACGAGGTGATTTCTGACTATGAGATGGTGCGGGGTACGACGTATAGGACATGGCGGAAGCGAGTGTGACAATGGGCGAGGGCAGTTGAACAATGCGAGGTCTCAAAACAAAACGGCAGACAGCCCACCCTCTCGTTCTTTAGTAGTCTGGCAATAGCCATCATTGTCTCCAGTTGTTATTGTACTGAAACCGAGATGCATTGTTCTATTGTTCTTGCATCGCATTCCGTACTTTGGGTGCCAATCTTGTAAACCATGGAAGCATCGTCTATCATGAACAATTGGAAACAATAGCCTTTGGAACCGATTCTAATTTTAGTATATCTTATTGTGACTCCATGGTGACAAATGACATCACGTGACCTTTATCGTACACGTGACCTACCCTCCTTCCACTGGTCGCATATTGATCTCTTGGACAACCACGCTTATCCCATTGTAAAAGCGGGTAGCAGCATGCATAGCTGTATATGAAGGAAATACTGCTCCGCTGAAGAATTCTCGTCGAAATTTGATTAATGCTATTTTATTCGCAATATTTCCGTTGACTACCTTCGATGAGTCAACCCAAAAATATATTATTATGTGCGCTACGATACGTTCTTATTTTTACTTTCTGAAGCATTCTTTGACCTATTCTAGGTTGTGTGCCCTGATTTAACATTAAATATTGCCAGTGATCAGTGGCTGTTTCTATTTTGGATGGATGACCCCATCCACGGTCTCACTTCCCCTTCATCATGAAAAATAAGGATGTATGCCTTTTTTTCCCTTAATAAATGACCTTGTTCTTTCTTGAGGCCACACTTTTTTTTTCTATATATAATCCTACGGAAACGTTTCAAGTGCAATACGCTCACACTACTAGAGATTATGAAACAAGGAAGTGTAGATACCGCCGATGTCAGGGATGCCGAAAATCTGGCTTCTCATCCCTCCACACTTCCCCCGGTCGCGCAAGCTGTCCAAGTTGTAGGTATCGCCACTGAGATGCCGAAACGGTCCGAGTCTCACACTCTCTGGTGTGGCACACCCAACTCACAACAGCTTGCCACCGATGCTTCCCTACCTCCGCAACGCACGTGTCGCATGTTAGGAGCGAATGGTTCCTGTAAAGCTGCAGGTTGCTCTTTTGAGGGCAGGGCACTTGAGGGCAGCAAGTTCGACGAGAGAAGCGCTAGGGTTCTTCCAGGCGCCAGAGATCTTCAGCCTTCAGTGTCGTCTTTAGAAAACTGCAGAACTGATCCGAGGGTATGACCGTTGCTCTTCCTGTCGGTGATCTTACTCAGAAAGGATGTTGTGTAGGTTATTGTTGCAGCCCCCGAGCAGTGTGACAGGTTCATGTTGAAGCGGGAAACAAGGACGAATGTACGTGGATCCCCTATGTAAATATTAAGCCTTCCGTCGAAGGTCACTTATAAGTCCCAGTCTCCCTCAATGGACACAGCCCTCAAAGCTGCGGACTACGCCCTGCTCCATGCAAGCGGAGGCCTGTGCCCGTCCATACGAAAGCTTTAGAAACCACCGCAGAGGTTCCACTACACGACCTTTTTTGGTGGGGGGACATTGATGAAAAACCTATTGATTAAGAGAGCAATGTTGACTTGGTCTGAAAAAAAAAACCATCTTTCTTTCCCCTATCCAACCTGTAGCCATTCCTCCTCGACACGTTCTAGTCGATCCCACAATCATTTTATATATAACTTGAGAAAGCAGACAGCCTGAGTGTGCTCATATTCGGTATTACAATCGTGTGGTAAAGCAGTCAACCTAAAAGTTCCGCACATCCACTTGTAAGTAAAATTATCTCTCTAACATAACACATTTCTTGAACTTTGTCTACAAAAAAGGATGGTCCAGCTGTCGTGGGCAATGGATACGTACCTCTGACGATCTATCCGCCAATTAAAGGCTATACTAACTACAGTATCAAGTAGGAATGAATATTGGGCGATAATGTACAGCACAGATGCTAGTCTAATCTTGATCTTCGATACTAACTGGATTTCCAAAAACAAAAGTCAAAATTGTATCATATTTGATGCAGTGCTAGAACTCCTCGTCACGTAACAAATAATATTCACAATGATCGCATGGAGGCGAGTACCACTTCCATGCAACCTTGTGAACTTCGCTAGTGCCGAGGCGCTGGGTGCACTCTCCAGGACAGATACCTCTTTTGCTGGAGAAACCCCCCCACCTCCCCTTGCACTAACCTTCCGGCAATCCATACTGTCAGAAATATTTGGAGATTTCAAAATGCGGAATTTAAAATGTATCCCACTCATCCAGGAGGACCTGGGTGTTCAAACTCGCATATCCGTAACATGCATTACTGGTTGGTTGAACATTTATTCAGACATCAAAAAGGCGGCAGGATAGACTTGTCTCTTGGGCAATTAGCCCATATTTATGAGTCACTATTATGGTGTCCCGGAAAAAATTGTCACCAGCAAGGCGGGTGTTTTTGGAAAGAAAATTTCCAAGACCATGTGAGGAATCATAAAGATGGGCTGTCACCCGTTCGGTCATTGGTAGACATTGAGAAATGTGAGGCTGACATACTACATTTGGTGTGCTCGCTTTCATATTGGTGGCACCAGTGCCCTGGCCTGTCTTGCCTGTTGCGGTAGTAGATCTCAACACACTCAGACAACCAGGATTTTTTGGAATTCTTTTGCTATCAAAGCACCAGATAACCATACACGAATGAAATATTTTTCCGGAAAGATCAAATATCCCATTACTGAAATAGTTGTGGATCCTGATAGTGAGAAATTTTCTTAACGAGGGAAGCCCATGGTAACTTGGCGCGATTTCAAACCAAACGAGGAGTGTTGGTTACAGGTAGTGCAAGGATAATCTAAAGAACATTGCCTGATGTTTCATGTATATGATCCATATAAGCACTTACCTCCCGGCATCTGAATGAATGTCGGGCCGGACTCTAGTCACTATCAGAATCATTGGCAAGAAAGAAGTGTGAGCAACTTGTCATTGAGAGATGAGGGGAGCTGGGTTTCGTGGGGTGATGGACATGCAATGTATCACTGTCAAGTCGTGAAAGGTAATTGAATGCACAGTTCAATATAAGCTCAGGTGATGTGGAAGGTGTAAGATGTTGACAGTACAGTCGATTATGTCATAATGCATAACACTCGTCCCCACCCTCAGCCAATGCATTATGAGATTTATGCAACACCAGAAGTGTCACACATGTGTGACAATATGTGACATATACGTTGTTTATGGCGTTGTCTAGGGCCGGCCTTCAATGTAAATGACATTTTATTAGAATATTATTTTTTGCAAAAAGACAATTTCAACAGTGATTTAGTTTTGAGAAGGCAATAGGTTGTCTACTATATTTTTCTCTAGATTGGAAACCATTGATAATAAATGTATTCCATTATCTATGTAGTATGAGCTCTTACCGTAGTGTGCCTGAAAAAGGTGTCAAGAGTAGTTTGTTTTGAGTTAATAGGGTCTTCATGAACCAAATGGGCATGAAATTTGCACAGCAGATAATTCAACTCGAGATTGTCAGATGGACTTGCCCCATACTTGATTACCAATTGCTCCAGTTGTTTTACCAATTTGATTGTATCATGTCGACTGAGATTGTCAGTGGGGTCTGAATTATCATTGTCAGATTCATCAATTTCCATGATTTCCCCCTTCTCCACTTGCTGTTCATATACTACCTGTTGCACAATATCCTTATCTCCACCAGGAAATGCATAGGGAGATTGATCTCCATCATTTTTTCCCTCTTCAACAGGGTTAATTAGTTCTTTGACAGTTGGTAATTGACCAAAGATATGGTTCTTTTGATGAAGAATTTTAATAAAGCTCCCAAGATTTTTTTCAGCTGTTACAAGCTGGGAAGGACGGAATGCTGGGAGTTTGATGGTGAGCTTGGGCCTTCCACAGACAGCAGACAATGCCTTAATGGTTTCCTGTGCCTTTGAAACATCACCCTCAGCTTCCATTACAGCTTTAAGAGCTGGATGCCAGTGAGCATCCTTGTACTGATCACTAAGATGCTGAATCAGTGCCATCTCTGCTTGTGGAAGTGTCATGTCACTGCTTGCAAATCTTTGCAAGATATCATGCACCAGGATCAGAAGCCACCTGTGGAGTAGTCTTCTCAGAGCTGTCTTCAGCAGATGTTGACAATAGCTGTCTGTTATACATAAATGCAAAAAAAATAATTAGTAGCTGCATGAAGAGAGTAAAAAGAATCAACCTTTGAATTTTAGTGTGGTTCCAACAATGCTGAATGGTCTCAGTCGCTACTGCCTCCCAGGCTGCATCTGCCATTTGCATTCCTTCAAGGAGGTCAATTTTATAGATGTCTGGTTCATTTGCCTCATCCAGGTCAATTGCACGATGACAGAAAAGGCCACGGTAATGTGCTTTGAAGCAGCAGATTATTCCTGCATCAAGTGGCTGCACAAAGGAGGTGAGATTTGGCTTGAAATACTCAATGTGTATGTTTTTTGGCTGATATTCAATGTATTCAATGTAATGACCTGAAAAATTATCAATGACAAGCAAGATGTGCCGTCCTTCAGCTTGCATCTTCAGGTCAAACTTCTTAATCCATCTGTAGCATTAATTAGTTGCTAGCTCTCAATGTCCTGAGTAAATATGGAGGGAGGGCTTACTCTTGAAATATCTCAGATGTCATCCATGCCATTTTGTTGTTCCAATAATTAAAGCTATGATCTCGAGGTGATTTTTTTCCAAAGCAGTGGGGTTGCTTTGACCTTCCAATGTAAATTGGTGGCATTTTCTCACTGCTATCTGCATTGCAAGCAAATCCCAGTCTAATTTGAAACTTGTTTTTTTTCTTTCCACTCATATGTTTGTCTGACAGGCCACGATCAGGAGGACACCTGGAAATGCATGTGATAATCTCTCATTCAACAAACAAGAATAACTCACTTTGGAAATAGACTTGTCTCATCAAAATTCCACTGGTCACAGGGCTTGAATGTTTCCATCAAGCTCTGAAGCCTTTTCTGTTCAGCCTCTACAGCACTGAGATCTACAGAGCCAGCCTCCCCATGTCACCGGTATTCCTTGAGCTTATAGGTTGCACAAAAGGAAGGGATCCACCCATCACAAGTGAGTTGTTGATCATCAGGCACATCAAATACATAAAATCTCGAAATGCTTGTGCTTTTCATGCAACATGGGTCCACTAACAGTCTCATTCTTCTCCAGCATATGATTGACCCATAGAACCAATGCATGCTCAATGTCAGGTTGAGTGACAATGCATGCACACTTTGAAGATAATGCAGTTGGGTTAGATTGACTGCGTTCTTCAAGTGTTGGACGTTTGCTGATGGCTTGAGAGAGTGCTGATTGGGAAAAATGTAAAGCACCATCAATCTTGGTCTTGAAATGGTTGACAATGTCTCCTTGTGAAAGTAATGGATGTTCATCAACATACTTGAGAACAGTCAGCCAATCAGCAAGTGTCAGATTTGCCCGCTGTGTGTGGATTGCTGGTTTTGCAGATGTCTTTGGCATATCTTTACTGCCAACCTGCTTCTGTTTGTTTTTGACATCCGGTGCTGGCTTTTCTCAAGGCTTTCGTGTAGTCTTGGGCTCAGTTTTAGGCATTAGGAATTAAAGACACAGTTGGAGAATGATAAAGGGTGTATGAAAATTTCCAATGCCCTGACATGCCTTAGTGCAATGCCACTACATACTGGCATTTGTATGAATAATACAGCCTATTTAATTCAAACCTAAGCAGCTGGTGAAAGCTGTGCCTCAATCTGTCCTATTACGGTAATTCCAGTTCTGAAACCTTAATTTCTCTCCCCATAGTAATGCATATTGCCCTCCTCGGCCTATGCATTATGCGTTATGTGTTATGCATTCATTTTCTCTGCGTACCAACATCATTCCCAATACAACCCAATGCATTATGACCTAATCGACTGTATAATGAAAATGGACAGGGTTTTATTTGTATGACTAAGCTACTGTAACGTACTATTTAGCTGAGCATATTCTACAAAAGTGCATGTGTTGTAAATTGTGAATTAATGCAAGATTATCAACAGCTTGCAACCTATGAATAGATTCTAACAGAAGGATCTTACAAATTGAGGGGGTTGGTGAGTGCCCTGGGTAGTTGAAATGATCATGATCTGCCTCCAGGTAACCATCACTAAGGCAAAGGGATCAGTGAAGGATTTGAAGGTAAAAGTATGTCAACTCACTGAGACTCACTGCTCATGTGCATGGACATTGGTGCTTGTGTTCACAGATGGGAGGGAAAGGGCTTAGAAGAGGATTGCCACCCTGAACCTTGATATAGCCTAAATTGCATTAAGTGAGCTGCCACACCTGTAGAAGCACTTGGAATTGATGTGGCAAACTGCTCAAAACAGCCACCTCTTACTCACCCATGAATGAAATTCTTTAATTTCCACTTTCCCTGAGCCTTGTTCTTATTTGTCATGAAATTGTCCTTGACTTTGATCATTTGACAGTCAATGCATCATGTTAAATTACATACCATTCATGCCTTGATCATTGGGTTTTCTTGTCAGCCTCCTTCACAGCTCCTTTTGGATGGGATAAAAGTGGTCCTACATTTGAGCTTGTACATTATCTGGTTTTATGTGTGAGAGATACCTGCCCACTCAATTATGCCAGCAAGTTCATTGTTTTACATATCTGAAACCATAAAGGGTTCTCATCTATGGCAGTTCCAGTTCTTGATGTGTGCTGTGTAATGGAGTGTTAAGTTCCAGATCTCTGGGTGGATATTCTGGTGGATATTCCAGACACTTCCCAGAAATATGTTTATGGAGTTCTGGGGATTAGTCTGGAGAGTATTGGAATATTACCAGAGTACATGATGGACTTGGCTTCAGCTTATGTGCTGCACCCTCATGCACTCACTCAGGTGTCCATATTTCAGGGGGCAGATATATACTGAAGTGTTTACGGATACTTGGAGTCCAGAGAGTTCTGGATGTCAAGTGTACAGAATGAACAAAGGAGTGGATTAATTAAGTTGAGATTAAAACTAAGGAGTAAGTACATGACTATGGAAGACTATATAGATGTTCCAATAATTGAATTACAAGTCTGGGAGTATAATAAGACCTATTTGGAACTGTTTCCAAACTAAGCATATAATAATGAGTCAGATAAATGAGGATACAAGGATGGGGACAGATCTGGGAATAAGGGCAAGAACAATAAACAATGAATGACCATCTGTCAACCAGCCAGTTACCAAATTGTTAGGACTGGAAAACCCACCAGGCTCCAGACCCCATTGTTATGGAGTGTGTGCGGAGCTTATTGGAGGGTTTCCAGAGAAACCTGCAGAAAGGCTGGTAGGACTTGGCTTCAGCTTATAGGCTGTGCCCTCGCGAGATCGTGTCATCCAATTTCAGACAGGTGGACGGGAATCCTGGGGAGTCTGGGAGTGGTTGGTGGGTTGATGGGTTGGAGGTCGAGTGATAGATAGGTCAGATCCCACAGGCTCTGATGAGGTAAATAGCAGTGTGTTTCAAAGAGGAATAGAGTGTAAAATGTACTGAGATTACTGGGGGAAATTTAAGCTGATTTTCTGACTGGATTGTATGTACAACATCTGCCAGACTATATAGACTGTGGAATGTATATCATACCAAATCCAGTAATAATGAAATCCAAACTAGTAATCATGAAATGAGATAGGTAAACACCAAATTTGGTGTTAGGAATAGAATGGAGCAGAGTGGAATCTGAAATGTGACAGGTCGTTTGACCATGATGGGAATGGGGTGGGAACAGAGTCTGAAATGTGACAGGTCATTTGACCATAATGGAAATGGGGCTCAGTTAGAGAGCTGACGGGTTTCCAAGCAGGGTCTGGTGACTGATGCGTGGGACAGGGTTGGGATAGACAGGGATGACATGTGTGGGGTTTGGGTGGGTATTCTGGTGACTGGTACATGAGATAATGAAGGTCAGGCATGGACAGGTCTGATGTCTGGGTTCTGGCAGGTATTCCGGTAACTGATAACTGGTGTGTAAAGGGTGTGGGTGCATATAGGGTAGTGCCTGGAGTCTGGCAGGTTTTCCAGTTGTAACACCCCATCCTATATGCACCTGACTCTCTATACCAGGTCACAGTTATCTGGAAAACCTGCTGGGCTCTGGACCCCACCTTATAGGCACCTGACCTCTACCTTGTGCATCAGTCATTGGACAACCCACCAGGACCCACACTTGTCAAACCTACCTACGCCTGAACCCACGCACACCTAGCCTGTCTATGTCCAACTCTGTTTTCACACACAGTCACTGGACTCTGCCCAGACAACCTGTCAGCTCTCTAACTGAGCCCCGTTCCTGTTATGGTCAAATGACCTGTCATGTTTCAGACTCCACCCCCATTCCATTCTGTCTCTAACACCTAGTTTGGTGTTTACTCATCCTGATTTATGTTTACTTGTTTAGTCTTTCATTATTGCCAGATTTAGTATTGTCGGAATATCCACAGATATCTGATACTATCTGGAAATGGATCCTAACACTATAATGATCAAGTGTGTGTATTTCCAGGAAAGCCATGGGTTCTGGGCAGGTCAGAACATTAGCATAGAGAAGTGACCAGGGTTGACAGGAATGATCAAATGAAGGTTAGATTAAAGATGTATACAGAACAAACATAGGGAATCCAGCTGGAGTCCAGGTTGGGAAATGACCAAGGATACTTGGAGATGCTAGCTGGGAAAGGGCAGAGTCCAATGGGTTCCAGGTCATAAAGGAGGTGTCTAGTTGAGGGCAGAATACCAGAATGGGATTTGAGTTGAAGGGTACTTGAGGGATGAGGGTTGGGTTCCAGTGGATTCTGGATCTTGATACTAGTCTGGAAGATGGTTCAGAACCTGATATAATGTCAGGGAAATACTCCATGGAGTCTCCAGGAACAGATCTTTACATGGAGTGAGACCACCTACTCTGCAAGGAAAATGCAAATAAACTTAGAGAAAAATATCCATAGTATCTGTGAGATTTGATATTAACAGAACAAAGGAAATTGGGGAAATGGAACAAGAGAGCAAGAAAATGAATACAAGACAACAGACAGAGGATAAATACTCTGAGATGGCAAATGATGTGGTAAAGTGATGCAAGGAATAATAGAATTCCATTGGAAGCTGGAATGTTCAGAAGCCCACAATATGACTTGTCAAGTGCAAACACAGCCACATGGGAAGATGGAAGTCCAATGTGGAACAAAACATCTTATGATAACATAGTCAGACCCCAATGCTGTTACAAAGTTAAAATAGAAGGGTATCAGGACACAGACTAGTGATCCTAGTGGACAAATAGACCACCACTCAGACTCAAACTCAAACTCAGATTGATTGCATAGTGGACAGAACCAAAGCCATGGATAAGGACTACTATGGATAACATGTGGGTACTTACAGTGACTCAAAAAACCCTTCCAATGTTAGGTACTTCAGATGTATATCCTTGATAACTCAGAGGATAAAACTGCAAAAATATAAAAAATATTTGTAAATATGCTCTATCATATCTAGATTGTTTAAATACAATGCCATTAAATAGCTCCAAATATGGAAATAATACAAATATTTATATACAGGAGACTCATTGGAAGGGTTTTTTGGCTGGCAGCCTTGATGCCTATAAATGCTTATAGTCATGTGACCTTGTTGATTGTTCACCTCCAACTGGGTCCTATCAACAAAATCACATGATGTCACATGACCACATTGTGCTGGAGTATAAATACATGGCCTTTAGCAACTAGCAATGCACACTTTGTCTCTTGCCAGCCAGAATCATATCCTCTCACTGCTTGATGCTGGCCATACAGCTAGCCACATTGCACCTTTTACTGGCCATGGCATTGGCACAGTCTCTAGACTTCACTCCAATCATCATTGTCATCTCTCTAAGTCCATTGGTGGTCATCCCTCAAGCTTTCCCTACCAATATTCACTATGCACAGCATCTCATCAGCTCTGGGAAGACTGACACTGCTGTTGATGTGGCCAAAACTCTTAGGAATGTCACCAACCAGTCCATCTATACCCAAACTGTGTGCAATTGTCTTAATATGGTTGGGAGTGCCTCAATAACCCTTCTAATGTTTGGTACTTCAGATTTACATCCCTGATAACTCAGAGAATAAAAATGCAAAAATATCAAAAATATTTATGAATGTGCTCTATCATATCTACTGTATATTATAGCAATACAGTGCCATTACATAAGCTCCAAATATGGAAATACTATAAATATTTATATATAGGAGACTCATTGGAAGGGATTTTTGTGAGGTTTGGAGAAGGATTTGTGATGTTATGGGGCTACATGTTGTGGGAAGGACCTGGGTATTCTTTCAAGATAGATGGGAGGATGGATGGGGACCTTTATCTCAAGATTATGGAGGAGGATCTTCAAGCCAGCCTTAGCTATTATGGAAAATATGTGGGTGATGACATCTTTCAGCAAGATCATGACCTTGACCACACCTGCAAGAAGGCCCAGACTGTTTCAAGATAATGATTTCAATGTCCTCCCATGGCCAGCACAGTCTCCAGACCCCAACCCTATTGAACACTTGTGGGATCTATTAAAAACTGAAAGCTGACTGATGTTGGTAGGCTGATGGGGACCAATTGGAAGGACTTGGCTTCAGCTTATGTGCTGTGCCCTTGCAATATATCCATCATGTGTCCTTAAATTTCATACGGGTGAAGACTAGTCCTAACGAGTTCCTCTCAGTGAGCTGCCAATTGGAAATGAAGGATAAGTTGAGTGTCGGGCCAAGGGGTTGGGAACCGAGAGTGGGTGAGCACATGCAAAGGTGGATAGTAGGATACTTAGTATAAGACTTCTAGAGGTGTAAGAGGGTATTCTGAGTCAATATTCTGATTGCCTAGTAACTACAACTACAGCAGGTTCATATACAAATATTCAGTGTCTATAAAATACTAACTAGGAGAAGAGTGGAAAATGGTATTGACAAATAAGCTTGACTAGGAACGGGAAGGTTACAATTAGTTCAGAGGCCATGAAATAACCGAGAGCAGGATTACGAGAAAAGGAAATACTCTGAGGGTTACAAGTATATATAGACATACATGAAACATAGAGTAGAACAGATCATCATAATAAAAAGGGATGTATCAGAGTTTAACCAGATAGTACAAGTATATTCTGATGGGGGCATAAACAAAGTTTGATCACCACAAAAGCATAAGTCAGCGTCGGGAGTCCGACAGTTTCCGATGCAGTGACTTGAATGGTAACTTGAAACGTCGATAGGTGGCGATAACCTCGGGGACTGTTGGGTTGCAACCTGGTCATAACAGTATTCCCCCATTTGGCCAAAATCCCAAGGAGGCTGAAAATCTAGATTCCATACATAAAACCCTGTCGGGTACGGTTGGTGTGTCAAGACATCATGTGACTCGGTAAAAATTTACATATAAAAATTTGAGGGGTGCTGGCACTTGATTTTTCACTTCTCTTCCCTCAACCATCATGACCATTGGCTCGGTGTTGAAACCATTCCTGGTTCGGTTGATGGTTGCTCCCATGTCGGTCCTGGGTGGGCCATCTAGTGCACAAGAATGTTGATGACTTCTTGAGGAGAAAAGGAAGGCACGTGAGGAGGAGGAGTGGAAGGAGAAGGAGGAGCTGGTGGCCATAGAGGCAGAGGAAAAGAAACTGGCAGCAGAAGAGGCTGCGCACAAGCACTGGGATGCGGTGCTTGCAAAGAAGAAGCAGCAGGAGGCCGATCGGGTGTGAGAGGAGGTGGCAAAGAAGAAGTGAGAGGGGAAAGGTAAGTCAGTTCCCATTTCTTTTGCAAACTTTGCTGACTTTTTTTTTTTTTCAGTGCAAGGCCGTGATGCCTTTGGAGTCCGATGATGAAGAAGAGGAGGATGAGGAGGATGTACCGGGGCCATCAAGCCCCAAGGTGGGTTTGGGTTCCTAACTTTAAAATCTTCTAATTTTTTTTTTGATTATAGAAACAAAAACAGGCCCCCAAGGCAGGGCCTGAAAATGACCCAAAGTGCAACTGGTGCACTAAATGGGGTCAGACTTGCCATCCACGGGCAAGTGGTTGGGGCCACACCTGTCAAGAGTGTGCCAACCAAAAGCTCGGGTGCATATTTCCGGATGCTGATGGGAATGGGTCCTACCAAGAACGGCAGGCCAATGTGTTAGAGGAGCAAAACCACCTCATGTGCACCTATTTCTCGGAGATGACTCGGTTCCAATTCGAGACACTGTGACAACAAGGGCTCATGACTGAGCAATTGCAATTATTGGGTGTCGGGTTGGACAAACAAACCAGCACGATTGAGTCGCTCGGGGAGCAACTTGAACAATATTTAGAAGTGTCGAGTTGCGATGGAGTTGGGCCTGGAGTTGGGGTAATGGAAAAGGTCGGTGAGGAGGCGTTGGTAACCGTCGGTGAGGGGGAAGGTTTGGAAGCCAGAGAAGAAGGGGAGGTTGTAGAGGAAACCTTTAGGTAGTAAAAATATAATGGTTTTAAAACAAACAAACATAGTGTGAAATCATAAGGCATAGTCAGGAAAGGTTGGGTACCACATGAGATGACTTATAGAGAATTTAGAGGACCAGGTTTATTTGGATAAGCTTGATGAAACCCTAAAACGATTTCTGATGCATTTCCAAGCTCTGTAGCTAGGATCCATGAAGTTTCTTTGTCTGTACCTTCATAGCCAGCCCATTTAACTAAATAAAGTAATTTGCATGAGCATCGGTGATTGTCAATTTTTGAATCTAGGATTCCTGATATCTCGAATTCGGGTTCTCCATCAATATTCACGGGTGGAGGTGGTGGTTGTATGTGATCGGTATATTGTTAGCAACACAAGGTTCTAACATAGATATGTGAAATACTGGGTGCACTGCACACATGTTGTCAGGAAGCCGAAGTGTCCATGAAAGTGTGCCGGCTTGTGCTATAACTTCAAAAGGACCTAAATATTTTTCAGAGAGCTTCTTAAAGGGTCTAGTAGTTCAGAAAAACTCGGCTTTAATGAATACTCGGTCTCTGATCTTGAAATCAGGAGGTGGAAGTCAATTTTTATCTGCAGACCATTGGTATCGTTCTTGGGCCATTGTGATAGTTTTACAAAGTTCTTGATGTAGCTTGTCAAGGTTTGTAATGAAGTCTTGAGCGTGGATGGATGTGAGATGGCATTCCGGGTGGATTGTGATATTGGGGTTATAGCCTTTGTTTGTGAAGAAAGGCGAAATACCAGTAGTGGCGTTCGGTGCATTGTTATATGTGAATTTGGCTAGCAGTAGTAGTGATTTCCAATTGTATTGTTGATAATTACAATGTACTGTTCCAAAGTTTGATTCATGCGTTCAGTTTGGCCATCACCTTCCGGTGATAGCCCAAAGTGAAATGTAATTCATGTCTAGTGCTTTTCCGAGTGACCTAAAGAAATGAGAGACAAACTCAGATCCACAATCGGATGTGATATGCGATGGAACACCATGCTTGGAAAATACATGGGTGATAAATAATTTGGCTAACTGTACAGATGTTATTGTGTCATATGTTGGAATGAAAATACTTTGCTTTGTGAGCTGATCCACAACAACTAGGATTGCTGTGTGACCTTCGGATGCCGGTAGGTGCTCAATGAAATCCATAGAAATTGAGTTCCAAGGTTTTTCCAGTATCGGTAATTGTTTGAGTAGGCCATATGGTTTATGTCACTGTGATTTAGAGTGTAAACACATTGTACAAGATTTTCAATAGTGCTTAACAAAATCTGAGATGCTGGGCCATGTATATTCTCTTCTAATGAGCGAAAGTGTGAAGAGTAGTGGAAGTTCTAACCGTTCTATATACGAAGGATATCGACCGTTTAGGTACAACACTAAGATGTATTGACTGTCGAAGTCTAATACAGAATGAACGCATATTGACTACTTAGTTCAATACGGTAGAGGGAAGTAGCTATCTAGAATAAGGTAGAGAGCTAAAACGAATAAGTAGAATTGACTGTCAAGTGCGATTCTGAATGACTGCTCGAGAGTAACGTAGAGTACTAGAGAGTCAAATAATAGAGTAGCATGGATGTGGTCCACACGAGTTGAGATAAGGATTGAGTTTTGACTGGTACAGTTCAAAACTCTAATAGAGTAGATAGCTAAAGCCCGTCTGTGACAGTCGAGACGATACACCAATCACAACTTACAGGACACTAATGGGTGTCTGGGTAAGTCGTGGTTGCGGTGTAAAAAGTGTCTGAGTTCTAAACTACGGGTGCTAGAATACATAAGTCTGGCGAGTATGTGCCCACAAGAGTTGATGTACTGCATACATAGGTCATCGAACTAGATATAGATGTGTAATAAAATAAAGAGAAAACGGAAATAATAAAGGGAATATAGTAGGAGCTCATCCGGCTATATTTCCTGAGAGTATTTCACCATACCTCTCACAGAAAGGGTTTTATTGAGGCTGAAATGTCCTGAGATCAGGTGATCATGCTTATGTTGTAAGATTCGCAGCCGAAGGGTGTTGGAATCCAGTACATATGTATATGCAGCTGTTAAGTCTAGTGAAATCTTGTGAGTCTAGTGACCATCGGGGTTGATCGGGGTCAGACAGGTTATCGAGGTGTGCTTTGGTGACTGGGTCTAATGGAATTGCCGATAGTATATCTTGATGTAACCTTTTGGTATCCATAAGGACAACACTTTGCAAGACTGGATGAATGAGATAAGTGGCTCAGATAGATGTGGACAGTTGCTCCGATGAAAACATAGGCTTGAAAGTATGCAGATTAACTGTGGCATAGTCGCTACTCCCCTCTTTAGGATAGACGTCCCATCGTCTAGTCATAGCATTGGGTTTTTCACCAAGGTGGCTGGGACAGAAGTGGATTACCATATTGAAAGTGGAGAGGAATTCAGACCATTGGGCTTGCTAACAGGTGAGGAGTTTTGTGGTTGAAAAGTAAACCAAATTTTTGTGGTCAGTAATAACATCTATCAGGTGAGCTGAACCTTCCAAATAATGGCATCCCAATCGTGAAGCCAATTGGGATCTTCAGAGGTGAGGCCAGAGAATGCAGGTTCAAATTAGGCTGCTGTGGAATCCTTAAGGTACAAGAGTGCAAAGTTTTCCTTTCAGTCATCCATTGCAAAAGCAGCCGGGCGGTACCAAAAATTGAATCAACATTGCATAAGAAATGTCAGCAATTTCTTTGGGTTTGAGCCGGTAAATGGATCAGGTTTGTTGACTTGGGTTTGCCCAGGTTCTTTTTCCTTGGCATTGTTTTTAAGGAATTCATTAAGGGATCCTAGGGTACCTGAGAACAATTCCCATGTCTTGTCAGGATCGAAATCCGGTTTTTGTTTCACAGACTTCTTAGAACCACTAGCCTGAGGTATGGGTTGGTCACCATCCTCAGGTTCAGGTTCCGGAGCTGATTGATTGTTAACCTCTTCAGGTGCTTCAGGTTTGGTTGCTTCAGTAACTTCTTCAGCATTGCCGGTAATTTCCAAAAAATGGGATTCTTCGGAGGTTTCTGGTTGCGGGGTTCTCAGAGTAGCTCCAGCTGTATACAGGAAAGGAGACTTGAGAGTGGAAGATTCTGCTTCACCACTTGGCTTGGCATCTCTTTTTCTCAGAGGCATGATTAATGGAAAGTGTGAGTGTGAAATCAGAATATACTGTTAAGAACTGAAAGCTGACTGATGTTGGTAGGCTGATGGGGACCGATCAGAAGGACTTGGCTTCAGCTTATGTGCTGTGCCCTCACAATATATCCATCATGTGTCCTTAAATTTCGGACAGGCAAAGACTAGTCCCAACGAGTTCCTCTCGGTGAGCTGCCAATTGGAAATGAAGGATAAGTTGAGTGTCGGGCCAAGGGGTCGGGAACCGAGAGTGGGTGAGCACATGTGAAGGTGGATAGTGGGATACTTAGTATAAGACTTCTAGAGGTGTAAGAGGGTATTCTGAGTCAATATTCTGATTGCCTAACTACAGCAGGTTCATATACAAATATTCAGCATCTATAAAATACTAACTAGGAGAAGAGTGGAAAATGGTATTGACAAATAAGCTTGACTAGGAACGGGAAGGTTACAATTAGTTCAGAGGCCATGAAATAACTGAGAGCAGGATTACGAGAAAAGGAAATACTCTGAGGGTTACAAGTATATATAGACATACATGAAACATAGAGTAGAACGGATCATCATAATAAAAAGGGATGTATCAGAGTTTAACTAGATAGTACAAGTATATTTTGACGGGGGCATAAACAGAGTTTGATCACCACAAAAGCATATATCAGCGTTGGGAGTCCGACAGTTTCTGATGCAGTGACTTCAATGCTAACTTGAAACATCGATAGGTTGTGATAACCTTGGGGACTGTCAGGGTGTTTTTGAGTCACTGTAGGGTTCTGAACCACATATTTGTTAAGTTCTGGAACACAAAGGATAAGTTCCAAGGAAGTCCCACAGAGGTTTCCAGTAATTATTTCAAACACACTTTTCCAGGAATGTCCCACAGAGGTTTCCGGTAATTATTCCAAACACACTTTTCCAGGAATGTCCCACAGAGTCCCCAGGTAATAAGTCTGGGGAGTTTCCAGGGAGATTAGTACAAGGAATGTGGTATCAGAATAATTCCCAGAAGTGGTACTGCTGAGATGGACTTGGCTTCAGTTTATGTGCTGCGCCCTCATACACTCATTCGGGTGTCCATATTTCGAGCTGATGGAATGCATACAGGAAGATGTAGATTCCAGAGTTCCCGTGGGAGTTCTGGGAATTGAATGTGCAGACAGACAAGAGGACTAGAGACTGGATCAGGATGTATTCAGGGTGTAACTAGTTCAAGGGTGTAACTTGTTTGAGATTGAAACTGGATTCTAAGTACATGAATATAGGAGACTTATATAGACTGTGAATGTAATAATACCAAATCCGGTATTAATGAGGGGCAGAACTATTAAACATAAAATGAAACAAGTAAATACCAAACTAGGTATTAGGGATGGAATGGAATGGGAGTGGGATCTGAAACATGACAGGTCATTAGACCATAATGGGAATGGGGTTCTATGCTCTGTTAGAAGGGTTCCAGGAGTCTGGTGACAGGCACAGAGAGTCAGGTATAAACAGGTTGATTTGCAAGTCCAGCGGAGTCTGAGGACTGGTGCATGAGACACAGACAAATCATGACAGGTCATGGGACCATAAGGGGAGCAGGGTTCTATGCTCTGTTAGAGGGGTTCCGGGAGTCCAGTCGAGCCCCATCTTCTAGACGGTTATACGAAGAGATTGGAGTCTGCGTTTAATAATACTACCACACGCCGAATTGCGACAGGAATCCAGACTCAAAACTGTTATTTTGGAAATATATGCTCAGTCAGCACTAGTTTACAAGGGACACCAAAGCACAAATGGGACGATAATCAAAATAACAAGGGAAGAAAAGACACGGATCATATATAGTCACAACAGACGGGATCTGCGTCCAAAAGATGTGAACCAACCGGAAACAATATCATATTTTTGGCTTACCGAAAGGCTCTACCAACGATTGAGCAGTGTACCTTTACAGATATCACTGCATCCGCAAACAGCGACAGGCATGCAAAATAGCGTCCATGGATAACTCAGCTGGTACTCCCATGAGATTTCAAACAAGGAATTATCCTTTTGTGGAAAATGAATCAAATACTGCCGACGATGCAATGCAACTAATCTAACCGTAACAAACACTAAGTGATCGGGTAGCGATATCCACAATATCGCTGCCGCATGCATTGATCCAACCGTATGAGGGATTGATAAGCTATTGAGAGACCGACTTTCAGTTTATAAACTGAAATATGTCGGTGAAAACTTACCACAGAGCCAGACGGGCCGATCAAACATCATTTAGCGATGTAAATAGTTCGAGACCAGATCTGGAATCCGCAGACATAAAACGATCCAAGAAATAAGATCAGAAAACGAAATGAAGACAATAAAAGGGATGGCATAGTGGCGAGGATAAATAAGACGGTTCACATAAGCCATACCAAGAGAAGGCTGGAAACAGTGTGGGAGGAATCTAGTTTCCAATCCACATGGCCTTCATCCTTCCAAGATGTGCAATCACCTGGCCCTCTGAAGATCGTGTCTGCTTCTACCACAGACCATCTCCCGCGCCGTTGGAAGCTCTCCGTCGGGAAACCTGGAAGGCCACGACAGAGGATGAATATGACGATGCTTCATATCCCAATATCAACTACCACCTCCGCCCCGCTGTATGGTCCCCTGAGGACTATTCATCGTCTGACACTAATTCAAGTTCCGGCGACTCCAACTCCCACTCGGACTCCTTACTGGGCAACGATGACCTGCGGATGGATGACGATGGTATGAATCGGCAAGCACCGATGGGGGTTCCCATCATCTACAAAGGCAACTTTTACCCTGCTGCGTATGAGACGGATCCTTAGACAGATGATAAGCGAAGGAGGGACCCGTGTAATCCTGGCCGCCTTACCACACATACAGAGCCGCATCCTGACCCCTGATCACTGACCGCACTCCTATGGTTCCCCTGATCGAGCCCAACCCGAGATCAGACTCAATAAAGATTCGAACCCTTTTTCTTTTCTCTTTCCTTCTCCTTCCCTACCACGATCTAGACTCTCGGTCCTGCTTGTCCGGAATTTCCCTTGTCGCGAATACTTGATGGTTCTCTATTTTATATATATTAGTTAGACGTCACATCTGTTTTGGAGTAGGAAAAATCACTCACAACACGATACTTTTGTCCTGTCCGTTACCGACCGAGTGAGGCTGATACCACAGCCTTACAACCCGTTGCGCAATGGGGCTAATGATAATAATCAATAGACAGTCATATATTAGTCTTAATAAAACACACCACTTTATCACACGCTCTAGCACCGCTTCCCCACCTAGAATCGACCATCTTGTGACGGGCACAACGGGGTGGGCGAGACGATGAATTGTAGGTGGGGGTGGAAATGGATGGGTCCTCGGGAAGAGTAGCAGAGAGCGATTCAGAGCGAGAAGCTCGCTTTTGGTAAGGGGCGAACTTCTGACGGACTGGTGTGCTGTTTCGTCCAGCGCGCGATGGGATTTTCCTAGAGGATGCATCGTCCGTATCGGGGCGGAGGTGGGAGTTGATATCAGGATATGGTCCATGGTCATATTCACCCTCCATGGCGGCCCTCCAGGTTTCCCGACGGAGAGCTTCCAACGAGGCGGGAGATGGTCCGTGGTAGAAGCGGATGAGATCTTCAGAGGGCCAGGTGATGGTATAAATATGATAAGCGAAGGAGGGCCCCGTTGCGCAAAAGGACTAATGATGATAATCAATAGACAGTCATAGATTAGTCTTAATAAAACACTTTATCACACGCTTTGGCATCGTTTCCCCACCTAGAATCGACCATCTTGCGACGGGTACATTGGGCGTCCTTACCTCGACAGGGTGGGCGAGACGATGGATTGTAGGTGGGGGCGGAAGTGGATGGGTCCTCGGGAAGAGTAGCGGAGAGCGATTCAGAGCGAGAAGCTCGCTTTTGGTAAGGGGCGAACTTCTGACGGACTAGTGTGCTATTTCGTCCAGCGCGCGATGGAGTTTTCTTAGGGTGGGCATCGTCCGTGTCGGGGTCAGTATTGCTATATTGCTAATCCTGGGATGGGCGCAGGATCGTTAGCATAGAAACGTGAACGGTGTTAAGAATGGGAAACAGACAGGTTGAGTTTTTTAAACTTAGTGGTGCACTGCGACAGAGAAAAAAAAGATGAGATAAATGTGTACTGCAATGCCGACCAGCACTTGCTGCATCGATGCAAGACCGAGAAGAAGCGGTTCTATATATATGGTTAAGGACTTGTGAACCTTACAAATCGATGTCCTCGAACTCGGTGACAAACTGAAGGAGAGCACGGAGAGGAGAGCATGAGGGAAAGTATATGAAATGAAATTTGGACGACCTACACTCTCAATCAGAGCCTGATCGATGTTGGGGGTATTTGATAGTGATGTCCTTCACTGCACGCGTCCCTGCGGGACGGGCGTATAAAAGGCTGTTAGGCGTCTACGGAGCTGCGCTTTTTGTCTTTACCCTCGGGTGAAGAGGTAAGGTGCTGCGAAAGATGGTGAGCAAGAGACGACGAAAGTGATCCTATATTAAGGGTAGAGTGTTTGGGTGTTGCTCACCATCTTTCGCAGCACCTTACCTCTTCACCCGAGGGTAAAGACAAAAAGCGCAGCTCCGTAGACGCCTAACAGCCTTTTATACTCCCTAAGGGTCGGAGCCGCCACAATTCCTATTGATGACTATCATTGGCAGCTGATAAGGCAAAAAAAAGCTTCGGCAAAGGCACCGAAAACTCAGGAGAATAATCATCATATTTGATATTTTTGGAAATTGTTAGGAAATACAAAACAAAACAAAACAAAGGCTGAAAGACTGCTTTCCAACTTCATGTAACGTCCATCAACCAGTCCTAGTGTCACAATATCACCCAGTAAAAATAAAATGGCAGGTAGAGCATCAGCGCAATATGCAGAGACGATCCTAGTGTGACACAGCGGCGGTCGGTCGGAACATAGTCCGCCAAAATGAGAAATCATGCGTAAGAGCTGCATAGGTATTGAGTATGACACCCGAACATAACAAGGAAGTTCCAAAAGTTATAAATAAAGTTGGATGTGCCTTGAAAAGAAAAGTATGGCAGTTAGACGTCACGGGATGATTCCCCAGAGGGAGGTATCGAAATGGAAGGAGGAACAAAAAACATTTTGAGGAGACGAGAGAATAATTGATTGTGCACGGGTTGTCAATCGCCAGTGGTCACGGCGACACATCGCTGTTGCATTGATTTCAAAGTGCACTGCCAACTTGGACTTGCTACCTATCGAATGAGAAATTGCCTCTGTAGTATATGGCTAGTGGGTTCTATTTAATAGGTCAGTACTCATGGGGATTGCCGTCTCATTACTGTGTTGTATGCGACACTAGGATGACGTGCATTGTGGGCGGAACCTTGATGTCACAGTCAAGGCTAAGAATTGTATAAACAGTGCAATTCCTGGTATACACCTAGATTTTGATCTCAGTTTCCTCAACCGGGATAAGAGCTGTTGGATTTCGAGCATCATACAAGCTCATATTCTTTTGTTCCTTTTCCCCATTGTCCTCTTGTCTCACATCCTTGTTGTTTTCCTCATTAGGATTCCATTGTTCCTATTGTATATATGTGTAGCTATGTGTGAATAGATCTCCCCGCGGTTTGCGAGGGTCCCTGCTATACTCGGGTGAGGTCGAAGTCCATCTCATCTCAACAAGAGCAGCGGCGTAATTCATTGTTCAGAGGAAGTCAAATGGAATGCTGTGACTCCCACGCTGACTAAGCCCCACCACATTCGGAAGGCGACGTTTCTCGCAAGGTTTGATTTCCCTCATGTATCTGCTCTTCCCCTATATATACATACACACACTGGGGAATTGCTCATTAATTGACATAACTATGCTTTTATTTGAGGTGAACCGGAAATCGTTCGCCACTGTAGTTTCATTTGCACTTTGACATCAACTTTTGCAGCAAAAGTTTTGCTTCATTTGTTATTTCTGGTGGAAAGGTATTTCTCTGTCAACAGGAATTTGTCCAGCTGTAGAAGGTATATCATGTTCTTCACATACATATACTTATTCCGGGAAGCAAGAAAACTTCTCTTTCATCTGTACCTTATCATTTTAATGTCACGGAAAACTTTAGACAGCAGCCGAAAGTGGGCCGTTCCTTTTGCATGTGGAATGTTGTTGAATTTTAGGCTCTTGCACTCTGACTTACCAGCATTGAACAAATGGCTACCTCACACTGTATCTGGATATACCACACCATACACGGTTATACCAAGCCACATTATCCCCTGTCAAATATACCACAACTTACTACCATCATCTCTACATAATTTACACATTTTACTATTTAGTCTCAGATGTTTCAATACCTATACCTAAGTTGAGTCACTATTTTGTCAACTGAGGTATGTTACCACAGCTATATTTTGCCTTCACACTCTTACCTTGATGTAACATAGTGTATTTCTTACAGGTAGTAAATATTAATTGAGTCACTATTTGTGTTGACTGAACATATTTCTTACAAATGTCAATATTGCTACAGGCCTTGCCAACATGCCTTCATGATGTATTGATGTATGAGGTTTAAGGTGCCCCCCACACCACAAGACAGTTCCATGGTCATCTGGGACTTTTATGACACATCAGAAAAGTGGAAGAGCTAGTATGTACCCTCTAGGAGGCTCTATACTACTCAGACATCACAAATATTAGGTGAGAGTGCATCACGAACAGATGACACATCAATCCCATGGTTTGACATTATGTGAGGGTACACCCGATATGTATATCATGACCAGTTGGTTCAGGTCCGAGTTGTCTGTGCGGCAAAGTTCTGAGCAACATTCAATTTTATTCCTTTTAAATTTAAATTCATCTTTAAATATTTATTAATGCTAAAACAAATGTATTTCATAGCCTTGGATGGATGTCGAATGAGGCATGTAAGGATAAGATAATACATAGAGCAAGTGATTACATCATGGACTTGTGGTTCATCTTCGGAGCGAGTCTCAGCACAAGATGTCTGTCTATCTAAGTGTTGGGAAAATCTGGCATACACAATGCTGAACTAACGTGAGTATGTTGGGTGACATGGTTTCAAATGAATGAGCATCGTCCCCTTGTTCCCCACCACACTGCCCTCCATCTCTCTCTCTCTCTCTAGGTCAGCCTGTTCACCACACCCTCATGCTGATTACTGATCTCTCTCCCTTTTTCCTCCTGCTGGCATTTGTGTTTCCACTTTCACTCCCCTCCACTGGCTCCCCTCACTAATGATATTTTCCTCACTGCTCTGCACCCTCCTCTCCAATCTGTTAGGACTGGACTACCTGCTGGGACCCAGAACCTCCATTACTCCCTTTTCATTCAAATTGGCAACCTGAACCAACCTGGAGATTCTGGCTCTCATGATATATGAAATATCTATCCCAATCAGTTGTGGTATCTGGTTGTCAGTTAAACCAGTACATTCCATATGTATATTCCTGGATTCATCTCAGACTTTCCCCAGACTTTCACCTTCCCTGCCCATTCCTCATCTTCTGCCTGCCTGTTTGTTTATCCATTCCACCAGGTTTGTAGTATGACTCATTTATAAAAACTAGACAAAATCATATTTACAACCCAATCAGAAAATCAACTAAGTTACTAAGTTACCCCCATACCTTGCATTAGTTAAATCTCTATTTGTCAGGGGACCTCTGTCACAGACCCTAGGGAGCACCATTTTCTCATCTTATTGAAGTCCTAAGTTCACAGTCCAATTCCATGCCTTTCATCACTTTCCCTCTCCTTGTGGATATCAACTACTCTGGCTAATACATGCCTCTGAGAACTAGGTGATTAACTTAGAAGCTCACCGCATTAGTGTTCCATTGTGGGAAAGGCCCCTGTTCTGTATTAGGTAGAGTTATTTTTAGACTACTGGATGCCTATGGGTCACACCTTGCAGGAGGAATTCCTTAGACTGTTTCTCTTCAGATTCCCTCCTGCTAGGTGAGTTAGGTAGTTATTTGTATATACATATATTAGTTCTAATATATCTTCAGATTCCCTCCTACTAGCCTAGTGTGAATATTAGGTAGTAGGGGTTGCCCTTACACTATTGGTACCCTCAGAATCTGTGGGCCCTCTGCCTGAGAGTCTTCAGATTTCCTGTCACTATTCCAGCATCTTTTTGGACTTCCTGGACTTTCCTTTTTGAAATTGGACTTAATAGTCTTGTGAGGGCACAGTATATAAGCATCCACAGGTTTCCCACTGAACCTACCCATAAGCACAGAGCTTAATAGTATTTTCTGATTGCAGCTCACAGATTGTTTTGGTCATGCCACCAAGAAGCAAGGCACCTGAACAACTGGACCAATCCAGACCATCTACTCTCCAATCCCCACTTGTTCTGTACACCAGTCAGTCACCCAGAATCCAGTCTACCGCCATGGATGAATCTTGTATTGAGCAAATACTGGAGAATCTGGATGTTTCCAAAAACAATGATGAGTACATGGCCCCTGACAAGGGCAAGACTGTCCCCAACCCCAACCATCCAATGACTGCATGTCAAGGATCCCACTGTTAGAAGCCCATCATTCATGGACCCCCATGACTTGTTCCTTACAAGAAAACCCTTGTTGTCTCATTATCAGAACCCCCACTCATGTCATTACCTCTTGTGGCACCCCCAATACTCATTTTTAGTATACTCCTGTCCTGTTCCATCTCCACTCCAACCATTCCTCCATTTCCATCTCCATGTATGTTTTATTTGCCATTTGGTATTGTTTCCTTAGTATTATACATTAGTTTCTATCTCTCTCCACCTTATCATCACCTCCCTGTGATCTGTCCCACACCTTGTTTCTTTGATTGGCCTTCCAATTACCCATCTCAATGTAGTATAAAGCTCCTCCCATGTATACTACAATTCTTCAGTTCGAATATCAACTTATATTAGTCTTTCTTAGTCTTTTACTTTTCTTCTCCCTGATATACCCTTAATGAGTGGTCTTTGGCAAGCTGTGACCCTCTACCCTTTGACTCTTAGTGATTCAGCCCTCCAGTCAACTAAGCTAAGTGTTGATTCTCATTCATATTGTACTATCTGCTCTGTTTGAAATACCAGAACAACCTGACAGTTCATGTGAGGGTGTAACACATAAGTTGAAGCCAAGCTCCACTATGTTTATAGAGTCAGACCCCCCAACTGGTACAATCTCTATTGTCAGTCCCCCAATTAGCTCATTTCCTATCATTGGCCCCCCAACTAGAGCATTCCCCCCCTTCACAGCTTAGTTCTTAACACCCCACTTCTAATGTCCTAGCAGATCCTGTAGACAAATTTATGACCTACTTGCTCAAAGAAAGAAAGAAAAAAGATCAAGAACCCCCACAATCCAAAGTCAATGCTTCAGAAGCTTTTACTGGCTCCAACATAAGCTCTCCACTGACTATGTGATGTCTGTCAAATAAGTCATCCTTGGTTTCCCATTATCACCACCCCCAATCATCCCTTTCCTGTCTCTTACCCATCTGCATCATTATCTTACTTTCCCAACCAGTTCCCCTGCTAATCCTTCATTTTGCCATTTCATATTGATTCTGTTTGATCTTCACTGTTAGCAAGATTGCACAGTACTTCAGAATCATAAATCTCATGACAGGTTTGAAATGTAATGACTTATTAATTAAAACAACTCTGAAATAAAAATACACCGTACAGTTATATGGCATTTGGTTTAGTACACTCTGTAGCTGGTTGTGGTTGACGATGTTGAGACATGCGTCGCTCTGAGGTCACATTACAATTTGGGTGCCCACGGCGCCTGTGAAAGTGACATGTGTTGGTTGTGACGATCTGGTTCGCTGCTGGGAAGCGCAGAACCATCCAGCAGGCTGCGGCAAAATAGCTAGCTTATGCATTCTAATTAGGTCGGAACTCAGGGGGCTCTGCGGCAAGCTAATTAGGTTATAAATAGAAGATACACAGGTGAATTGCCGAGCCTTTGCTGAAACGAAGAATGGCTGAAATTAGAATATGAATAATCAGAAAAAGTACAAAGACATTGACAGGTGTGGGAATATCGCTTCGGGGAAGGTTCAAAGCCACGTATCTTTTACAACCACTGACCCACATTCGTCTCATGGACCTCTGGAGAATATTGGACCATCAGACCCACTTTGGAAATGATGCGCAGTGTGTATTATCCATTTGACCTCCACTTTATTCAAGATGGGATCACTGACGGCACGGTTGATTGTGGCGCCAGGTCTTCAAACGCTCGAAGTCCAAGGGACCCGGATGGAGTGGGGGATGCAAGCAGTCAGACGTACGAGGTTTCATTCATATCACATATTGTGCAGCATTTTTAGCGTGCTCAATCATTGTTTATTCGCAGATTGGAGGAGCGACGTGCGGCTTTTGGGGAGGCATCCAGGAACGAATTTCCGCATACTGCGATGATGCAATCAAGAGATCGACGACTTGCCGTCGTCTCAGGGAGCGTGGGGACGTCCATCTTAAACGACTCGTCCTTACCCGCTTCGTTCACACGCGATCTCAGCCGGCCATTCCCGCCGCCACACTTGAATCAGTTTGAGTACAGAAATAGGTGACATTGCAATCCATCTTAACTTAAAATATTTCTTCCCGACATCCTTTTAGTTCTCGTTCACAACGATCTGACAGGCATTATTCCACGGCGATGCCTGTGTACGCATACCCGCGGGCACCATCAGGTTTGTTCCGTGCTCATTACACTCAATTTCTGTTAAAAATTTGCAAAACGAAATATATTAAAATTTGTAGATTACGGACATTTCGACCGTCAGCGCAGGTCCGCGAACTTCGAAACGAAGTCAGTTCTTTTCCTACAATTAACTGAGTTTATTGACGAGAATACAGCATGCCCCATGACTATCCTACGGACGATTCCCACACCGGTAGGCCAGAGGTTGTGCCCCGAAGTACACAATGTAGGGACCGTCTTAAAGAGCCCTCAGAAGGAAATGTTTTCGCACACGAGGGGAGTTTAACACGGTAAGCATTGTCATGTTTGCATAAATAAAGGTATACTGGGCTAACAAGTTTATTATCAAACTCATGTCTCTACCCCAGCTCCCCTCGACAAAAAAAAAAAGAACACGCCAGATCCATGGCGTCGAAGTCCGGCACCATGGAACGTAGTCCATGTAGGAAGATGACGCGGGAGCCGGAGGAGGTATACTCGAATATGACCACGCTTACACGGCGCTCCTCTATCCCACCTACCCACTTAACCGAGCCTAAAAGTAGCAAGCATACTACCCCGAGATGCCTTGCTTTCAGGGTGAGCGCATCCCTCAAGGCCGCCGCAGCGAGCACGGTATTTCCTACGCCCTGCGGGAAAAGAATCAACATCGCCGACTTTGTGACGTTCATTACGGCCGCTGATCCAAAGAAGGTCACAAGGAAATGCAAGCTGTGTGAGGAGCATATAGCCAAGAAAGACTCGCCCGTGAAGCATTGGATCAAGGCGCATGCCTTTACAGACTTGCAAGTCGCGCTCATGCACCCACATGAAGACCACAGCGACTTGGTTATAAATACAACGCAGAGGCGAGATATCCTGCTGGCCGCCTTGTATACTTGTCCCTTGAAGGGCTGTCGGGGTTTATCACAGGTTGGTGTGTTTGTAACGAAGGGTGATCTACAGAGGCACGTACACCGCCACTATAGACTTCTCACCGAAGCTTCCGGGGAGGAAAAGGCATGGGATACTGAGGTAGAATTAGACCAAATGCGGCAGCAGGTTGACACATATCTCAATAACCATGCCTTCTGGCAGAAGGTGGACCATAACCATTTCACCTCCCGCGACTACAAGCTGGTCTGGCTGCTTAATCAGTAGGACCATGTAATAGTGGTGGGTGAGATTAGTTGCATTGTATATGACTTGTTATAGGAGCTGTTACCATGGCTGCTAATCCGAGCCAAGTGATAGATCTACAATAAGCTGCGCCTCTTCAGGTACTGTGACACTTGACTTGATATGGCTCTAAGGTAGTTATTTTTTGAGTGTCACTTTAATTAAAGCTTTGGCATGTCATAACATGTATAGAATGTAACAGAAACTCTGGCACGATAATTAGCACAGCCAGTCACAGGCCCTTCGGAGGATATAGACGTGATAAAATATAATCCAAGGGTTAGGGAGAAGTATTAAACAATGAGAGAGTGAATTAAGAGTGGGAAACTGGCATTGGGTGTAAGGTTGACGTGTAGTATCAAATAGGCCAACCATCCGTCCAGACGTCAAGTAAATTACCGCCCCCGTCATTAGACTGACCCTTTTCCTTCAGCGAAGGATCGGGAACGTGCAAAAATATTTGGGACTTACAAACAAAGAATTGCTCCTCCGAACGTGGGTCTTGCATTACTTATAAGTTTCAATTGTCCCTCCCCCCTACAAGCTCCTTTTTTTTACGATTTTTACATCTACGATAAATCATAACCACCACATTGTTATCAATGAAGTTTGCTATCATATCACACTGCTGCGTGGAATATCTGGGATTGGGGTATAACACTGCGTTTCCCCGCAATGAAACCATTGAGTGCAAAGATACACCCTTTTAAATAGATTTTTATTTGACAGCCCTCTCCTTCACGACCTGTAGGAAGCACATGTCGATGTTACGTCTTCGGCTTGGGCTGTTATCTATTTTCCTAAAACCTAATTATAAAGGTATCACCACAGAAAAATAGTAATGCCATTCCGTATCCTGAAATGTGGCGATGCTGAACCCAATGACTTTGAGACAAGGACCCTTCTGTCACACGGATATAAGTACAAAGCAAGTCAGACCAAAGCTAGACATAAGGTAGACCATCATGTTGGAATTTATCAAGCTGATTACGCGTTCATTCCGCTTATGTAATCAAAGGTTTGCGCGCACCATTGTCAAGCCTTTTGTCTCTCCCCTTTTGTTCTCCCCTTTTGTTCTCTATTTTAGTATTCCTTTTGTTTAGCAGATACATATAAGTCTAGAGTCCATGTATCTAGCCATTCGTTTGCCTTACGGCCAAATAGACAAACGGAACCTTATTGCTCTCTGTTCTCGCGAGCTTAATTCTAACACATCATGCGTGTAATAATCACGTCAGAGAAGAAGGAACTAACTCCGTCATTCATCAACGTCCTAAGACTTTGAAGCGTGGACCTGAGAAACCACATAGATGTCTGTCTTTCCATGGGAGATGGCGTTCCATAGCGCTACGTGAGCAGGAGGTTTCAGAAAAAAACCTCTTTCTAGGGAAGCATCGGATAAAACTTGGTGACTAATGGAAGCAGAACTTGCACTGAGAAATGAGTCTCGATTCAGATTCCAGAATCCTTTCAGTTGTAGAGAAGCGGGGGGTGGGTTGAATTCGAATCCAACAAAACAATGCCATCCCACACCACTTCTGAGAATACACAGCTATGATATACAACGAGGTAGCGTGAAACCTGCAAATAGCACATGCAAGCCACAACGCAAGAATTTCCAAAGACGCGGATGAGCACACCAGGAAAATCTGGGATCTCCATTCTTTACTTATCAGACTTAGAACTAAATTAAGTACATGAAGTTCGTTAAGTACACCGTTTCTCCTCAGCCGGATGGCAGGATAAGATATTAGGAAACGAGTATTGAACAACTCAGCGCGCGAAGAAATATGAGTCCATATGTCTAGGAATGACACTGTATGTTTTTATTTCGGTTTTATTCACGCTGAGAATGAGTGGTTATATTGTTTCTCTTCTTTCATGATATAACTCATTACATATACTTAGTGTTACACTGCTATTATAGCGATGTCATTCTAAGAGAACAAGGAAAACCATAAGTAACGAGTAAGTAGTTAAGGATTTCAGTTTAATTCCTGAATTTCGTAGAAGTGAAGAAACGCGTAAGTATAGAATACGCGAGTTGGCGATCCGGTAATCTTTCGTGTGTCCGACCAAAGGCCAGCGCCTATCATGTCACACGTTCACAAGTTGTTAAGTCACCGGGTTGGCTGGCGTCATTCTCCTTGGTGGAAATATTTTGGACTGCGATAACAAAACATACTTAAATATCAAACAGTATCATTAACAACCTCCCATCCCATCAGTAAAATTGTATTTGTTCCTGACGGCTCCCGGAGGAGATCCCCCCATTCTCAAATTTGTAACCTTGCAGCTTGGGGCGGGCTAGGTCCTGGTTGCGTTTGCACGTCGCCTGGCTGAAAGGGAACGGGGACGGCTGGTTGGGACAAAAATTCCACGAGCGTAGGAGGTGGGGAATTTACTCTACTATGGATTTGTTTCACTGGAACATCATTGACTGCCTGCGTTTTCGAGATCATCTCCAATATGGCTGACGAAATGATTATCAGTTGAGTTTGTTAATTCCACCAGTCAATAGAAAATATTATAAAATTCCCCGCAAATGCCTAGGCGTCCTTGGAAGTTTTGTGTACTTCCTTCTTTCTCCCTTCCATGAAGGCGGGTGCTGCTGCGGTTCTCTGCCCTCATACTGGCGATCCAGAAAGGTAAAAACAGAAGCAATCACATCTTCACATCTCATTGACTCAGTTAGAGTCCTTGATGCTTACGGGATTGGGACCATCCGACATGTGCGTACTAGTGAAAGCGATACTATATAGCTGTTACTAGAGGCCATTCCCGACCGTAAATTTCTACGCCCATTTAAACTTGAATGATGTCAGTATCAACGAGTGTCATTAGTCAGTCAGGCTAGCTTTTTCCTGTCCTGTACACCCGTAATCTGTTTGCTAGTTCCTCAAACAATACGACTGCGGACCAGGTCCAATTATCGACGGGCTTTCACCGCGCGTTTATATCTAAGAAATGCAGGATCGCATCAGGGTCGCAGAAACCTAGTTCCGAAACTTTCCTTCTCCTTCAAGAATCGGGGGATTATCTCTAATTCAACAATTCCAAATTAATGATATTTTGGGCCATAAAGAGCTCAGACGGTACCGACCAAAGATAATACTTCTTTTGGTTTCCAAAAATCAAATGACCATACACACTCTCGGTCTGCTATGCTGAAGTCACTATCTAATTCGTTGACAGTGAATTTTCCCAAAAGTAATCGCCTTTTGCTGAAATAATCGGTGCTGTTGAGAAGACCACTCTCCGTCTCACAGATGGTAACAACTCATTAGTAAGACATAATTATAAATGTGTTGTTCATAGTATATCATGCATTTAACATTCATTGAGCCTATTAGTCTACGTCTTCTACGTTACCATCTTTTGCTGTCCCGTCCCTTTTGTCTTTCTCCATTGACATAGTTTTCACCCACCAATTTCACTAGCGCGGAAACCTTTGACCTAATAGGCGCTGGTCTTGATTTCGCTCTGCATGTTCTCATGCAGCCTCCTGACAACCTTTCTTCGCGTCTCGTATCTTGACTCTTAACGTCTCGTCAACGGTGTATCTCCAGCTTTCTCCATCTATAGTTTATTAGACTTGGATGGACAAATAGGCCATGAGTGCAGAAGGCGTTACAACTGATACGGCCAAACTGCCCTGATCGTTTTGCATAATGCGATTTACTCAGACTTGGTCAGTAGGAGATCGATCCATCAAAGGGACCTGATGAGAGGGCCCCTTTTGTTAATTAGTGAATATCTTATATGATGCCATCCTTCATTTCACTAATGCTTTATCGTAGCACTGCACATCTCCCTCTAATAAAGGCAACCCAGGTAATGATTGGTTCCACCTATATCTTTGCAATTTTGAACCCTTTATCTAGACCTGATGATGCCACAGAAAATCTATGTCTTGATTTATGAAGATTGCTCTAAGGCCCACAGCTTGAAACCTGCAACAGAAAATGTCTGGAGGCACCCAGTGATTGCTCTTGCAGATGTTGAATGTAAGGTGAAGTGATCCACAAACCATTGGGTGTGCATTATGTAGCAAATAAAATGACATGATCCCAGTTTGGTTTTGCAATTCCATACAATCATAGTATTTCATTTTTGGCTTTCCAACCACTCACAAAGCCTCAGACCAATACTCGCAATGAGGATGAACCACATTTCAGATAGACTCTTGATGAAACACAGTATCACTGATCCCCCACATGTAGAAATTCAAATTCACCATCATCTTTTCTCGAATGGACTCCAATTTATCTCACCTATGTATCATTTCTTTTCAATGTCTTAGTACCTTTCCAAAAAAGAAGACCATTATCACCCACTCATATTACATTGAAAAAAAAGGCACTTTATTAGCAATTCATCTAATCCACCACCTCCTCTAGCTCTGTGGTGAATTGCTACTGCTTTCCCAGCAATGATGAGACCTTATTACTGTGCAACAAACGAGCACATCAATTTGGAAGAAACGCGTCCGAACGGATATCGTCATTCGTGAGGCCTCACAGTGTGACATCTACCTATCTTTCGCAACGAACGCCTGCCATTCTATATCTTCTGTGTGCACTGGCCGATCTCTAGCCCAATCAGCCACTCCCATTCCACAAAGGACATGCAAGACCCAGCCAAATACACCCCTTCTTCGTTTGTTTCTTGGAACGAGACCTTGATCTTAACTTTGATGTGAATCTTAACGAGATGGTCTTCTATTCTCGGCAAGGATGACATTGACGGTAGTGATGGCGTAAGGAAGGCGACGCGACTGGCATGGATGTATCAAATGTAGAAGAAACACGTTGAATATCACCATGCAATCGAACTGTCACTTGTCGACAGTCGTTCATCCTCCTTCACCAAGACGCGATGTTTAATATACCCAATAAACCCACCTCACACACATCGAGCTTCTCACCTGCATCTCGTCTCACCTCCTACGCTCTGGGAATCGTTATCCCAAACAGCCGCCCCCCGTTCGCTCATCAGCCAGGCGACGTACAAACACAACCAGGACCCAGCCCGCCCCCGAGCTGAAAGAATACCGGATTGCCAACTCGCGCCATATCCATACTTGAGAACTTTCTTCACTTCTGTGAAATTCAGGAATTAAACTGAAGTCTTTAACTACTTGTTACCTATGATCTTCCTTATTCTCTTAGAATGATATCGCTGCTTATCCTGCCATCCGGCTGAGGAGAAGCGGTGTACTTACCGAACGTAATGTCCTTAATTTAGTTCTAAGTCTAATAAGTAAAAAAAAGAGATCCCAGATTACCCCGCTGTGTTCATCAGCTTCGTTCGAAACCGTTCTGGCGCTGTGGCTTCCATGTGCTATTTGCACGCTTCACGCCTACCTCGTTGTATACCATAACTGTGTATTCTCAGAATTGGTGTGGGATGGGATTGTTTTATTGGATTCGAATTCGAGCGGCCCCCCTGCCTCTCTACAACTGAACCGATTCTAGAATCTGACTCGGGACTCATTTCTCAGTGGAATGCTTCCATTAATCATCAACTATTATCCGATGCTTCCCCAGAAAGGTTCTTTTCTGAAACTTGTTGCTCTCGTAGCGCGATGGAGCGCTATTTCCCATGGAAAGACCGGCATCCATGTGGTTTCTCAGGTACGCGCTTCAAAGTTCGTTTTTAGGACTTTGATGAATGACGTGATTATTTCCTTCTTCTCTGAAGATACCAGCCGAGGCAACAATCGACATGTGCTTCTTACCGATCATGAAGGAGAGGGGATGCCAAATAAAAATCTATTTAAAAGGGTGTATATTTGCACTCAAGGGGTTCATTGCAATCCTATCGGCGAAACGTAGTGTTATACCCCAATCACAGATATTCGGCGCCCCATTGTGAAATGATAGCAAATTCCTCGCTGATCACAGTCTGGTGATTGTGATTTGTCGTAGATGTGGAAAGCGCAAAAAAAAACGAACTTGTAGGGGGGAAGGGACCAAGACCCACGTTCGGAGGAGGAATTCTTCCGTTTGTAAGTCCCCATTTTCCGTGAGGTATTTTTGTAGGTTCCTGATCCTTCGCTGAAAGAAAGGGATCAGCCTAATGACGAAGGCGATAATTTACTTGACGTCTGGACGAACGGTGGGCCCATGGGATACTACATGTCCACCTTACACCCAATGCCAGTTTCCCCACTCTTGATTCACTCTCAAATACATTATCATTGTTAAATTCAAATCCACTCTAATACTTCCCCTAACCGTTTGGGATATATTTCTATCACATTTATCTATATCATCCGAAGGGCTTGTGACTGGCTATGTGCTAATTAGCGTGCTAGAGTTTCTGTTACATTCTATACATATTATGACATGCCAAAGCTTTAATTAAAGCGACACTCAAGAAATAACTACGTTGGAGCCATATTAAGCCAAGTGTCACAGTACTTGAAGAGGCGCAGCTTATTGTAGATCTTTCACTTGGCTCGGATAGCACCTGTGGTAACAGCTCATATAACAAGCCATATACAATGCAACTAATTCCACCCCTCACTATTACACGGTCCTACTGATTAAGCAGCCAGACCAGCTTGTAGTTCCGGGAGGTGAAGTGAGTACGGTCCACCGGGAGCCAGTAGGTATGATTATTCAGGTAATTTGTAACCTGCTCCCGCATTTGCTCTAGCTCTACATCAGTATCGCGTGTGTTCTCCCCGGAAGCTTCGTCGAGAAATCCATAGTGGCGGCGTACGTGCCTCAGTAGATCGCCCTTCGTTACATACACACGAACCGTTGATAAACCCCGACACCCCTTCAAGGGACAAGTATACAGGGCAGCCAGCAGGATATCCCGCCTCTGCGTTGTATTTATAACCAAGTCGCTGTGGTCTTCATGGGGATACATGAGCGCGACTTGCAAGTCTGCAATGGCATGCACCCTAATCCAATGCTGAACGAGCGAGTCTTTCCTGGCTATATGCTGCTCACACAGCTTGCATTTAATTGGGTCCGCGTGTGGATCAGCGGCCGTAATGAACTTCACAAAGTCGGCGACGTTGGTTCTTTCCCCGCATGGCGTAGGAAATACTGTGCTCGCTGCGGCGGCCTTGAGGGATGCGCTCACCTTGAAACCACTGAAGTATTCGTGCACTGCTGACGTATCCCTTTCCTTCATCCGCCGTAACTCCAGCGCTCTTGAATTTTCTATAATGTGGGCATACGCTCGGTTGGGTGGGTAGGTGGGATAGATGGGCGCCGTGTAAGCGTGGACATATTGGAGGATACCTCCTTCGGCTCCCTCATCATCTCCCTACATGAATCATGTTCCATGGTGCCGGACTTCGACGCCATGGATCGGGCATGTTCTATAGTTTGATACTGAGGGGAGCTGGAGTAGAGACATGAGTTTGATAATAGACTTGTTAGCCCAGTATATATTTATGTATGCAAACCCGACAATGCTTACCGTTTTAAACTCCCCCCGTGTGCGAAAACATTTCTTTCCAAGGGCTCTTTGAAACGCCCCGAAGTACACAACGTAGGGACCACAACCTCTGGCCTACCAGTGTGGGAATCGTCCCTATGACACTCATTGGGAATGCTGTATTCTCGTCAATAAACATAATTAATTGTAGGAAAGGAACTTACGTCATTTCGAAGTTCGTGGACCTGCGCTGACGGTCGACATGTCTGTAATCTACAAATTCTAATATATTTCGTTTTGCAAATTTTAACAGAAATTGAGTGTAGTGAGCACGGAACAGACTTGATGGTGCCCGCGGGTATGGGTACACAGGCATCGCCGTGGAATAATGCCTGTCAGATCGTTGTGAGCGATGGCTAAAAGGATGTCAGGAAAGAAATATTTCAAGTTAACGTGGATGTTTTCCCGAAAGATTGCAATGTCACCTATTTCTGTACTCAAACTGATTCACGTGTGGCGGCGGGAATGGCCCGCTGGGATCGCGTGTGAACGAAGCGGGGAAGGACGAGTCGTTCAAGATGGACGTCCCCGCACTTCCTGAGACGACAGCAAGTCGTCGATCTCTTGATTGCATCATCGCAGCATGCGGAAATCCGTGCCTGGATGCCTCCCCAAAAACCGCACGTCCCTCCTCCAATCTGCGAATAAACAATGATTGAGTATGCTGAAAATGCTGCACAATGTGATATGAAGCCTCGTACGTCTGACTGCCTGCATCCCCGACTCCATCCGGGTCCCTTGGACTTCGAGCATTTGAAGACCTGGTGGCCACAATCAACCGTGCCGTTAGTGATCCGATCTTGAGGACAGTGGAAGTGAAATGAAAACTCGACATCATTTCGAGAGTGGGTCTGATGGTCCATTATTCTCCAGAGGTCCATGATACGAATGTGAGTCAAGTGGGTGTAAAAGATAGGTGGCTTTGAACCTTCCCCGAAGACACCTGTCCACTTTGTACTCTTTTTTTTTGATTATTCATATTCCAATCTCAGCCATTCTTCGTTTCAGCTAAGGCTCGGCAATTCACCCGCGTATCTTCAATTTGTAACCTAATTAGCTTGCCGCATAGACTGAGTTCCGAGCTAATTTGAATTCTGCGCTTCCCGGCTAGCTAGACGAACCAGATCGTCACAACTAACATTTGTCGCGCCGTGGGCCCCCAAATTGTATCAACATCGTCAACACAACCAGCTACAGAGTGTACTAGACTAAATATCATATAACTGCATGGATTCTTATTTCGTTGTATTTCAATCAATAAGTTACTATATCCGGCAACATTTACCGCCCGCGCGGGGCAAATCCCGGCGCCGACCCCGGCTACGCCCCGCCGCGCGGCACGGGATTCGCATTTCTACACCGTTCATCACTCTCTTTCCTATGTATGTGGCGAGAGCCAGTCTCATCACACGCTTCCCCCCCCAGGCGACGTACAAACGCAACCAGGACCGAGCCCGCCCCCGAGGTGAAAGAATACCGGATCGCCAACTCGCGCCATATTCCATACTTGAGAATTTTCTTCACTTCTATGAAATTCAGGAATTAAACTGAAGTTTTTAGCTACTTGTTACCTATGATCTTCCTTATTCTCTTAGAATGACATCGCTGCTTCTCCTACCATCTGGCTGACGAGAAACGGTATACTTACCGAACTCAACGTCCTTAATTTAGTTCTGAGTCTAATAAGTAAAAAAGGAGACCCCAGATTTTCCTAATGTGCTCATCCTCGTTTTTGGAAACCGTTCTTGCATTGTGGCTTCCATGTGCTATTTGCACGCTTCACGCCTACCTTGTTGTATATCATAGCTGTGTATTCTCAGAAGTGGTGTGGGATGGCATTGTTTTGTCGAATTCGAATTCGAGCGGCCCCCTGCCTCTCTACAACAACTGAACGGATTCTAGAATCTGACTCGGGACTCATTTCTCAGTGCAAGTTCTGCTTCCATTAATCACCAAGTATTATCCGATGCTTCCCCAGAAAGGTTCTTTGCTGAAACCTCCTGCTCTCGTAGCGCTATGGAGCGCTATTTCCCATGGCAAGACCGGCACCGATGTGATTTCTCAGGTCCACGCTCCAAAGTTCGGTCTCAGGACTTTGATGAATGACGCGGTTATTTCCTCTGACGTGATGATTATACGCCTGAGGATCTACTTTATATCTAGCTTTCGTCTGACTTGCTTGTACTCATAGTCATTAGGTCCAGCATTTCAGGATACGGAATGGCATTACTATTTTTCTGTGGTGATATATTTATAATTATGTTTTAGGAAAATAGATAACAGCCGAGGCAATAATCGACATGTGCTTCTTACAGATCGGTGCTGCCAAATAAAAATCTATTTAGAAGCCTGTATAAAAACGAGCTTGTAGTAGGGGGAAAGGGACAATCGAAACATTAACAATCAAGACCTACGTTCAGAGGAGCAATTCTTCCGTTTGTAAGCCCCCAATTTCCGTGAGGTATTTTGGCACGTTTCTGATCTTTCACTGAAGGAAAAGATCAGCCTAATCATGAAGGCGATAATTTACTTGACGTCTGGACCGACAGTGGGCCCATTTGATACTACATGTCACCTTACACCCAATGCCAAAGTTCCCACTCTTAATTCACTCTCCCATTGTATGGATACATTATAATTGTTAATTTTACATCCACTTCGATTATTGTTTAATACTTCCCCTAACAGTTTGGTTATATTTCTATCACAGCTATCTATATCCTCCGAAGGGCTTGTGACTGGCTATGTAATTATTATACCAGAGTTTCTGTACATTATATACATACATCTTATGACAAGGCAAAGCTTTAATTAAAGCGACACTCAAGAAATAACTACCTAAGAGCCATATTAAGCCAAGTGTCACAGTACCTGAAGAGGCGCAGCTGTTGGAGTCTGCGAGCCATAGAAGCTGCGAGACTCTGGTGTTGTCTCAGATGTTTGATTCTGAGATTGAATTAGGTATTTAGGTATATAAAGGTCATGTAGGGAACATTATACAACAATGTGCTTTGCCCTGATACATTAAGACTCCTAAAATATCTAACAGCAGCTTATCGTGGATCTATCACTTGGCTTGGATTACCACCCACGGTCATAGCTCATATAACAAGTCATATGCAACTAATTCCACCCACCACTATTACACGGTCCTACTGACTAAGCAGCCAGACCAGCTTGTAGTCCCAGGAAGTGAAATGAGTACGGTCCACCTTCTGCCAGAAGGCATGGTTATTGAAATGTGTCAACCTGCTGCCGCATTTGGTCTAACTCTACCTTAGTATCTTGTCCTATTTCCTCCCCCGAAGCTTTGATGAGAAGCCTATAGTGGCTCTTTACGTGCTGCTGTAGATCTTTATTCATGGAAACACACCAACCCATGACAGACCCACACACCCCTTCAAGGGACAGGTATACAAGGCGGCCAGCAGGATATCCCGCCTCTGCGTTGTATTTATAACCAAATCGCTGTAGTCTTCATCTGGACGCGTGAGCACGTGTTTCAAGTCCCCAAAGGCATGCACCATGATCCAATGCGTAACGAGCAAGGATTGCGTGGTTAGACAGTCCTCACACAGCTTGCACTTGATTGGGAGTACCTGTGGATCAGCGGCCGTAATGAACGCCACAAAGTTGAAGATGTCGGTTCTTTTCCCGAACGGGGTAGGAAATACTGCACTCGCTGCGGCGGCCTTGAGGGATGCGCTCACCGTGAAAGCACGGTTAATCAGAGTAGTGAGCTTCCGCCTAGTTTTGGGCTCAGTTGGGTGGGTATGTGGGATAGATGGGCGCCGTGTAAGCGTCATATTCGAGGATACCTCCTCCGTCTCCCTCGCCATCTCCCTACATAGATTATGTTCCATGGTGCCGGATTTCGACGTCATGGATCTGGCGTGTTCTTTTTTTTGACGTCGAGAGGAGCTGGGGTATAGACATGAGTTTGATAAGAGACTTGTTAGTCCAGTATATATTTATTTACGCAAACACGACAATGCTTACCGTGTTACACTCCCCCCGTGGGCGAAAACATTTCCTTTGAAGGGCTCTTTGAGACGCCCGGACGTACACAACGTAGGGACCACAACCACTGGCCTACCAGTGTGGGAATCGTCCGTATGATACTAATTGGGTATGCTGTATTTTCGTCAATAAACATAATTAATTGTAGGAAAAGAAGTTACCTCGTTTCGAAGTTCGCGGACCTGCGCTGACGCTCAAATTGTCCGTAATCTGAAAATTCTATTATATTTCGTTTTGCAAATTTTTGACAGAAATTGAGTGTAATGAGCACGGAACAAACCTGATGTTGGCCTCGGGTATGCGTACACAGGCATCGCCGTGGAATAATGCCTGTCAGATCGTTGTGAGTGAGAACTGAAAGTATGTCAGGAGAGAAATATTTCAAGTTAATATAGATTTTTTCCGAAAGATTGCAATGTCACTTATTTTTGTACTCAAACTCATTCAAGCGTGGCGGCGGGAATGTCCCGCTGGGATCGCATGTGCACGAAGCGGGTGGGGACGAGTCGTTCGAGATGGACCTCCCCACGCTCCCTAAGACGACAGGAAATCGTCGCTCTCTCGACTGTATTATCGGAAAATTGTTTCCGGATGTCTCCCCATAAATTGTACATCCTTATCCTAATCTGCAAATAAAAAATGATTAAGCATGCTAAAAAGGTTGCAAAATATGTGATATGAAGCCTCGTACGTCCGACTGCCTGCATCCCCCACTCCATCTGATTCTCTTTGACTTCGAGCACTTGAAGACCTGGCGGCCACAATCAAGCGTGCCGTTAGTGATCCGATCTTGAGTTCAGTGGAAGTGAAATATAGGTAACATAATAGACTATATTAGAGCTGTAGTATCATACTCTCACAAACCACAGGGGCAGGATCCATTTACAGCACTTTGCATTACGTAAGGCGCGCGCTAGATTTTCGCGGAAATATTGCTGAAACTCACATTAGCTCTGACCGCAATAGCCAGGTGCTGTCATTTTTTACTACCTAGATACATGTAAAACAACATATCACAAGCTCATTGGGAGTGACACATCTGTTGGCTCATGAATTGGTTCACAAGCTCAAATGGACTGCAATTTTGGGAAACATGCTGTAGGTCAAATTTTGGAGTTGTAAAGTAATAATATACTAGATATATGTAGTAAAATATGTATATGAAGTTACAAGACAATTGGTCAATTATTGAGAAAGCTACAAGGTTTGCAACTTTCAGCAATATTTCCATGAAAACCTAGCATGCGCCTTTTATAATGCAAAGTGCTATAAATGGATCCTGCCCTGTGGTTTGTGAGAGTATGATACTGTTAACTTTTGGGAATTTGGTAAACGAGTGGCAAGGACTCAGGGTATTAGTAAGCAGGTTACTAGGCTATATAAGGATGAGTCATGTATAGTAGTACTCATCCATTTACAACGAGTTAACTGTTACCTACTCAGACAAACGGAAAGTTATATGGTCTAAGAACAGCGCCACCGAAAACTTAACATAAACGGATCACGGTTAGCTACTGTTAACCAAAGCTAGGTGCTGTGCAGACCACCTTTGATCTCGTCGCTACAAATTGCTGTTCCGTGCACCGTCGTTCGTCGCGTGGACTTCATTCGTCACATACCACGACTCATTCTTATCGTCATTCTCACACACCATACGAGGCCTTCTGCAATATCCTGGATCTCGAATACACTTCCAATAATGCTGCGGTGATCTGGCTGACCGAGGTGCCGGAGATCCTAGAGCTGCTGAGCCTGAGGATGGCAACCCGACAGGTCAATCATGAGCTGGAAAGACAAGGTGTCTTTGCCAGAGGGAACGCTATGACTGTTACATCTTGGAGAGTTGCCGCACATTAGGATGGAGTTGCTGTAAGAAGGATCAGACTGTGGGGAGAGTTGGACGGTATGTATTCTTCATTTGAGGGAGTGGGAATGGTCACTGCGAGCCCCTCATGCTCGAGGGAGTGCAGTAGATTTGGGATAGCGAGGGATAGCGAGCATTAGGACTCGCGACACAACATGCAGGGACTGCCACATACACAACAGCCAGGAACCGCTGTCTACGTCACACACATCATGGGTGGCTCCCGTTAACCACAGCTGAACTGCGAACATGTGAGACCTCGAATCGAGATGACTCGATGTACAAAGACCCGCGGGCAGTTCTGGGCATCGAAGAAAGTCCTCACCTTTCGAGGCACCACCAATCACAACTACCGCCAATCTCGCAATCGACGACAGTTGCGATAGAGATGGATGTGAAAGTATGGCGCGCAGGAACACCCAACAGATGACTGAGGTAGCGGCCGATCGCAGTCTCATTGTGAGCCAGAGGGACGGAAGAGCCCTACTGGAGGGAATGCTGACCCGGGTGATTAGCTAGATGGGCGAGGGAATGTTGGTGATGGGGTGACGAATTGGAAGAAGAAAATTAAGAATTTTACTTCGAGGCGCATCACAGGATGACGACAACTGGCGACCGACTTTCTCACCAGCGCACATACTCACACATGTTTCGGATTGTTTGCACCTCAACACTGCATGATATATTTCCGAGCCTCTATGCTCGAGGGAGTGTATTGGAGTATTGCAAGCACTAGGGCTGGAGTCGCAAGGGTCAGGGACTGTCCACATCCACAATGGTCCAAAGCCGGCACGTAACTGCCATATATTGCCACATATCAAGAAACCGACTGTCCTTTTTTTTCAACGTCGCACATTGTTTATCATTTATCACACATCACATTGGCACTACGGCATTAATTCACACCTACATTCACACAGCAGCAACTCTTACGATCCATGTTTATCATTGCCCACCCATTGGAAGAGCCAAATCACGATTTTACTACTCAGCAGGTTTGTCCTGGATCACTGTCGAACATCGCTACTTGCCAATATCGCCTGCAATATCCGCGATAGGATTTGCGATTGGATTGGGAGTGGGAGTCGAAGTGATGGACAACTGTGTGGGAGTACTCAGGGTTCAAGGAGCGCATTTGAGAGGGACTTAGAGGTTGTTGCAGTCATCTCAGGGAGTTCAGGCAGATGAATTCAGGGAACTTAGGTTTCAGGGAGTGCTATGGTTACTGTGAGTCCCTTTTGCTCGAGGGAGTGTGTTAACTTTTGGGAATTTGGTAAATGAGCGGCAAGGACTCAGGGTATTAGTAAGCAGGTTACTAGGCTATATAAGGATGAGTCATGTATAGTAGTACTCATCCATTTACAATGAGTTAACTGTTACCTACTCAGACAAATGGAAAGTTATACGGTCTAAGAACAGCGCCACCGAAAACTTAACAGATACTACAGCTCTAATATAGTCTATTATGTTCAGTTATCCAAATGGATGATTTCTGGTTTGTTGTGTATACATGTTGTTTTGCATTATGTAAGGTTGCACAAGTGGCCAAACTTGACCTTGGGCATATTTCCATTCTAAAGGTGAACAGAATTATACTCATCTAGAGTGTCACTTTTATATCTTCTCTTCTTGATCATTTCCACAGCAACCTACTAGCTGTCAGAGCTCATACATTTTATTTTATTTTATTTTATTTTGGTTTTGTTTATTTGTCACATGTCACACATCATAAAGTATACATGTGACAAGTCACAGTGTGCATGCATGACACCACATGACATCACATAAATGCAAAATGGCTTGAAACATTGTTTTGTGGCCACACAATGTCAATCACATGTCAAATGTAAACTTTATTTTAATTTCCTTCAAGGTTTGAACCTTCAATAAGAACTTTATTTAGTTTTCCCTTTAGTATGTATAAATACCCTAAGATGTACATTGTTAGGGTACATACATGGCTGGGTTTCTGGAGAAACCTGTGGAATATCTGGGAGGACTTGGCTTCAGCTTATAGGCTGCGCCCTCACAAGATTGTGTTGTCCAATTTCAGACAGGCAGATGGGAATCCCGGGGAGTCCGGGCGGGGTTTGTGGGTCGAGGGGTCGTAGGTCAGAGGTCGTGGGTCAAGAGGACGGGAGTTGAGATAAATAAGAGAGATAGATGCGCTGGAGTGTCAGGGCAATATATGGTTGCCATTTATTTTAATTCAAGTTTATGATATTTTTCTATATTTTTTCTATATTTTATAAGGTGCATATATGCACCTACACACAGATACAGCTGTGAATGTGATTATGTAATCACACCACCCCGTGCCACCATTGCAAAGTCATTGCCGCTGTTGCTGTTGTCACATGGCTGTATCCACCATTGTCATCGCAAGGTCACTGCAACCAATGTCGTCGCAAGGCTGTCACAAGGCTGTCATAGCCATTGTCATCGTGAGGTCACTGTATCCGCCGTCATTGTAAGGCCACCACCACTGCCCAAAACCTGGTTGACACACAGTGCTTTGCACTGTGTGTCTAAAGTTGTCCCTTGCACAGATGTGTACCCCGCCGCTGCAGACAAAGTTGGTGCCGACACAAATGCCGAGGCACCGGTTAGATGCTGGTTAGATGCTGAAGCACCAGTTTGCTCAATAGCAGTGCATATATGCACTTTCTTTTAATTTCTCATAAATAACAAATAGTATAAATAGGGGGCATGTACATAGCTAATCTTTAGTTTCAATCTCTTAGGAATCCCACTAAAACAAGTGTGATCTCCCCTGTCATTGAGCTATCCCCTCTTCACTTCATATTTCTGTGTTTATCTTGTGTTTGGTAGCCTTGTTAGTATTGCCCTAACATGGAGCCCATGGGCTCCGACTAGGGTGAGTGGTGTAATTCAAGTAGGAGTTTAGAGTGGAAAATGTATTAGATTACTGGGGGGAATCTAAGCCGATTTTCTGACTGGATTGTATGTACAACATCTGCCAGACTATATAGACCGTGGAATGAATGACATACCAAATCCAGTAATAATGAAACAAAACTAGCAAAATATAAAATGGGAATAGTAAACACCAAATTTGGTGTTAGGAACAGGACAGAATGGAGCGGAGTCCAAATTGTGACAAATCATAAACCATAACAGGAAACAGAGTGGGAGCGGAGTCCAAATCATGACAGGTCATTTGACTAAAATGGGAATGGGGCTCTGTTAGAGGGATGATGGGTTTCCAAGTGGGGTCCGGTGACTGATGCGTGGGATGAGGTTGGACATAGACAGGGATGGAGTCTGGTGGGTATTCCGGTGACTGAAACACAATGTAACGAAGTTGAACATAGACAGGTCTGATGTACGGGATCTGGCGGGAATTCCAGTAAACTGACAATTGGTGCGTGTGATGTATCATTTAGGCTGAGGGTCCTTAGGTACTTAGCAGTAACTTAAAGATGTCAACTTGTTATATATGAAAGGCCTGAGTGTGTCAGTAGACTATTAGTTTAGGGTTCTTGTTTAATAGTAGTTAAAGATAAAATAAAATATCGGAAAATGAACGAATAGCTTTCATTCAGAGTGTGTAATTAAGATAAGTGTAATCCTGGTCGCATTACCACATACACTTACATTGGCCTACAACCATCACTCCGTCGATTGCCTCTCCGATCCGATCGCTCTCCCATTGTCTTTCCATCCTGATTGAGATCTTTCATTTTCCATCTCCGTCTTGATCAGAAACTTGATTTCTATTGTTCGTCCATTTGTATTGTTCTATCCCTTATTGTTCTATCCCTTTGTTCTCGCAACGTTATTGTTCTATCCATAGGTATATATTGGCTCGACTCTTACACTAGAAATCATCGAACAGATTGTACATTCTATCTTCTACCATCTACAATAGAGAAACTCTTGTCCTGTCTGTTACTGACTGAAGTGAGGTTGATACCAACAACCTTTCAATAAGTCACATTAGTGATAAGAGTGATTCTCGTTAACCTGAGAAAGGTAATATCCTGTAAACCTGGAACAGGTGGAATAAGATGCACAAATGCAAATGTGACAAGGTTGTCTAGTTTAGGGGGTTCAAAAAAAGTTATATTTTCGTGATTCAGCTCAGCCATTTAAATACATAGGCATGGTGCTGCACAACTGTGCATTACTGTGTACAAACTATGGTTGCTACATAATAACTGTGCATGATTGAAATATAGTGCAGCTGTGCATGATCAAAATATAGTGTGGCTGCGCATGCACTGTTATGATTGTCTCAGATCATTGTTTAGCTAAACAATGATATGCATTTTGAGTCTTTACTGTCCATTCACAAATAGGTATCCTAACTACATGTATCAAACATTAATAGCTCAGATACCTGGTAATGTTCATATGTTGAATACATGCATCATAACAATTGATTCTATTGATGAGAGAATGAAAACCAAATGAATGGACTGTAGCGTGACAATTTAGTTAGCAGCTTGAGTAATTGATATCAAATCTACCTGTTACATGACAGTGTGTATAAGTTAGTGCCCGGAGTCCGGCCAGAATTCCAGTCGTAACATACATAGTTAGACCCCAGTTTCAATCTCTTAGGATTTCCACTAAATACAAGTGATATTCTCAAGTCATTAGAACTTCCATTCTCCTACTCCTTATCTTGCCCCCTCTCTCTTGTTTCTTTTTGTGTTTTGGTATCCTTGTTAGCATTGCCCTAACACTAGCTAACCTGCAGATTTGGATATTTACCCACCAAACATCTCTTCCTGGTTTATTATCTCAATTAGAACCCTTTGAATTTTGAATACAACTGTGAACCCTTCAGTCTGATCCTTATTTTTGGAGGAGTTACACATTATGGATGAAATGATCAAAGACTATATGAAGATCAAATCTGGACTCTATGCATTGCTATTAACAAGATGGATGAATATGGAGTATTTCAGAGATGCTTTTGAATATTGGGTTTGAAATTTTAGTCCTCAGAATTGCATCCTAGGCATGCAATAGCATTACCCATGGAACCTAATGTTTTTATTACAGAATCTGCATTGCAAAGTTTCTTTGCAGAAGGAACAATACTTGCAGTCTATATCAATTGTATCAATGTCATCTCACATACAATTGTTATCCCAGGATATTCTCTCTAGTAAATGTTGAATGTTGACCCATTGACTCTTATCCTAGGCTTCTTTTGAATAAATCTGATGCCACCATTTGGCTAATTTGGTCTTGCAGCCAAAGGCTTCCACTTCTTCTTCCTTTGATACTCAAGTCTAGAGATGCAAAATATCTGTAACCCTGCTGTCCTACCACAAGCACAATCCAGGTCATTCCTCCAATCATTTCTCCATTGTCTGAACCATTCCCCATTGTCCAGCCAACCTTCCTTTTGTTTTTGCCCTGACCAGACCTATTGTTATTGCATTCACTGCTACCAATCCCAACATTGATACTTCCCTTGCTTTTCATACCCCAATACCACTGCCTTGTTGTTCCATGGATGAGATAAATAGTCCATTAAAGAACATAGTTCAGATGAAGATCTTCTAGCACCTGTATTTTGTACTGTGGAGGTTTCCCAAGAGAATCTGACAGAACATTCTCAAAGCAATAAGGAATCAACTAGCAAGTCTTCCAGCAACAACTCTGGCAATGATACCAGCATATCAAATTTTAATAAGGAGAAAGACAAGAAATCCAACAAGGAAAAACAGTCAACTTCCGATAAACCCAACATTTCCCATCTGTTAGGTTCCGATGGTAAACTCACCCTGATGGAGAAACAATGACACATGAATAATGACCTCTGCCTTTTCTGTGGGAAAGGTGGATACAAGGTTTCCAATTGCACTGTTAAGTCAAACTCTTCCAAGGTTTGCACAGTGACTTCCATTATAACTTCAATGTCCAAGGAAAAACCTGCCACAGAGCCAAAAAAAAGTGTCAGCAACCCTCTAAAATCTGCATGGACAGAGGGTTGCATTGACTCTCTCTATGTTCCTGAGATTGTCCATCTCAACATTGGACAACACTTTGGTATTTTCTTAAGATCCCACTCTTCATGATGAGCAGGTTGGTGAAGTTTTCCAATGAACTCCAAAAAAATGGTCTTTTTGTGAACAGTAAAAAATGCTACTTTGACATGGATTCTATGGAATATTTAGGTTTCATTATTGGGCCTGATGGTTTCCATATGGATGAAGCTAAAGTTCAAGTTGTCTGCAATTGGCCTGAACCACAGAAAGTCAAGGATATCCAATCTTTCCTAGGCTTCACTAATTTCTACCCTTGATTTATTCAGAATGATTTGGATATTACAATACTGCTCACTTGATTTACCTGTAAATCTCAACCATAGGCTTTTGATGATAAATGTTGCTCCACCTTTCAGACTTTAAACATGCCTTTACTTCCACTCTGATTCTTTCTCATTGGAAACCTGATGTTCCAATCATTGTGGAAACCAATGCTTCTGATTACACAATTGCCACAATTTGTTCCATCCAAGATTCCAACAGTACAACTCACCTGGTTGCATTTCTTTCCTGGACACTTTCAATTTTTAAACTCAATTACAATGGAGGACAATCCAAAACTTTAAAAACAATTTATTCAATAAAGTATATACTTTCATATTGTCTGCTGTAGAATTAATATTTAATCAAATTCAGTTGATTAGGTATCACTCTGAAGAATGCAAAAATATTAATATTTATCCTATATCTGACAAAATTTAGTCAAACAATCATCTGTAGATTATTCTTTTGGAATAAATTGCACAATGGGGATTGGTAACCCAGATAGTTCTGGTTAACTCTCTAAACCAACTAAATTTAAATTATATGAAATATATTTGAAAGTTTGCTTGTATACAAGAGAATACATCATAACCCAAAGATTAAGTCATAACCTAAAGATTAAGTCATAACCCAAAGATTAAGTCATAACCCAAATAATCTTGTTTAACCCAAATAATCTAGGTTAACCCACATAATGTTGTGTAACTATGTCATTTGTCCGTATTTTAAAAGGGCATGCATATTTTAAAGATGAAATTTCAGGTAATTAAATATAAACTCATAGAATAAGTTGTCATGGCCAGAAGGAATAGTCTCACTTAAAAGAATATGAAGATTATTCAGTAAAATTTTGTATATTCAATAAAGTGTGACCATCCTCCAAATCCAAATACCAGATAATAAATCAAAGATGCATGCAGGGCTTATCAGAGGGTTTCCAGAGAAACCCGCAGGTATTCTGGTGTAAGTTTGTTACTAGGAATATACCTAATTGTTATGACCGGAAAACCCACCAGACTCCAGACACTAATGTATATGCACCTGCACCCTACACGCACCAGTCACCAGACCTCACTCAGAAAACCTGACAGCTCTCTAACTGAGCCCTGTTCCCATTATGGTCAAATGACCTGTCACATTTTGGACTCCACTCCCACCCCATTCCCATTATGGTCTAACAACCTGTCACATTTTGGACTCTGCTCCATTCCATTCCGTTCCTAACACCAAGTTTGGTGTTTACTTATCTTGTTTCATGTTTACTTATCTTGTTTCATGTTTACTAGTTTAGATTTCATTATTACTGGATTTGGTATGTTATATATTCCACAGTCTATATAGTCTGGCAGATGTTGTACATACAATCCAGTCAGAAAATCAGCTTAGATTCTCCCCAGTAATCTCAGTACATTTTCCACTCTAATCTCCTCTTTAAAACACACTGCTCTTTACCTCGTCAGAGCCTACAGGCTCCGCCCCATCTATCTCTTGACCTCCAACATCTCTGCCAGACCCCTCAACTTCCGCAGGATTCCTGCAGTTGACTCCCCAACTTCTCAGCCCATCTGCCTGTCTGAAATTGGACAACACAATCTCATGAGGGTGCAGCCTATAAGCTGAAGCCAAGTCCTACTGGCTTTCCCGTGGGTTTCTCCAGAAACCCTCCAATAAGCTCAGGGCATGCCACTTACCACTAATAACCTGCATCCAACAGTCAAGTCTTGATGATGGTCACTAATACAGTCATTCTTGAAACCAGTCTATAACCAAACACACTCGGAGTGAGAGGCTAGAGATACATAATTGGATATGGATACAAAAGGCTGACATAAGCCCAATGTCGTAGAATGTAGAACTTCAACAATAAGAGACACTACAGTATCCCTTACTGGCCATAGGAGTAAGACTTTGAGTAAGACTTAAGCTTCTGACTTAAGGAGGATAACCCAAAACTTTAAAAGTTATTTATCCACTAAAGTATATATATTTATATTGTTTGTTGTAAAATTAATATTTAATCAAATTCAGCCTATCAGATAATATTCTGGAGAATAAGGAAATATTAATAATTATCTTGTATCTGACAAAAGTTAGTCAAACAAACACATATAGATATCCTTTTGGGGATAAATTCCACAACATGGATTGGTTGGCCAGATAGTTCTGGTTAACTTTCTAAACCAAATAAATTTAAATTATATGAACTATATTTGAAAGTTTGCATAATATACAAGAGAATCCATCTTATCCCAAAGATTAAGTCATAACCCGAGTAATTTTGGTAACTATAATGTTTGTGGACATTTTAAAAGTCATGGAGATACTAGAGAATGTATTTTATCCCAAAGATTAGGTAACAACCCAGATTATCTTGTATAACCATAACATTTGTGCATATTTTAAGGGAGTGTACAAGTCTTAAAGATCAAATTTTGGGTTAATGAAATATAAATCCCTAAAACATGTAGTCATAGCCAGGGGAAATAGTCTCACTTAAAAATATGAGGAGTTTTTCATAAAATTTTGTATATTCAATGAATTGTGATTATCCTCCTAAGAATGAGCTTCAAGTTTGAGATACAATGAAATTGCTTGTTCAATAGTGGGCAAAAGAGAGGCCCTTATATACATGAGGGAGCACAGGTCAGAACAAACATCTACAAATGATGGCACAATAACAATGCAATATGGTCTGAGTCACCTCTGAATCATCACAATAAGAATGTTGGTAAAGCTGTGAATAATAAAAGGGGGAGGCTGTGTCAGACAATAAGAGAATGATAAACAAAAGATGAGATCAGACATGTGATATGGATAAATGGGGAAACACAATAGAACAATAGGGGGAACTGAGTCAGACAATAGGAGAGATGGAGTAATAGAAGTAATGGCTGATGAAACATCAATGATAATGAGTCAGAAACACCCAAGAATCTCATGACAATGTGTCACCCTCAAATGCTATGCTTGAATTCAAAATCTTGACAATACTACCAATCAATGAACTGAGATTGGATGTGTTCTGTTCCTAATCTTGCAGCATAAATGGAGGCATGCAATCAGTGGAGTACAGCAGGTATGTGTATTCGGAGCCCCAGGTCAGGAGTTCTGAGGAGCCCAGGGAGAATGAGGATGGAGTCTCCAGGGAGCTAGTAGAAGTCCAACATGAGTTGACTGAAGTTGGGAAAAAGAATAACCCTATAAATGTAGATTTAAAGAGCAAATAATAAAGTTTAATAATATATTTTTTTTAAAATAAAATAAAAACATGAAATGTAAAAGTCTATAGGGGGTCCACTAAGACTTAAATAAACAAGTCAGAAACCTGTAAAAGCAAAGAGAGACATAGGGTGACAGGAAAAAATGAAGTGAATCCAATGTATACACAAGGTCCATGGAATGTGGTTAGAGAGAGGATAGTGGTCCAGGTTTGAGTGGATAAGCTGTGTGAAAGTCAGTGATAATCTCCATGACATTACCAAGTTTGGTGGCCAAAATCCATGATGTCTCTTTGTCAGTGCCCTCATAACCCACCCACTTGACCAAGTAAAGCAGTTTACAAGTGCATCAACACTTATCTATTTTTGAGTCTAAAATTTGTGAGATTTCAAACTCAGGTTCTCCATCAATAATGACTGGAGGAGGCAGAGATTGTATGCAATCCAGAATAGTGTTAGCAGTACACGGTTCTAACATAGAAACATGAAATACCAGGTGTACCATTGTGAAGGGTATGCATATATGCATAATTGGACAGTGGATTAATATGCATAGTATAGTACTTTATTATCTAGTTTCTATTCCTTTTCTTTAATTCCCTATATCCTTCGAGCATACCCGTATTTCTTAGTTTGAAGTCTTGTGTATACCTATGGGTGCTCTCGGCGCCAAAAGACAGACATCTTTTTACCCAGCAGACACCACCTCGTAAACGACCCAGACGTCGAATAGCGAGAGGTGTCAAGGGTAACGTCTCAACTACCTATAAAGGTAGTGTTTTCTTGCATACTAACAGATTTTAGACTCGAACCGCGAAGGTCGAGTCCCACTCTAAGGTCTTTGCGCTCGTCGACACTATAGTCGACTCGCGCTACCATCTCTTACTTTATGTAGATATTCAGCCTCTCGTGATTATCTATTTTACATCTAGCTACGAGTTGTACCGTAAAGGTCAACTCTTTCATTCTCTCATTCTAGCCATCAAGAGCAACTGTACAGTTGCTCTTGTGATGCGTAGCGTGTCTCCTTGCTAGTACTGTCAGTCTAGTAATCTATGGTATTGCACTGAACGGTCAATACCCACTAATAGTAGTTGAATAAACGCTACACTTCGTATATTGAATGGTCAGAATCTATCGACTCTTCACAGTGGTGATCCGAGCCGGACCGTTCTTTTCCTATGAAGAAAGATCTTATTATTGGACTACTAAAACCCGAACATGCGAATGACTACGGGCAAGAACCAAACACCTAGGTCTTCATCAGCTCCGAGTAGCTCCATGCCTCGTCAAAAATCCGCTAATTTGGAAACACCCCGTAATGTCACCTTGAGGAAGTCTTCGTCGACTCTCCAAGGATCAACTCCTCTGGAGGATCCTTCCGGAGTAGTAGCGGAATTGTCAACAAACATTCCACCCGACCCACCTGAAGAACGCTCGTCACCCAGGCAGTTGAACACCCCTGGAGTTGATGTTGAGCTTGGTCGAGCACCCACGCCCATTCTCAAGTTCCCTCCGAGACAGGTTATTCTCAAGCAGTTCCTCAGAGGTTATATAATTTATGCTCAGCCCATCGACTTACAATGGGATATGTATTACACCAATCGAATCTCCGAGGATCTGGTTACTCCCTTTGTAGAGGAGTACAATATGGATTATCCCATTTTACCAGTGACTGTAGCAGTTTGGTTAGGTCGTTACCAGGCGATCTTATCGGCACGAGATTTATTCACGTGACCAGGGAACCTTGAGGACTTGACCTGATCGATTCCCGAATGGTTGAATGAGGTGACTACTGCTATGGAAGGAGGAAGAAGGATTCTCAAGCGGGAGGTGTTTTCTCTATTCCTTGAAGCACTTCGTACACATGATGATGCGTTGCAGATCCTGCAGATCTTGCTCGGCGGAGATCATGTCATGCCTAAGGTTGACTACCAGTACATGTACATCCGCATGTTGGAGGAGTCTCTCAATGGAGTCACACCAAATCTGCCGTTCGCATATTTCACCTTAAGGGCTCGGCTGAAGCGAAATCAAAGAAGAGTTGATAAGATGGTTTTAGAGGTACTCCTCCCCTATAACGACTCGATCCAGGTCCCTGATTCGCCTATCTCCATGACTAATTCGTTCGTTCGCAACCTAAATGGGTCTCCAGATACTCGTTTCCTATGTTCTCTCAACCGTCCTGCTGTGATATTGGAGGACTTTCCGCTGGACTTGAGGATGCAGGTGATAGAATGCCTCCAAGAAAAGAGGATTGAGGTCTGTGCTCCCTTTCATCAACCTCAGCCTCATCGACTCCTGAACATGATGGAGATCGAGAGATGAATCGCGATGGAACCCGGTCCCATGCCTTTTCAGGGAGATCCTTGCTCTCACATCGCATTTGAGGGAGTTTCCAACAGCCCTAACGTCGAGAACGAGGTGACCACTGTCAGAAACTGATCGGTCGCCAGCAAGGGTCGACCGTCCTTCTCTACAGCGTTCACTGAGGGTATAGCTGGCCTAGTCGCTGGTCAAGGATCGCTGAACCCAGACGGTCCCCGCCATTCTCTGCCGATCACTTCGAATCCCTTCTTGCCATCAGGAGGACCCCCTAGTGATTCATCTGGGAGTTCGAATACTTCAGACCGAGGAGGGAACTCGGGATGTGGGGAGCGCCACAATGGAGTGCCTAATACCCCTTTTCGAACTCCGATGCGGTCTCAAGCTAGCGCACTTATTGATGGCTTACCTAAGGACAAGAAGATCACTCTTAACACCAACAACCTCAAGATCAAATGGTCTGACCTCCCCGAATACAATGGAGCCCAATCCAAGGCCTTGGATTATATCATGGACATCATGAGTCTTGTGGAGATATCAGACTCTTTGAGTGTGATGTTAGGAGTCGCTCTGCCAAGACGACTCACGGGAAACGCTAAGGTCTGGTGGAGCACCCTAGACCGTGAGCATCATACTGAATTCAGTCAATCTCATGAGTCATTTCTCTGGGGCATTGTGGAAGGATTGCTTGGAACTCGCTGGCGTGAATCCTTGGCCTTAGAATGGGAAGCCATGAAATTTCGACAAGCTGGTCACGATCGCGAGACACCCGTCCACTATATCCAACGGAGAGTTAAACTCTATCATTTCCTGTACGGGTTCCACCAGGACAGAGGAGATGAGACATGCAGACTCATTCTCACGCTGCCTACGGAATGGCTCTACCTTCTTCAAGGACAACCCATTGACGATATCATGAGTTTTCAGACTTATGCTAATAACCTGCAAGAAGCTCTGATTAACGCTTGGGTCCAAACACACCGGGAACATTACAGGTTCCAGAAACCACGCGTAATGTTAGCAGAGGGTCAGGAAGTGGATTTTAGAGTCACCGACGACTTCTCTTCACCTAACCAGGTTCTCATTAGTGAGACTAATGAGAGAGGCTCGATGAGAAGGACCGTCCCTGACGTCGCTAATCCAATGCAGGGAAAGCGTCACAGAAAAATGTTCTTCGAGAAGAGTAACAAGAAGAGCTCGGTCAAACCCACCAAAGAATGTTGGATATGCGGAAGTCCGGAGCATTTCAAGATAGATTGCCCCCACACTGGCAAAATGTCTCATTATGTCTCTATCAACAAATGCTCCGCACAGGATATGTCGGAGGAAGCTGAGGAGCAAAGGTTATATGAAGCGGTTCATGGACTATCTATACAAGGACAAGTAAATAGCTCTGATGACGAATTGACTTTTGTTTCCATTTATGCGCCCCGAGTCGGAGACAAATTAGTAAGGGAGGAAGATTGAACAACTAGTGAAGCTCTTCCGTCTGAAGTTTATGTATCCATACTTGCCGCAGATTTCTTCGAAAAGGGAGACCAGTTGAGTGCTCATCGGCAGGACCTTGAAGGCCTGACCGAGAAGTACTGTCAGACTGGAGATTCTCATGAACAAATCAGCTCAAACTCACTCTGTTCGCCTGGAGCTGATGTTGACACATTCCCGTTTGATCCTGGAAACCCCCCCGACTTACTACCATACGAGGACTCAGATTCGGAGGACAGCGACAATGATCCGGTATTGGATTCCCCTTCGAAGCATATTCCTTGTCGAAGTGAGTGCAGGAACGTAAGCTTGTCCCTGCACAAGGAAAGTAAGAGGCCTAGAATCCAATACCCTCGTCCCAGTCAACTGATGAAGGAGGATACTATGATCCTTTATCGAAAACGGGATCCCCCCAGTGGTTACTCTAGCATAGGAGTTGCAGCGCTCCATGTTTTTGGTCATGTAGGAACTCCCGATTCACCCGAACACGTTAAAGTCCGAATGGACATGGGAGCGGATCTCTCCCTTATATCGGAGGAATTCTACAAGGGGCTGCAGGGCGTATATAAGTTGAAACAAGGACTCAAGTTACGTCTAATCCAGCTCACGGGTAACGCTAAGGTTATCAGATATGTTAATATTCCTATTTACCTGGAGGACGACAGTGGAACGTTACTGAAGTTCGCGGCGGAAACTTACGTCATTAGAGGAATGACGGTGCCAATTCTTTTAGGAGAAGACTTTCATATTAATTATGAAATTGGTACTCTAAGAGATCAGCCGTTGGGATCTAGACTTATTCTCCCGGGACGACAGGGTTTTATTCCAGCCAGTTCTTCTAAGGAACCTCAACATTTGACCTTCACCGTCAATAAGGCCCCTTTCGGGAAGCATGAGAAGGAGCAACCCAAGCTCACCTCTCTCCCCGATAAAGGCGTGCATACTGAAAGAGTCGCACGAGCCTTGAAGGATTGCACTATCAATCCAGAGTCAGCCAGACTAGTGCCCATTTTTGTTGAAGATCTAAAGGGCGAGGAGTGGATTGTTGAAGGAATTGTATTGCAAAACGAGGATGGTTCCATATTAGCCACACCAATCATGGCAATTTCAAGGAATAGTGCGGCAGTGCCCTTAGCCAATCCATCGCTAACCCCTAAGACTATCCGATGAGGGGAGACAATAGGGATTATTCATGCCCCCACTCATTGAGCTCACAAGCCCAGGTCACTTGAGGAGAAAGGTTTAATGGCAGCAGGCGTGACCAAGATCACACACCTTATCGAAAGTCTCTCTCAACTTGAGGAGGACTGTCAATTCACCTCAGAGAGGCCTAAGCCACCTGTTGAACCAGAGATTGTGGACAATTTCGAACCGCCTGGTCCTAAGACGGCTGTGGTGGCTGATAATGAGCAATTTGCCTCAGAGGATCTTCACAAGCTAGTCAACTTGGGACCAGATATACCAACGGAGGTCCTGCCACGTCTCAGATCAGTTTTGACTGAGAACGTTAAGGCTTTTGGAGTTGATGGACGGTTAGGGCAAGTGGAATGTAGAGTCCCTGTCCCCTTGAAAGAGGGCGCCCAGCCCATATCCATGCCTATGTTCCCTTCGTCCCCTGCCAATAGGAGAGTTATAGATGAGCAAATGGATGCCTGGTTCGAACAGGGTGTCATTGAGCCATCTAAAAGCCCCTGGGGGTGCCAGCCTTTGTAGTATATCGCAATGGTAAACCGCAGGTGGTCATCGACTATCAGAAACTTAATCATCTCACTGTTCCAGACGAATTCCCTTTACCACGTCAATCGGAGATCATGCAGGCACTGTCGGGATCAAATGTTCTTTCTTCTTTCGACGCGCTAGCTGGGTTTACTCAATTAGAAATGTTGGAGGATGATAAGCCCAAAACAGCCTTTAGATCTCATAGAGGGCTGTGGCAATTTAAAAGGATGCCGTTTGGGCTCAGAAACGGCCCCTCCACATTTCAGCGCATCATGCAAACAGTTTTAGCACCCTACTTGTGGATTTTTTGTCTAGTCTACATTGATGACATAGTCATATTCTCTAAGAACTGGGATGATCATTTGCTTCACCTGAATCAGGTGCTTGGCACTATCACTTTGGCTGGTATCACTCTCTCTCCCAAGAAATGTTTTATCGGATATAATTCGATCTTGTTGTTGGGTCATAAAGTATCCAGGTTGGGCTTTTTGACCCATCAAGAGAAAGTTCACACTATATTGGAACTGGCCCCACCCACTAAGGTCTCTGAACTACAACGGTTCCTTGGAATAGTCCTTTACTTTTCAGCGTATATACCATTCTATTCATGGATGGTGTCCCCTTTATTCTCGCTCCTAAAAAAGGGAACACCCTGGACGTGGACCGCTGAACATGTCCGAGCTTATGAGGATGTTAAAACCACACTAGGATCAGCACCAGTGCTGGGGCATCCAGTTAGTGGGATGCCCTATCGATTGTATACAGATGCTTCAGATTTTGCCTTAGGTTGTTGTCTCCAACAAGTCCAGAAGATGGCTTTAGGAGACTTGATGGACACTAAAATCTATGCCCAAGCCAAGTTAGCTTTTGACCGTGCGCAGGATGTGCCATCCTTTGTTCATCAGTACAAAACCAAACAGCCCGAGATTGAGTGGTCGGATTCATGGGGACCCACTTTTGAGGCGACCGAAGTTACCGTTGAACGAGTCATTGCATATTGGAGTCGCACGCTGAAAAGCGCTGAATGTAACTATTCTGCCACTGAACGGGAAGCGTTAGCAGCAAAGGAGGGACTAGTCCACTTCCAACCCTTCATTGAAGGTGAACACGTTCTACTCATTACGGACCATGCAGCTCTGCAATGGGCTAGATCGTACAAGAACACTAATCGTTGACTAGCCGCATGGGGGGCGATATACACTGCATTTCCAGGTCTCGAAATTTTACATCGAGCAGGAAGAGTTCACAGTAATGTGGACCCATTGTCCAGACTCCCTCGGGTACCAGCCTTCGTGAGCCCTATTAGAGATGATTTACAAGCTATCACCTCGACCTCTATGGACAAAAGCACTGAGGAAAAACTATGGAAGGACGAACCTGCTAAGAAGGCGGTCTTCTCAATCATAAACGATTCCATGGAACCTTTTGGAGTAACTCAGAAGGTCCGACAGTCGGAATGGGATTTTCATAACGCAGTGAGGGACGATCAGGAGGACGAGTCTGACTTTGCACTGCGTCATCCTCAGCTGCTAATCAGTATCGAGGAGGGATATATAAAGAAATTTCTAGAGGGATACTTGAAGGACCCAGTCTTCAGAAACCTCTACGCTCTAGATACCCCTTCACCCAATGCGGTTGTTACTCCTTCTCACTACTTTGTGGGAGCAAACAGACTCCTGTACTTTCGTGACTCAGACTGGAAAAGTCGAGTCTGCGTGCCCAGAACCATGACTAGCTCTATTTTAAGGTTGGTACATGATAATCCTTTTGAGGGAGCACACGCCGGAGGTCAGCGGTTGTTCAACCTAATGAAAGACCGGTTCTTTTGGCCAAAAATGCTGCAAGATTGCATGTCGTACGTGTGTACCTGCGACATCTGCCAAAAGACCAAAATTGATCACACCACTCGTCAAGGAGCCCTCAGACCTGCTGACATACCTTTTAGGCCTTTCAAAGTAGTTTCTATGGACCTGATCACTGGACTACCTGACTCGGGAAAGGATTTGTATTCAGCAGTTTTCGTCGCCATTGATAAATTAACGCATTTCACTATTACAATACCTTACTTTCTCAAACCTTACGGCTGAAGGATTTGCACGAATGTTTGTCAAACAGGTGGCCAGCCCCCTCGGACTACCCTCTCGAATAATCTGCGATCGGGACAAGAGATGGACCTGCAGGTTCTGGCGGGAAGTCTGTAAGATTTATGGTACCACCCTTGCGGTATCTTCTGCCCATCATCCCCAGACGGATGGACAGACGGAGAATATGAATGCGACCATAGAACAAATTCTTCGAGCCTATTGTGCTTCTGCTAAGGAGAGCTGGTCCCAATGGATTGAGGTGGTAGTCCACATGTACAACTCAACCGTTCACAGTTCAATGAACTACGCTCCAGCCTTCTTATTAATGGGATACCTCCCAAGAGGGATGTCTCGAGTTCTAGGAGGTGATGAACCCCTAGTTCCTAGAGAACTATCAGACAGCCCTATGGCCGACCAATGGATTCTCGAACTAGAAAGTCATCGACAGATGGCGTGGGATTCAATTTCTCGAGCCCAAGAGATTCAAGCATGAGCGTATAACAAGAAGCAAAGACCTGTAGAAGATATCTCTGAGGGAGACTTTGTATTGGTGAACCCCCACTCCTTCGAACTGGTGGAAGTCAAGGGAACAGGGAAGAAACTAATACAAAGACGGATTGGACCATTCGAGGTCCTTGAGAAATTGAACCCTCAAGTATTTAGGCTTAAGATTCCCCCGGAGTATCCGATGCATCCAGTCATTAATCAGGATCATCTGCAGAAATATCAACCCTCTCCTCCCAACCTAGGTCCAAGACCCCAACTTGAAAACCTAAGAGAGTTGAAATCAGATCATGAAGAATATGAAGTCGAAGCTATTGTTGGACATAGAAAACAGTGAAATCGTCTGCTATTTAGGGTGCGCTGGAAAGGTTATGGACCCAAAGAGGATTCGTGGTTAAGCAGCACTAACCTCAGAAATGCTCCGGCACTTCTGAGGGCATACAAGGCACTGTTCAAAATCTAACGGGATATATGCACTCGAGGAATCATCTATTCTATCATTTATTCCATTTCTTTCGTAACTTCCTTTCAGAAATATCTCAGTCATTCAGTGAGCCATCTCATTGGCTTTTATTCTCTTTCATTTTTCTATCCCTCCGGTCGATTGGGACAACCACTAATTGGCGGCGGACACATTTACCCAAAACCCAGCCACAATTAATGAATTTTATTTAACGACCAACCGAGCGGAGTTTCAATTCAATATATATATATAAAAAGTACACGTAAATTTGCATAAATTTTCTTTATCTTTCATACCACGTCCTTCACCTATCTACAGCCCTTCCCTCTATCTTCAACTTCACCACTTTATCGTGCTATAATGCTCCCATTCCAACAAAACAAGCAAGTCCTCCCTAAGTTCAAAAAGGTCCCGCAGGCCCCAACAGCCAGTACATCCACGACCGGCAGGGGATTCATCACCCGCATGCCTCGTACAGACAATGTCGAGAGCAATTGGGGTACCCAAGAATCAACCCCCCTGTGACTTTCTCCTTTGGTGCTGAGCCGGGGGGAAATACCGGTACGGATTGGAGTAAGCCGTTAGGGCCCTCCCTCAGACCGTCATCAGAGGAAGTCACTGCTACTATGCAGAGGCAGGAAACGTTTATGGAAGAACACAATGCAAGGAGGCTCACCCGCAAAAGAGAAAGGCGCGCTGAGTATAGAAGTCAACAGGAGGCGAGGGGAGCAGGAGAAGGAGTCCCCTCCAAGCGACAGTGGCGTGAGGACAGAGCACAATTCGGAAACAGAGCTTCCGCACTGATCCTTCCCCCCCCAGGAGAGAAATGGGCTGACTTCGCAGAGACCGATGATAGTGAGGGTGGGACACCTTGCATTAGGATGATGGGAACCAAGAGCTGGAAGGAGAAGGAGGGTACCATCTTTTATGACTGGGAACTACTTCAACGTATTAAGTTGCAACAAATAGTTCTTACCCGAGGGGACGGTCAAACGTTGCCCCAGTGAGAAAAGGGATACCATAGGGGACCAATTGATTTTTCCTTGGATGAGGATGAGGAGGAAGACGAGAACAGGAATGGTGCGTACAGCATCCGATATCTGGGAGAGGATTGCCATGAAGGGTTCCTCCTCCCGTCGAAAGTTCGCTTCATAACCAGCGACCCCAACCAAAGACAAACACGGAAACCGTCATCCAAAGTATGGAGGGGTCACCGCCCTAGTCAACCGTCACAGGAACGCGAACCTTCCACAATTCCGGTCCCACGTCTTTCGCCAACGTCGAGGCCCCTTCCCATCCTTCACCCAGCACACACTCCCTCAGCCCCGATTCTAACGCCTCATCTACCTCCCTCCCCAAAAGCTGTACCGGTCCCGACCCCACTTCTGCCATCACCGGGTATCCCTCCCGACTCTCCGTATTCATATTGCGTGTCCTTAGGTAGCCCTATCCATGACCTTCCACAAGAGCGAATGGATGTCGATTTGGACCCTTTTACACCGGACGTCATTGTTCCCATGACGAGCGGAAAGGCAAAGGAGATGCAGAAGGCCACCACTCCTCCCCGAGAGCAATCCCCTATTCCTGTCCCCGACAGCCCACTTCCCCCCACTGAGCCCGTATCCACCACTTTCTGGATGTGAGTAGCTGTCAACTACCCTTCCGAACAGTTTCCTGTCAGAAGGGTGCTATCACAGCTAGTGCTGGTACTTCAGCAACCGGTCCTCCGCGCAGTCATTCGCTGCAGAGAGAAAGCCTACAGATGATGGGCCGACTCCTTGTACAGGAATTCTAGTGATTTGGCTCGGGCGAGAATAGCCGAATCCTTCAGAGTAAAAAGGGAACGATGGGGAAACATCATTTTAGACCTTGGGGGATCCTCACAGGAGGCTTCGGGCAGCGTCCCAGATGCTCTTCGACACCTTGTATAGCACACCCCTTCGAACTGGGGGGGCACTGTGAAGGGTATGCATATATGCATCATTGGACAGTGGATTGATATGCATAGTATAGTACTTTATTATCTAGTTTCTATTCCTTTTCTTTAATTCCCTATATCCTTCGAGCATACCCGTATTTCTTAGTTTGAAGTCTTGTGTATACCTATGGGCGCTCTTGGCGCCAAAAGACAGACATCCTTTTACCCAGCAGACACCACCTCGTAAATGACCCAGACGTCAAATAGCGAGAGGTGTCAAGGGTAACATCTCAACTACCTATAAAGGTAGTGTTTTCTCGCATACTAACAGACTTTAGACTCGAACCATGAAGGTCGAGTCCCACTCTAAGGTCTTTGCGCTCGTCGACACTATAGTCGACTCGCGCTACCATCTCTTACTTTAGATATTCAGCCTCTCGTGATTATCTATTTTACGTCTAGCTACAAGTTGTACCGTAAAGGTCAACTCTTTCATTCTCTCATTCTAGCCGTCAAGAGCAACTGTACAGTTGCTCTTGTGACGCATAGCGTGTCTCCTTGCTAGTACTGTCAGTCTAGTAATCTACGGTATTGCACTGAACGGTCAATACCCGCTAATAGTAGTTGAATAAACGCTACACTTCATATATTGAACGGTCAGAATCTATCGACTCTTCACAACCATGCACATACTATCCGGAAGCCATAGGGTCCATGAAACTGATCCTACTTGTGCTATTAGCTCAAATGGACCTAAATATTTTTCAGCCAGTTTCTTTGAGGGATGGATAGTCCAGAAGAATTGAGCTTTGACAAAAACACGATCACCAATTTTGAAGTTGGGTGGTGGAATCTAGTTTCTGTCTGCTGAATGCTGATATTGCTCTAGATTTGATTGCAGTCTGGAGTTCCTCGTGGAGCTTGTGGAGGTCCATGACGAACTCTTGAGTACAGGCAGAGGCAAGATTCTGTTCTGGGTGTACTGTAATATTTGGATTGTACCCTTTATTTGCAAAAAAAAACAGGGAAACACCAGTAGTGGCTGAGGGTTTGTAAGCAAATTATGCAAGTGGTAACAGGGAACTCCAGTTGTCCATTGATAGTTGCAATATACACAGAGGTATTGTTCCAATGTTTGATTGACATGTTCAGTTTGTCCATCAGCTTCCAGGGGATATCTGGATGTGAAGTGTAATTTCATGTCCAAGGATTTTCCAAAGGATCTAAAGAAGTGAGATACAAACTCTGATCCTCGATCAGATGTTATATGGGATGGAACTCTATGCTTGGAAAATATGTTGACAATTAAAGGTTTGCTAACTGCATGGACATGATGGTATCATGTGTAGGGATGAAAATACCTTGTTTTGAGAATCTGTCAACAATGACTAAAATGGCAGAAAAGCCTTCGGAGTCTGGTAGGTGTTCAATGAAATCCATAGAGGTGGAATTCCACGGGTGTTCCAGTACCAGGAGTTATTTCAAAAGGCCATATGGCTTGTGACACTGTGATGGACAAGTAATGCAAGATTTACAATAGTGCTTAATGAAGTTTTGGAGTCCAGGCCAAGTATATTCTCTTCTTATCATTGATAGAGTCTTGTTAAACCTAAAATATCCTGAGAGTGGATGGTCATGTTTGTACTGGAGAATCCTAAGGTGTAGGCCATCTGTTAAGAACTGAAAACTGAGTAATGTTGGTAGGCCAATGGGGACTGATCGGAAGGACTTGGCTTCAGCTTATATGCTGCACCCTCACAAATATCCATCGGGTGTCCTTAAATTTCGGACGGGCGAAGACTAGTCCTAACAAATACTTCACGGTGAGTTACTGATCAGGACCGAAGGATAAGTCAAGTGTTGGACCAAGGGGTCAGGGACTGAGAGTGGGTGAGTGCACATGAAGGCAGAGAGCGGGTTACTTAGTATAAGACTTCTAGAGATGTATGTGGGTGTTCTGAGTTGATATTCTGATTGCCTAGTAACTACAACTACAGCAGGTTCATATACAAGTATTCAGCATCTAGAAAATACTAACTAAGGGAAGAGTGGAAAACATTATTGACAAATAAACTTGACTAGGAATGGGAAGGTTACAATAAGTTCAGAAGCGGTGATTAACTGAGAGCAGAATTACGAGAAAAGGAAATAGTCCGAGGGTTACAGGTATATACAGGCATATGTATGTGAAACATAGTGTAAAATGGATCATCATAATAAAAAAGGGACATATCAAAGTATAACTAGATAGTACGAGTATAATTTGATGGAGGCATAAATGGGGTTTGATCGCCGTAAAAGCATACGTCAGTGACGGGTGACCGATGGCTTCCAATGTGATGACTTGATCAATAACTTGAAATGTTGATAGACGGCAATAACCTCAGGGACTGTCGGGTTGCGACTCGGTCATAACAGCAATGCACTACATTGGATGGCAGAGTGTCTTCACAATTCCTCTAATAACAATCCTCTTTTTGGAGATTGTTGTCTATCTAGAAAGATCAGATTACCTATACTTGAAGATGTCCCTCAACCATTACATCATCTACTAGAGAATCCCGAAGATGCTGATTCCAAAAAGTTTCATAAAAATATCTGGGAATATAATTCTGCTTTAGCATTTACTTCCATCAGGGTCAGGAGACCAATGGTTTCCGATGTGATGACTTGAGTAATAACTTGAAATGTCGATAGGCAGTGATACCCTTGGGGACCATTGGGTTGTGACACAGTCATAACACCATCAGAGTCTAGTATATATGTGATCATCAAGTCTAATGAAACCATGCTGATCAAGAGACCACTGGGGTCCACAGGATTGTCAAGGTGTGCTTTAGTTATTGTATCTAGTGGAATTGCCGATAGAATATCTTGATGTAACTTCTCAATATCCATAATGATAATTCCACAGGTGATGGGATGGATGAGGAAAGTTGCACAGACTGATGTGGTAAGCTGCTGATTCGTGAAAATGGGTTTCAAGTTGTGTGGGTTTACTGTGGCATAGTTGTTGCTCCCCTCTTTTGGATAGATGTCCCATTGTCTAGTCAAAGTGTCAGGTTTGCCACCAAGGTGGCCAGGTCGAAAATGGATAATCATATTAAAGGCTGATAGATATTCAGACCAGCAGGCCTGCCGGTGGGTCAAAGGTTTTTCATGGTAGAAAAGTATTCCAGGTTCTTGTGATCTGTTACAATGTCAATTGGAATTCCCGGGCCTTCCAAAATAGTGTTGCCACAATTTGAAAGCTGCAAAAATTGCTAGGAGTTCCTTGTCATGAACATCATAATTGAGCTCTGCTCTGGTGAAAATCTGGAACAGAAAAGCCATGGGGTAAACTTCTCTGTCAGAGTCCTGGATAGACAGAATGGCTCCAAGTGCATAGTCTGAGGCATCCATCTCAACAATGAGCAGAAAGTCTGGTTTCCAATGCAAAAGGATTGGAGCTGATGAAAAAGACTTTTTTAAAAGATTGAAAGCTTTTTGACACTTATTTGTGAGGGCACAGCACATAAGCTGAAGCCAAGTCCTTCCATTCGGTCCCCATTGGTCTACTGACATCAGTCAGTTTTCTGTTCTTAATGCTTCATCTATATGGAGTCCATTGGGTCCCATTATGAAACCTAGATACTCCATGGAGTCCATATCAAAAGTACATTTTTTACCATTTGCAAACAGACCATGTTGTTAGGGCAACACTAAAAAGGCTACCAAACACAAGATAGAATATAGAAATATAGAGTGAGGAGGGGACAGCTCAATGACAGGGGAGATCACACTTGTTTTAGTGGGATTCCTAAGAGGTTGAAACTAAAGAAATGAGTATGTACAGGTCTACTATTTATACTATTTATTTGATATTTATTTAGTTGGTGGTGTATCCATTGGATTATAAATATCATAGCTGTGTATTCTCAGAATTGGTGTGCAATGGCATTGTTTTGTTGGATTCAAATTCGAGCGGCCCCCGCCTCTCTACAACTGGACAGATTATAGAATCTGACTCGGGACTCATTTCTCAGTACGTTCTGCTTCCATTAATCACAAAGTTTTATCCGATGCTTCCCCAAAAAGGTTCTTTTCTGAAATCTCCTGCTCTCGTAGCACTATGGAGCGCTATTTCCCATGGAAAGACCGGCATCCATCTCAGGTCCACGCTTCGGAGTTCGGTCTCAGGACGGTGATGAATGACGGAGCTATTTCCTTTTTCTCTGACATCATTATTACACGCCTGATGGTCTACCTTAAGTCTAGCTTTCGCCTGACTTGCTTTGTATTCATCCGTGTGACAGAAGAGTCCTTCTCTCAGTCAAGCATTTCAGGATACGGAATGGCATCAATATTTTTTTTCTGTGGTGATATCTTTTTAACTATGTTGTAGGAAAATAGAATAACAGTTCAGCCCGAAAACGTAACATCGACATGTGCTTCCTTCAGGTCATGAAGGAGAGGGGCTGTCAAATAAAAATCTATTTAAACGGGAGTATCTTTGCGCTCAAGGGTTTCATTGCGGCGAAACGCAGTGTTATACCCCAATCCCAGATATTCCACGCAGCATTGTGATATGATAGCAAACTTCACTGATAGCAATCTGGTGATTATGATTTGTCGTCGATGTGGAAATCTTAAAAAAAAAGGAGCTTGTAGGGGGGAAGGGACCAAGACCCACGTTCGGAGGAGGAATTCTTCCGGTTTTAAGTCCCCAATTTCCGCGAGGTATTTTTTCAGGTTCCTGATCATTTGCTGAAGGAAAATGATCAGCCTAATGACGAAGGCGATAATTTACTTGACGTCCGGACCGACAGTGAGCCCATTTGATACTACACGTCAACCTTACACCCAATGCCAGTTTCCCTAATCTTGATTCATTCTCTCATTGTAGGAATACATTATCATTGTTAAATTTAAGTCACTCATTGTTTAATACTTCCCCTAACCATTTGGTATATATTTCTATCACATTTATCTATATCCTCCGAAGGGTTTGTGACTGGCTATGTGCTAATTAGCGTGCCGGGGTTTCTGTTACATTCAATACATATTATGACATGCCAAAGCTTTAATTAAAGTGGCACTCAAGAAATACCTACGTTGGAGCCATATTAAGCCAAGTGTCACAGTACCTGAAGAGGCGCAGCTTATTGTAGATCTATCACTTGGCTCGGATTAGCACCTATGATAACAGCACATATAACAAGTCATATAAAATGCAACTAATTCCATCCCCCACTATTAAACGGTCCTACTGATTAAGCAGCCAGACCAACCTGTAGTTCCGGGAGGTGAAATGTGCGATATTGAGGTATTTGGTAACCCGCTCCCGCATTCGCTCTACCTCTACCTCAGTATCCCGTGCTTTCTCCTCCCCGGAAGCTTCGTTGATAAATTTATAGTGGCGGCGTACATGCCTCAGTAGATTATTCTTAGTTACAAACACACCAACCCTTGATAAACCCCGACACCCCTTCAAGGGACAAGTATACAAGGCGGCGAGTGATATCTCGCCTCTGCGTTGTATTTATAACCAAGTCGCTGTGGTCTTCATGTGGATACATGAGCGCGACTTGCAAGTCTGCAAAGGCATGCACCCTAATCCAATGCTGAACGAGCGAGTCTTTCCTGGCTATATGCTGCTCACACAGCTTACATTTAATTGGGACCGCCTGTGGATCAGCGGCCGTAATGAACGTCACAAAGTCGGCGACGTTGGTTCTTTCCCCGCATCCCGTAGGAAGTACTGTGCTCGCTGCGGCGGCCTTGAGGGATGCGCTCACCTTGAAAGCACGGGGGAGCAGGGCAGTGTGCACCCTGCTACTCTCAGGCTCGGTTGGGTGGGTAGGTGGGATAGATGGGCGCCGTGTAAGCGTGGACAGATTGGAGGATGCCTCCTCCGGCTCCCTCATCATCTCCCTACATGAATCATGTTCCATGGTGCCGGACTTCGACGCCATGGATCGGGCATGTTCTAGAATTTGATGCTGAGGGGAGCTGGAGTAGAGACATGAGTTTGATAATAGACTTGTTAGCCCAGTATATATTTATGTATGCAAACACGACAATGCTTACCGTTTTAAACTCCCCCCGTGTGCGAAAATGTGGCGAGAGCCAGTCTCATCACACGCTTCCCCCTCCCCAATTCGCAGGTCATATATCATATATTCCAGATTCGCATCACCATAAATATCTTATGTATTTGTCCCCCCAATTTTAAGGGAGTTCTTTTTCATTGGTAGGTACATAGATAGTATGTAGGGTACCACTTGTTGTAGACAAGATTCGCGATATTACCAAAAAGAAAAAAATGATGCTACGAGCTGGGAAAAACTCTCCTCTCCATATGTATGTAGTAATATGCAATCTTTACACTTTGGCCATAAACAAGGGTAATGAGTTCTGTCATAGCATTTATGAGGCATATAGATCGCCCACACTCAAATTATTAATATTAATTACATGAAGCATTTCTAGGACACCACAGTACCTTCCCCGATTTTTATATAGCTGTATGTTTTCATTTTGGCTAGACTTACAGTTGAGAGCAGGTAAGATAGGATGGTAAGTGAGCGCTTAGCAAAATTTACAAGTGGATTTACGGTAGATTTACACATCCGGCCGGCATCCTTCCGAAGGGTTTGTACCCTCACAATTGGCAGTGACTGGAGCAAGAAGCATCAGGCTTGCTCATTGAGTCCTATTAGTCTACATCTTCTACATTGCCATGTTTCACTGTTCCATCCCTTTTGTCTTTCTCCATTGCCCACCAATTTCACTGGCGCAGGAACCTTTTACAAAATAGGTGCTGGTCTTGATTTAAGCTCGCTCTGCATGTTTGAGAATAGTTGATGTCTCCTGACAACCTGCCTTCGCATCTCGTATCTTGATTCTCACCTCACAAACGGTGTATCTCCACCTTCCTCCATCAATAGTTTGTTAGAATTCAAGACCCATATTATTATAGAGTCATAGATAAGTATATCAGACTAAGTAACATATTTATACAAGGTGACACAGCCCTACATCCCCGTGTGTCCACAAGTTCCGGAGACCACCCCTTTGTCATTCTAAGAATAGACACTGTTGTCCATGATGCTTTCCAACATAGTTTAGTAGACTTGGATTGACAAGTAGATAAGAAGGCACCTTTTGTTAATCAGTGAATATCCTATATGACGCCATCCTTCATTTCACTAATGCTTTATTGTAGCACTGCGCATCTCCCTCCAATAGAGGTAACCCAAGGTTCCATCTGCATCCCTAAGGCTAAGGAGCAGACTATTGGATCCCCGGTTTTCTGTTAGATTGTATACATGAACGATGGAGACTCGCAAGGCGTGACTTGCTTGGTACTGAAGCCAATACACCCAGGACAGACGTTTGTGAACTTAAATGCCAGAGTAGGCAGCTTTTCTCTTCATTTATGTGAGGTGGATATCCTCATGAGCCCTTCAAGGGTTCATCCGGAGTGTGCCTAAGGAAGCAAAGCTATTGTGACAGCTCTGGACGCAAAGTCACAACTGGCTCCTCAGATGCCTAAACCAACACAATCCTCCTAGAATGTGAAGACAATGGCGCCACGCTTCTGACACAGAGCAAAGACGAAACTACCGCTGCAGGACCATCTCTCCCTCAGACGTTGTCGCCAAACATACATAATTCCGATGTAGCCCACACTTGATCTTGCTATGCCAGACACCCTCACACTCTCCTCGGGCCAACATAATCGCGCTTTCCTCCGGGCCGCAGACACCGCTGGTGTCAATCCATGAGCGTCTATATCTGCCACAGGCGTAGCGGGTAATGGTCTGGGACCGTAATCAAGTATGTCGTGTCATTGTTTCTTCGTTTAACCATCAGCTTATTGTTGATGTTGTGAATCTTAGTGAGATCCTCCTCCGTTCCCGCGCAGACTATTGCCGGTTTTTAGTACCCTATTTGAATGCTTCGGGCCATGAATTGAACCGCATCTCCACCTCTATCCCATACACCGGCTATAACGCACCGGATTCGTCCAACAGCGAGAGCGGAAGCAAAAGTGATAGTGAGGATGACTCTTGACTGTAGTGAAAGCGTAGGAAAGACCATATTACTGTGCGACAAACAAGCACATCAAACTGGAAGAACCACGTCTGAACGGATATCATCGTCACTCGAGGGACCTCACAGTGTGACATCTATCGTTCGCAACGAGCGCCTGCCATTCTATATCTTTTGCGTACACACTATCGAGTTTCTCACCTACCACCTACTGGCCGATCTCTAGCCCAAGCAGCGAGTCCCATTCTCCAAAGGACATGCAAGAGCCAGCCAAATACACCCCTTCTTCGTTTGTTTCTTGGAACGCGACCTTGATCTTAACTTTGATGTGAATCTTAACGAGATGGTCTTCCATTCTCGGCAAGGATGACGTTGACGGTAGTGATGGCGTAAGGAAGGCGACGCGACTGGCATGGATGTATGAAATGTAGAAGAAATACGTTGAATATCACCATCCAATCAAACCCACACTTGTCGACAGTCGTTCACCCTCCTTCACCACGACGCGATGTTTAATGTACCCAATAAACCCACCTCACACACGTGGAGCTTCTTCCCTGGATTCCGCCCCACCCCCGTTCGCTCTTCAGCCAGGCGACGTACAAACACAACCAGGACCGAGCCCGCCCCGAGCTGAGAGAATACCGGATTACCAACTCACGCCATATTCCATACTTGAGAACTTTCTTCACTTCTATGAAATTCAGGAATTAAACTGAAGTCCTTAACTACTTACTCGTTACTTATGGTTTTCCTTGTTCTCTTAGAATGATATCGCTGCTTATCCTGCCATCTGGCTGAAGGGGGACGGTGTACTTGCCGAACTTAATGTCCTTAATTTAGTTCTGAGTATAATAAGTAAAAAAGGAGATCGCAGATTTTCCTGATGTGCTCATCCGCGTCTTTCGAAACCGATCTTGCGATGTGCTATTTGCACGCTTCACGCCCACGTCATTGTATATCATAAGCTATGGATTCTCAGAAGTGGTGTGGGATGGCATTGTTTTGTTGGATTCGAATTCGACCCGCCTCCCGCCTCTCTACAACTGCAAGGATTCTAGAATCTGACTCGGGACTCATTTCTCATGCAAGTTCTGCTTCCATTAATCATCAAGTATTATCCGATGCTTCCCCAGAAAGATTCTTTTCTGAAACTCGTTGCTCTCGTAGCGCTATGGAGCGCTATTTCCCATGGAAAGACCGCCATGCATGTGGTTTCTCAGGTCCACGCTTCAAAGTTCGCTTTTAGGACTTTGATGAATGACGCAGTTATTTCTCTGACGTGATTATTACACGCCTGATGGTCTATCTTATGTCTAGCTTTCGTCTGACTTACTTTGTACTCATATCCGTGACAGAATGATCCTTGTCTCGTGGTCAATAAGTCCAGCATCGCCACATTTCAGGATACGGAATGGCGTTACAATTTTTCTGTCGTGATGTCTTTATAATCAAGTTTTAGGAAAATAGATACCAGCCGTGGCAAGAATCGACATGTGCTTCTTACCGATCATGAAGGAGAGGGGCTGCCAAATAAAAATCTATTTAAACGGGTGTATGTTTGCACTCAAGGTTTCATTACAATCCTATTGGCGAAACGTAGTGTTATACCCCAATCACAGATATTCCGCGCCGCATTGTGAAATGATAGCAAATTTCTCGCTGATCACAGTCTGGTGATTGTGATTTGTCGTAGATGTGGAAAGCGCAAAAAAAAACGAACTTGTGGGGGAAGGGACCAAGACCCACGTTCGGAGGAGGAATTCTTCCGTTTGTAAGCCCCCAATTTCCGTGAGGTATTTTTGCAGGTTCCTGATCCTTCGCTGAAAGAAAGGGATTAGCCTAATGACGAAGGCGATAATTTACTTGACGTCTGGACCGACGGTGGGCCCATGTGATACTACATGTCAACCTTACACCCAATGCCAGTTTCCCCACTTTTGATTCACTCTCGACGAATACATTATCATTGTTAAATTCAAATCCACTCATTGTTAATACTTTCCCTAACCGTCTGGGATATATTTCTATCACATTTATCTATATCCTCCGAAGGGCTTGTGACTGGCTATGTGCTAATTAGCGTGCTAGAGTGTCTGTTACATTCTATACATATTATGACATAGCTTTAATTAAAGCGACACTCAAGAAATAACTACGTTGGAGCCATATTAAGCCAAGTGTCACAGTACCTGAAGAGGCGCAGCTTAATGTAGATCTTTCACTTGGCTCGGATTAGCACCTATGGTAACAGCTCATATAACAAGTCATATACAATGCAACTAATTCCACCCCTCACTATTACACGGTCCTACTGATTGAGCAGCCAGGCCAGCTTGTAGTTCCGAGAGGTGAAATGAGTACGGTCCACCGGGAGCCAGAAGGTATGATTATTCAGGTAATTTGTAACCTGCTCCCGCATTTGCTCTAGCTCTACATCAGTATCGCGTGTGTTCTCCTCCCCGGAAGCTTCGTCGAGAGGTCCATAGTGGCGGCGTACGTGCCTCAGTAGATCGCCCTTCGTTACATACACACGAACCGTTGATAAACCCCGACACCCCTTCAAGGGACAAGTATACAGGGCAGCCAGCAGGATATCCCGTCTCTGCGTTGTATTTATAACCAAGTCGCTGTGGTCTTCATGGGGATACATGAGCGCGACTTGCAAGTCTGCAAAGGCATGCACCCTAATCCAATGCTGAACGAGCGAGTCTTTCCTGGCTATATGCTGCTCACACAGCTTGCATTTAATTGGGACCGCCTGTGGATCAGCGGCCGTAATGAACGTCACAAAGTCGGCGACGTTGGTGTTTTCCCCGCATGGCGTAGGAAATACTGTGCTCGCTGCGGCGGCCTTGAGGGATGCGCTCACCTTGAAACCACGGGGGAGCAGGGTAGTATGCTCCCTGCTACTCTCAGGCTCGGTGGGGCGGGTAGGTGGGATAGATGGGCGCCGTGTAAGCGTGGACATATTGAAGGATACCTCCTCCGGCTCCCTCACCATCTCTCTACATGAATCATTTTCCATGGTGCCGGACTTCGACGCCATGGATCTGGCGTGTTCTGGAATTTGATTGTGAAGGGAGCTGGGGTAGAGACATGAGTTTGATAATAGACTTGTTAGCCCAATATATATTTATTTATGCAAACACAACAATCCTTACCGTTTTAAACTCCCCCCATGTGGGAAAACATTTCCTTCCAAGGGCTCTTTGAAACGCCCCGAAGTACACAACGTAGGGACCACAACCTCTGGCCTACCAGTGTGGGAATCGTCCCCATGATACTCATTCGGGATGCTGTATTCTCGTCAATAAACATAATTAATTGTAGGAAAGGAACTTATGTCATTTCGAAGTTCGCGGACCTGCGCTGACGGTCGACATGTCTGTAATGTACAAATTCTAATATATTTCGTTTTGCAAATGTTTAACAGAAATTGAGTGTAATGAGCACGGAACAGACCTGATGGTGCCCGCGGGTATGGGTACACAGGCATCGCCGTGGAATAATGCCTGTCAGATCGTTGTGAGCGATGGCTAAAAGGATGTCAGGAAAGAAATATTTCAAGTTAACGTGGATGTTTTCCCGAAAGATTGCAATGTCACCTATTTCTGTACTCAAACTGATTCACGTGTCGCGGCGGGAATGGCCCGCTGGGATCGCGTGTGAACGAAGCGGGGAAGGACGAGTCGTTCAAGATGGACGTCCCCGCGCTTCCTGAGACGACAGCAAGTCGTCGATCTCTTGATTGCATCATCGCAGCATGCGGAAATCCGTGCCTGAATGCCTCCCCAAAAACCGCACGTTCCTCCTCCAATCTGCGAATAAACAATGATTGAGTATGCTAAAAATGCTGGACAATATGTGATATGAAGCCTCGTACGTCTGACTGCCTGCGTCCCCCACTCCATCCGGATCCCTTGGGCTTCGAGCATTTGAAGACCTGGCGGCCACAATCAAGCGTGCCGTTAGTGATCCGATCTTGAGTACAGTGGAAGTGAAATGGAAAATACACACTCGACATCATTTCGAGAGTGGGTCTGATGGTCCATTATTCTCCAGAGGTCCATGATACGAATGTGGGTCAAGTGGGTGTAAAAGATAGGTGGCTTTGAACCTTCCCCGAAGACACCTGTCAAAGTCTTTGTACTCTTTTTTTGATTATTCATATTCCAATCTCAGCCATTCTTCGTTTAAGCTACGGCTCGGCAATTCACATGCGTATCTTCTATTTGTAACCTAATTAGCTTGCCGCATAGACCCCTGAGTTCCGAATGTATAAGGTATTTTGCCGCAGCCTCCTGGATGGTTCTGTACTTCCCGGCTAGCTAGACGAACCAGATCGTCACAACTAACATGTGTCGCTTTCACACGCGCCGTGGGCCCCCAAATTGTATCAACATCGTCAACACAACCAGCTACAGAGTGTACTAAACTAAATATCATATAACTGCATGGAGTATTCTTATTTCGTTGTATTTCAATCAATAAGTTACTATATCCGGCAACATTTACCGCCCGCGCGGGGCAAATCCGGGAACAGGCCGGCGCCGACCCCGGCTACGCCCCGCCGCGCGGCACGGGATGGCCGTTCGCATTTCTACACCACTCATCACTCTCTTTCCTATGTATGTGGCGAGAGCCAGTTGTTAGAATATAGGGCTGTGCGAGCATGCATAAGGTGCCACACCGGCAATTTGCCACCCCATTGTTCAGCGTAACCTTTTGTTGCCATACATCTATTGTTCTCAAGGCGTATATAACTAGTATAGATTTTTGTATTTATGCTATCCGTTTGCCTCCTACGAGACACAGAGGGTCAAATGGAAATCACATTGGTCCTTGTTTCTGATTGTTGCGAGCTTCGAGATTTTATTCCAACACCAGTCTCATCACACGCTTCCCCTCCCCCCCCCAATTCGCAGCATATATCATATATTCCAGATTCACATCACCATAAATATCTTAAGTATTTGCCCCCCCAATTTTAAGGGAGTTCTTTTTCATTGGTAGGTACTTATATAGTATATAGGGTACCACTTGTTGTAGACAAGATTCGCGACATTACCAAAAAAAAAAATGATGCTACGAGCCGGGACAAACTCTCCTCTCCATATGTATGTAGTAATATCCAATCTTTACACTTCGGCCATAAACAAGGGTAATGAGTTGTGTTATAGCATTTATGAGGCATATAGACCGCCCACACTCAAATTATTAATATGAATTGCAGGAAGCATTTCTAGGACACCACAGTACCTTCCCCATTTTTTTATATAGCTCTATGTTTTCATTTTTGCTAGATACTGTAGGGGACAGAAGTCCCAATCTTTTGATAATTCCCATTAAATGTTGTATAACTGATCATATAAATTTCCTAAAATGGTGAAAATATTCTAGCAGAGGTATCCTCGAATATGACCACGCTTACACGGCGCTCCTCTATCCCACCTACCCACTTAACCGAGCCTAAAAGTAGCAAGCATACTACCCCGAGATGCCTTGCTTTCAGGGTGAGCGCATCCCTCAAGGCCGCCGCAGCGAGCACGGTATTTCCTACGCCCTGAGGGAAAAGAACCAACATCACCGACTTTGTGACGTTCATTACGGCCGCTGATCCAAAGACGGTCACAAGGAAATGCAAGCTGTGTGAGGAGCATATATCCAAGAAAGACTTGCCCGTGAAGCATTGGATCAAGGTGCATGCCTTTACAGACTTGCAAGTCGCGCTCATGCACCCACATGAAGACCACAGCGACTTGGTTATAAATACAACGCAGAGGCGAGATATCCTGCTGGCTGCCTTGTATACTTGTCCCTTGAAGGGCTGTCGGGGTTTATCACAGGTTGGTGTGTTTGTAACGAAGGGTGATCTACAGAGGCACGTACACCGCCACTATAGACTTCTCACCAAAGCTTCCGGGGAGGAAAAGGCATGGGATACTGAGGTAGAGTTAGACCAAATGCGGCAGCAGGTTGACACATATCTCAATAACCATGCCTTCTGGCAGAAGGTGGACCGTACCCATTTCACCTCCCGGGACTACAAGCTGGCCTGGCTGCTTAATCAGTAGGACCGTGTAATAGTGGTGGGTGAAATTAGTTGCATTGTATATGACTTGTTATAGGAGCTGTTACTATGGCTGCTAATCCGAGCCAAGTGATAGATCTACAATAAGCTGCGCCTCTTCAGGTGCTGTGACACTTGGCTTAATATGGCTCTAAGGTAGTTATTTCTTGAGTGTCACTTTAATTAAAGCTTTGGCATGTCATAACATGTATAGAATGTTACAGAAACTCTGGCACGATAATTAGCACAGCCAGTCACAGGCCCTTCGGAGGATATAGATATATGTGATAGAAATATAACCCAACGGTTAGGGAGAAGTATTAAATAATGAGAGAGTGATGACAATGAAATACAGGAGGGAGCGTCCCAGGATATGGCGCTTGAGCACAGGCAGGCTGCTCAGTTTAGATGGTCCGACTGTTTGGAGTCTGACGAAGATCAGCTTGGGCTGCTACCAGAAATGTGGACCTTACCTAAGGCTGGGAGAACGATTAGAGGGTTGGAGAGTTCAGTAACCTCTCTCCCTATCTCCCTACATCTAAGCGCCATTGTAGTTGAGGTGGAGGAAAACACACCTATGACAACCGAAACCACATCGTCTATGTTAGAACCTGCAAACACAGATGGATCTAAAAAGGAGTTGCCGATGCCGTCCAACAAAGGGAAAGGAAGAATGGAAGGTGAACGTCCCTTAAAGAACCTGCACAAAGGGAGAGAAATGCGGAATAGTGAGCCACTCAAAGAGCAGAAGCTCAAGAAAGTTACTAGCTGATATGTAAGGGAGTCTTCACAAGTGCCGGAGGGTGGATACTTTGCAGCAGGAGGGCAAGGGAAGTTCAGACCACCATCCGATTCAACTAGCCCATCTAGTAGTGATGGATCAGATGATTCTGCCAGTAGTATTTCCACTGATTCGGAAATCAGTGGAAGGAGCACAGACTCACCGGAGTCAGGATCTGCATCAGAAGATGTTACTGGGAGTCATTCTGAAACAAAGAAGAAGAAGCGTGGAAAGAAAAACTCACCGAGCTCTACTCGAATAAGACATGAAAAGTGCAGACGGTCAAAGGCTGAGGCTAAATGGACTAAAAAACTGTTAGCTGGAGTTAAAACGAAGCAGGCTGTGATATATAATGGCATAGCTGAACTTGATGTTCTTGAAGCGTTCATCTATGCATATGATCTCTGGGCAGAGATCAATGGGTTAGATTGCAAGTGGGTGTTAAGTGCCGTGTCAGGAACTTATTCCGGAACTATCAGAAAGTCACTGGGAAGTTGGGAACTATCGGATAGGGTCAGGACGTCGGCTTCAGCTTATGTGCTGCACCTCTACGCAAATGCTCAAAGTCCTTAATTTCAGAAGTGAGACTTACGATGGAAGATACAGATATTCAGAGTTCCAAAGAGTTCCGAATATCGAGCGTACAGAAAGACGGGAGAAGGAATAAGAAACTAAGTCGATATCAGATCTAAGGTAAAGTACAAATTCGCAGAAACTAATATAAGTCTACTTGTTATTGTACTACAAACTAAGACCATAATAAGACGGAAATGGAAGTGTTCTTAAAACGGAAATACAATAAGACATATTAGGGAGACAATATTCCGAAATGGGAATATAACAAACAAACGAGTGAATACTTGTCAACGGACAAATTACCAAATGTGGAACAAGGGAAGAATACGGATGATATGGTAACTATGATGTTCCGTAGTAGGAGATCGGAAGTCGGATATTGAAACATCCGGGAACGGGTCGTAACAGTGGGCGGTTAAATTGATTATATACTTCCTCGATGGAAAGGCAAGCTCCTTCTATATGAAGCATGTAGCTTTAAGCAAGCGGAAGTGGACATTAAAGGCTGTGTACGATGGTCTTTTTGACTATTGTTTTCCTGCAGATTACAAGTTGCAGTTGCGTAAGCAATTGACCACATCCCGACAGGGTGGAAGATGCTTTCGGGATTTTGCTCGAGATGTTGAACAAAATGCGATTCGGTTTCCTGACATCCAGGAGCATCAACTTAAGCAGATTATATGGGATGGCGCGTACAATTACCTTAGGGAAAAATGGTTAGACAAGGGGTTAAACCCTGACAACACATCATGGAAGAGACTTATCAAGACTGCTACTCGATTTGAAGCAGCACAAGAGTTTCGTAAGATAGACAAAGGATGAAGGGAAACCTCCTTTGTTAAATCGAACTGAGGATGGCCACGAAAGAATGAACAAGCCAATCAGGTAGTGGGACAAACTGATGAAAAAGGAAAAAGAACTCATCCATCTACATCTTCTGTGTTCGAAAACACCACTAAAGTACCTCGCTTGAAATTGAGTTGTACAGAAATGAATCAACTTCGAGCAGAAGGATGATGCTTCAATTGCAAGAAGGAGGGTCATGAATCCCGCAATTGTCCTCAAGGAAAATTCCTTTTGGCACCTAAAAAGGGCACGGTGGTGTCTGCTGGATCTGTCAGAGTTAAACGACTCACAGATTTGGAGAAAAAAAAGGAGTGTGCAGAGATACCACTTCACATGGCCTCCTTTGTGCTGAGAAATATGGAAGACCAAGAGGAGTTTAATATTTTGCATGAGCGGATTTACGCAGCTTGGCTGCAAAAATCAATTACTGAATATTTTGGGCCGGATACTGCCATCGCTGAGGGGCAAAATCCAATGACACGATTTGAAGTGTCCTTGACAATGGCAGATTTTGTGATTAAAGAGAACATCTTACCCAGGCCTCTGCTGCACATTGGAAAGGTAGAATGTAGGGAACCTGGGTATCGTGTGGATCAAAGTATATTAAGTAACTCCAAATGGTCTGGGAAAAGACTTACCAGTAACTGTGCCGACTGAATTGCTGTCGCAACCCTAATACAACATCAGTGTTGTCTGTATTTTTCAAATGTTGAGTCCATTGATGCCGGGATGCGTCACACTGAGCGGTTTCAGGTGATATTTGATCATTGTCACTGGACATATGAAATAGTAGATCACCTCTGACCCCACTTGTATATGGCAATCTCAAAACAGGCCCTCCTAAGTGGGGACTGGACGATTGCTCAAATGGCTAGTACAGCTATTTTAATGGAGGGCGGGATGGACCAAGGGGAGTCTCTAGAGGATGACGAACCAATGAGAGAAAACAGGCCCACTCCAGGACAGTACCTCCTGGCCGCTTTGAAAGAGTATTTCATGCCAGAGGAGGCATTGCAGGAAGGGATTTCCCCCGAAGCTCAGTTTCGGGTACATACAGAAGAGTTTGGCTTGCGGATTTGGGATGAGTCCAATACTGACTTGCCATTGTTTATGCCCTGGTCTGTGTTCAGGGTTGACAAAGCCATAGAGGATAAAATACAAGCCATGTATGAAGAACACATACCTGGGTTCACTGAAGATATGCCGGCTTTTTGACGACACTGCCAGGAGGCAATGTGTAAGTTGTTGGAGATTCGTTTTCGAGTCTATTATAAGACAGGCATCTTGACGGATACAAATGGGGTGGAGTGACAGCGATTTATCATCTGATTCACTGCAGGATTGTATCAGATTCATGACCAGGAGTTATCAGTAATGTACTTGGTTACGAAGGACCATCTCCAACATGATAAATGGACTGTGCCACAGATCGTGGCCAGGGGAGAAGTCACAGAGGACTTGTCAGGGGCAGTTGTGTTTGTCAACGCCACTCATATGCCTAAGAAAAAGGTGTTAGGACATAGGAAGAAGAGTCAGTTGCAAAATGACAGGGTTGAAATGGTCCAGCGTACCTCAATGCAACCAAAAGACTTTACTTGTTGTCTGCCGAAACCTGTGGTCATTGAGGCATTTATCAATGAATGACCGGTGAAAGCCCTAATTGATAGTGGATCACTTGCAGACTTCATGTCGACGACGTTAGTCGATCAGCTGCAGGTAGTCAAGGATCCACTAGTAAAACCACTTACTATCCAGTTGGATGTTCACGGATCACGGTCAAAAATCAATTATTCAGCTACTGCTGAGTTTTCATATCAGAACATAAAGGGTACTCGATGTTTCGATGTTGCTAACCTTGATTCATATGACTTGATATTAGGGACTCTGTTCATATTTAAACATCAAGTTATGATGGGGTTGAATCCTACAAGGGTCAACATTGGGTCACCTCTACCACTCCCCATGGAAGGAGATACCATCGAGCGCGCTAGCAGAACTTTTTGACAATGAGTTAGAGAGGTTAAGGGCAGATTTATGTGCTGAAGCGGCTGACCTGGACCCAGACACTACATCAACGGCACTGCCTCCATTAAGGGCTGTTAATCATACCATTCCAATAATTGATGACACCAAAGCTTACTCATGGAGACCATCCAAATGCCCTGAAGCAATGAGGGATCTATGGCATGAAAAAAAAACTGCATATATCAAGAATGGGAGGTGGAGGGTAGCCACGGGAATGAATGCATGTCCTATGCTCATTATTCCTAAACCTCCAAAGGCTGATGGCACTTTGTGAATATGCACAGTAGTGGATAAGCGTGAGCAGAATGCTAACACATATAAGCTGGCGACCCCCTTGCCAGATATTGAAGCCATTATACAAAATGTTGTGCATCATATGTATTAGAGTTTGATAGACAGGAAGGATGCCTACGAGCAGATCCCAGTGGTTCCTGAGCATGTCCACTGGACATTGTTCACCTCTCCTGATGGCACTATGGAAAGCCTGACATTACAAATAGGGGATTGCAATGGTCCACCACATATTTGCGCTGTACATTGGCATCTTCATGGATGTATACTTGGATGATATTGTCGTATACTCTGACTCTATCAGTGATCATGTTAAGCATCTTCACACTGTGTTTACAGTGCTCCGTCGGGAAAAATTATACTTGGCTGTCAACAAGATGCACTTGTTTGCTTCAGAGTTAACAGTTTTAGGGAAGTCGATACAGTGGGCAACTGGAAGATCCCGACAAATAAGCAACTTCTGGTGGGATTTTTGGGAGCAGTGGGATATCTCGCTAACAACTGTGAGGGAGTTCGAATCCCAATGGCTGTTTTAGCAGCGCAGACAGGAGTAAACAGGCAGTGGCATTGGGTGTTAAGTGCTGTGTCGGGAACTTATTCCAGAACTATTGGAAAGTCACCGGGAAGTCGGGAACTATCGGATAGGGTCAGGATGTTGGCTTCAGCTTATGTGCTGCGCCTCTACGCAAATGCTCAAAGTCCTTAATTTCAGAAGTGAGACTTACGATGGAAGGTACGGATATTCAGAGTTCTGAAGAGTTCCGAATATCGAGCATACAGAAAGATGGGAGAAGCAATAAGAAACTTCACTATAGATTCTTGATAGAGCATCTGCAAATGTATTCGACTTTCCAGGGATATAGTGAATCTTGAAGTGGAATTCGTTTAGAAGATCCAGCCACCGTGTCTGCCTCGGAGACAGGTTCTTCTGCGTAAGTATATATTCTATCCCTTTATGGTCAGTACAGATTCGAAATTTTACCCCCAACAGTTGTGACTGGATCGTTTCAATGATTCCACGATAGCCAACAACTCCTGTTCGTGGACAGGGTAGTTCTGTTGTGCCGAGTTGAACTTCCTGGACCAGAATGAGACTACTGCGGCAGTGCAGAGATCTTCACCTTGACTGAGAATGCCACTTGCACCTGTTAAACAAGTGTCTGTCACCAAATTAATGGTTTGATGACCTCGTGAGTAGTCCAATGCAATTCTATAACTGTCACGATGGGCCTGAACAATATGCTTCACATCTTCAAAGGCACACTGCTCCGTTGAACCCCAATGTTACATCCCATTCCTGGATGTTTCAATATCCGACTTCCGATCTCTGACTACAGAACATCATAGCTACTGTATCATCCACATTCTTTCCCTTGTTCTGCATTTGGTAATTTGTCCATTGACAAGTATTCACTCGTTTGTTTGTTATATTCCCGTTTCGGAATATTGTCTCCCTAATATGTCTTATTGTATTTCTGTTTTAAGAACACTTCCGTTTCCGTCTTATTATGGTCTTAGTTTGTAGTACAATAATGAGTAGACTTATATTAGTTTCCGCGAATTTGTACTTTACCTTAGATCTGATATCGACTTAGGGATGAGCCCTTGGGCACCATTAGGGCTGAATCTGAGTACGTAACTGACATTCCAGGGAGGGAAGAGGATACACGGGGGGTGCACTATGTTTCAGGGGTACCTGGCTTTGACAGTGTGTCGACACCGCTGTATACAGGGTCTGCAGCGGTAGCATTGGAGGAAGCACCAAGACGGTCAGGAAGGTTGGCTACTCAAACGCATCCGTCATATGCAACACTCGCAGGGTTGGGAGCAAGGAGGAAAGGACGTATTGAAGGATCAGGACAGATGACCAAAAGACACACAATGGTCATAGTAAGTCATCTGGATTGCCCCTGGAGCATCCATCACAAGGGGGGAGGGGCAAAACACCAAATACAGTGAGGGACAAAACCCTTCCAATGATTTTTAGTTGTGCAAAGATTCATGAATAACTCAAGAACCACTGTAGCTACAGACCTAAGATTTGGGGAGTGGTTAGGTCTATATGTTGTCTATTTACCCTTAAAGTATTATTACATAAGCATCAGTATTTCCCACACTATAAATAAAATACTAATTAAACTGTATTGGAAGGGTTTTGTCCCTGTCACATGATTAACATATAACCATATTGTTTATATGCAAATAAGTGCAAATAAAAATCATCTGACCTGTCAAAATTATATATATATATACATATGTTTACTTTCCAATCCAAAAACATCCCCATAACTCAACATTCTACACCATGAAGGCTCTTACTCCTCCTCAGCTTAGCCATATTCTCACTTTTCTCAATAAGGGCAAGTCTGCTCCTCAGATCTCTGAAATCACTGGCCAGGATCTGTCCACTATATCCAGAATTCATTCTACCCATTGATCATCACCTGCCAACTCATCTGGTGGCTGTTTATGCAAGCTTTCCTCCTCAGATATTCATTATTCTATTCAACAAATCACTTCTCAAAAGGCTGAAAATGCCACTGAGGTCACCAAACCATTCAAGATATGACTGGAGATTCTATTTCAGTTAGAACTGTTCATAGGGCATTCAAGAAGGCTGAGATGAGGGCTATGGTGAAGAGAAAAAGGCCTTTACTCAATAAGAGGTATAGGAAGGCAAGGACAGACTTTACTCTGGCACACAAGGACTGGACTGTGGATGATTGGAAGAGGGTTGTTTGGTCAGATGAGACAAAAATCAATTGTTTGGGGTCATATGGGAGGAATTAGATGTGGAAAAGGGCAGGAGAGGGGCTCAGTGGTAGGCTGGGCAAGGGCACAGTCAGGTTTGGGGGAGGAAATCTGATGTTGTGGAGCTGTATGTTGTGGGAAGGCCCAGGATATTCCACCAAGATTAATGGGAGAATGGATGCTAACCTTTATGGTAGCATTTTTGAAGATGAACTTCAAGCAACTGTGGAGTATTATAGCAAGAACACAGAAGATGTGGTCTTTCAGCAGGACAATGATACCAAACACAAGAGCACAAAGGCCATTAATTGGTTCAAAGACAATGGATTTATGGTCATGGTATTGCCACCTCAGTCTGCTGACCTTAATACAATTGAACACCTCTGGTATTGCCTCAAAAGGAGGTTGGGAGAGTATGAAGTGGCACCCAAGAGTATTCATGAGTTGTGGGAGAGGGTTCAGACAGAGTGGGAGAATATCCCTGCCTCCACTTGTCAGAACCTGATAGAGAGTATTCCTAGAAGGGTTGAGGCTGTTTTGAAGGCCAAGAGAGGCATTACAAAGTACTAGATTGTTTGATTTGTGTTCTTTTTATACCAGGGACAAAACCCTTCCAATGTGATTTTATTAGTGTTTTGTTTATAGTTTGGGAAATACTAATGCTTATGTTATAATATTTTAAGGGCATATAGATAACATATAGACCTAACCAACCCCCAAATGTCAGGTCTGTATCTACAGTGGTTCTTGAGTTATTCAAGGATCTTTGCACAACTAAAAATCATTGGAAGGGTTTTGTCCCTCACTGTACGTCTGGTCATCAAGATTACATTGAACGGCCTTCTTCACAAGTGACAATGGAGGGTGTGTTACCTGAGTTGCCTTCAAATTTTCTACTAGCAGAAATACCATTGGAGGGCCACACAGGATTGGACATCCCAGAAGTCCTACGATGACAGTATGGATCAGACATTTTCTTCTCTAGGATATGGGCAATGCCACAGGAGTATAAGGGCTTTACGTCGCAGGATGGGTTTCTGTTCTTAAATCTGGAGGGCATCAAACTACTTTGCATCCCTGATATTACCATTGGGAATCGACAAGTGAGGGAAATTGTTATCTCACATGCCCATTCCATCTTGGCACATCTAGGGGCAAGGAAAACCACCACATATTTGCAAACCAATGTGTGGTGGCCATCATTAACCAAGGATGTTGAATTATTCTGCAAGTCATGCAGTGTGTGTGCCACTTCGAAATCTGAAACACAGAAACCACAGGGACAACTTCGCTCAATGGAAGTGCCATCACAGCTGTGGGAGGCAATTGGGATTGATTTTGTAGGACCCTTGCCAGTGTCCAGGAATCGCCTTGGGGAGTTCCATAGCATCTGTGTTATTATTGACCATTTAACTTGCATGGTCCATTTGGTACTGGCGCGCAGCAACTATACTGCTATTCAAATGGCTGAGGTGATCTTCGACCATGTTTACAAGTTGCATGGGCTGCCCGACAAAATCATTAGTGATTGAGATTCGTTATTTACAAGTATCTTTTTGGAGAGAGCTTCATAGGTTGATAGGAGTCGAATTGCAGATGTCTTCATCATACCACCCCCAAACAGATGGCGCTACTGAACGTGCAAATCGGACAATGACACAAATGCTTAGGCAATGTGTAGCACCAAACCGGAAAGAGTGGGTGTCGAAGCTGTCAGCTATTGAATTTGCGATGAATAACGCTACATCAGAAACAACTGGATTCTCACCATTTTTTTTGAATTATGGTCGGCTGCCATGGCCACTGCTCTGGGACAATAATATGAAGTATCCAGGTGTCCTTGAATTTGCAGAATGGATGAAGCTAGCAATCATGAATGCGCATGATGAGATACTGACAGCCAGGGTTAAGCAGACGTGGCAGGCAAATTGACACCGGAGGTCTGTTGAATTTAACGTCAATGATTTGGTTTATCTATCCACGAAGAACTTATGCTTACCAAAGAATCGGGCATGTAAACTGCTGCCAAAATATATAGGACCTTTTAGGATCAGCTGGGTACTGGAGCCAGGAGCGACATACCAGTTGGAACTGTCAAGGGAGCTCAAGCAACGGGGGATTAACCCAAGTTTTCATGCCTCGTTGCTTCATATACACATTCTGAATGATGATCGTCTGTTCCCAGGGAGGGAGTTGAGGCAGATTCCTGGTTTTGGTAGTCAGCCTCGTGAGTGGGCAGTCGAGAAGATTCTTGCTCATTCAGGGAAGGGCCTCGAGGCCTTCTTTGAGGTCTTGTGGAACATGGGAGAAACTACCTGGTTGCCATATCAAGCTGTTCAGCATGTTCATCCATTGAAGGCTTACCTGGAGGCACTAGTGTTACAAGTGTTCGATCATTGCCCAGGGGCCAAGGGCAGCCCTCAAATCGCATCGAAATCACCAAGATGTCTTTGAGCTCAGAGTCTCATCAGGAAGTGTCTTGCAAATCAAGCGCTGAGGACTTACCTTCTATTTATGTTGGCTCAGCTGTCCCAATAATTGCACAAGAATCACCAAGTTATTTATCCACTAAAGTATATATATTTATATTGTTTGTTGTAAAATTAATATTTAATCAAATTCAGCCTATCAGATGATATTCTGGAGAATAAGGAAATATTAAATATTTATCTTGTATCTGGCAAACGTTAGTCAAACAAACATATATAGATTATCCTTTTGGGGATAAATTCCACAACATGGATTGGTTGGCCAGATAGTTCTGGTTAACTTTCTAAACCAAATAAATTTAAATTATATGAACTATATTTGAAAGTTTGCATAATATACAAGAGAATCCATCTTATCCCAAAGATTAAGTCATAATCCGAGTAATTTTGGTTAACTATAATGTTTGTGGACATTTTAAAAGTCATGGAGATGCTAGAGAATGTATTTTATCCCAAAGATTAGGTAACAACCCAGATAATCTTGTATAACCATGACATTTGTGCATATTTTAAGGGAGTGTACAAGTCTTAAAGATGAAGTTTTGGGTTAATGAAATATAAATCCCTAAAACATGTAGTCATAGCCAGGAGAAATAGTCTTACTTAAAAATATGAGGAGTTTTTCATAAGATTTTGTGTATTCAATGAATTGTGACTATCCTCCCATTCCATGCATATGTATATCATTGGCACCTCTAAATACATATGTATTACTTTGGAATGGATCTGTCAATCTGAACAGATTTCTACTTGATTCAACATACCCAGAATATACATATAGGGGGTTTTACTTAATAAAGACAGCTGTGGTATGAAAAATTTCCAATAATATTTTACATACCTTCCATGGAAATAACTACATTACAACTTTTAAAAACAAAGTACTAATAAAAGTATTAGTAGGCATCTGTAAAAGGAAGGAGATTATATACAATGGAATTTGTTAAATAACTATGGGTTGTATAAGATGTAATATGGAGAACTATTTCTGATGGTTGTTTTTTGATGATATAATTGTTTTAGAATAGATATCACTATTTAAAGATGGAGTTTTGTAAAAATAAGACTTTTATTAGTAAATATTTGAGATTATAGTAATTATAAACACCCTCCTTGGAGAGGGAGTACCAGGTGGTGCTGACCATGGAGAAGGAGGCTGGGGAGCAGAGACAGAGGGATGAGGAGGTGGTGTGGGTTGCCATGCAACATGCCAAGGCAGCTGTGGAGAGGTCTGTGGTTGCCATGGGAAAGGTAAGTTTCAATGATTCTCACATTTGACTTTACTTTTAGCACAAAGTGGTGGAAGCCAAGTTGGAGTCCAAAGGGGAGCCTGAGAGCCCCCAAAAGGTAGGTCTCAGGTCTGTGGAGGTTTCTAGGTACTGACCACACTAACAGAAAACAAGGAAAATGGCTCCAGTCTACCTGGAGGTAAAGAATGACCCATGGTGTTCTGGCTGTAATGACCAGAACACAGAATATTACTGAAAGTCTGGGTGGGGACCAGGCTGTTGGCCCTGTGCACACCTCAAAGCAAGGTGCTCACTGGTTCACAAGCCCATGAGGTCCATGGCATGGGAAACGGGTTGCTTGGACAGGCCCAGGGGCCTGGAGGACATTTTGGGGCAGATAGCTGTGGCCATAGAGGCCCAAAACCAGTTGCTTGAAGAGAGCAACTGGATGCAGGGGACTGTGGTGGAGACACTCCAGGGACTCTATGGGGAGTTCTGGGCATTCTTGGTGGAGTACAGCAGGTACTGTAAGGGGACAAGTCATGCACACTTTATTTTCCCCAGATTAGTACCCCCCAGACTATGCCTTATTGTCTATTCCATTTTATTACCTCCCCATAACAGGACATCTTATTCTTTACAGGGTACATTGAACTGATGTAAGAGGGCACTTAAGGCATGGGAAAATACACTGTGTGCTGTATAGCTGACGTGTCACACCTGGTAGAGTTTCCTTAGACTTTTCTCTTTGGATTTCCTCTACTAGGTGAGTAGATAGTTATCTTGTATTTAGTCATTTATATATACCTTTGGATTTCCTCTACTAGTGTGATATCCACTCTTAGAGTTGCCCTTACAGTAGAAAAGTCTCACAATCTTCGAGAACTGGCCACGATTTTATTACAGGTATTAGACGGAATAAAATCACGACCCCTCCTCACACCCTTACTTCATTCAACTCACTTTTGGGATGTCTCTGCCGCCAGAGCTCGAGCAACGCTTACAGGGCATGGAACAGAACACCCAAGACAACATCAAGGCTCTCACGGACCTTATCACCCAACTTCAACTCACCGTCAGCAATCTCGCCAACTCTACATCCTCCTCTTCCTCAGCTGCACCTGCTACCCTCCCTCTACACCCAATTGCCCAGCCTACACCATCTGTCGATTTGTCGGCTCGGTCGACACGTCATCCGAAAGGTTCGAAACCGAGCGACTTTGACGGTAATAGAGACAGTGGCCGTAACTTCCTATACTCGTGCTACACCTACATGATGCTATGCCCCGAAGACTTCGTGGTTGACAACACGCGTATTCTTTGGGTCTTGACCTTCATGAAAACCGGTCGAGCCGCAACTTGGGCAAGCGAGGCCATCCTGCGACACCACGCTAAAGGCGTTATGTTCACGGACTGGGGCGACTTTCAGACCCAATTCGAAGTGGAATTCTACCCGCAGTTTGAACAGGAGGCCACCGCCAGTCGACTCAATTCCACGGCGTATTTTCAGGGTGCCAGGCATATCGACCTTTACATCGACGAATTTCGAGAAACGGCGTGTAAGGCGGAGTACACCGGTGCCCCTGCGGTCATGGCGTTCAGAGCAGGTCTGAACCGCGGTGTCGAGCGACAAGTCACGACCATGATGGTCGGTCGACCAGGCAATGGTGACCTCGACAGCTGTTCGAGACCGCGCGCATTGCAGCGCAAGCGCAGATGGCCAGTGACACTTTCCAGCAGTCGCTCCAGCATCGAAACTTACCTTCGAGAACACCGGTCATTTCGTCGATGACCGGATCACATTCGCACTTGATCCCCACACCCCCTCGCATCAACTACGCACCGCGGCCAGGGCCGCCCCCCGGACCTCCCTTCCAAACACCGTCGATGCAACAGGGATCCGCAGTCGGAATCGTGCCTATGGAAGTGGACCGGACTCGTCGGACCCAGCAACGCATCCCTCTCAATACCTGTCGTAGGTGTGGACAGGTGGGTCATTGGGCACACGATTGTCCAGAGATTAGGGAAATCCTCCGTTTCCTAGCAGAAGACCCAGACGACCTGTCGGCCTTCATGCAAGATATATTGGCATTAGAGGATGCAGGCCATATTTCCAATATGGACAAGGAGTCACCCCCATTGGGACAGTCGGTGGAACAGGTTTTCCCCCCAGCAACAAGTGAAGGATGCGCCCTCGTTGCTTATTCATGACCAACTTCACAGTGTAATGATAGATAAGATAGAGCCCCAATACACTCCTCCTACTCATGCTGAAACTGTGAAACCAATAGTCGTATCCAATCTCCCAAAACCCTACCTCCGTCTCCCGAAGTGGGAGCGGAGATTGCCACCCACTTACATCATATGTTCAACCCCCTCGACCAATTCCTTATCCTTGCCGATTCAGATTCAGGCAACAGACACTGCTGAGATCCATGCCCTGAGTGCTCTTTTAGATTGTGGCGCTACAGGACTATTCATTGACAGGGACTTTGTTAAAAGGAAGCGCCTCACCACTTGTTCCCTCACTCGTCCAATTCCAGTCCTCAATGTTGATGGCACTCACAATGAGGCAGGTGCTATCATGGAAGTAGTTGACCTCATCCTGCATTATAAAGATCATTATGAGCGTGCTGTCTTTGCAGTCACTAGTTTGGGTCACCACAATATGCTTCTTGGATTCACCTGGCTGCAACAGCACAACCCAGAGGTAGATTGGTCAACAGGCAAGGTCACCATGAGTCGATGCCCATCCCAATGCCGGACTTGCCAACAAGAGTTAAAGGAAGAGCATCGAGCAGCTGCAAGACTTCGGGCCTGTCGTACCGGGCCATTACCGATACCCATCACTCCTATAGAAGATGACTCAATAATGGAGGGAGAGGTAGAAGAAGATACTGAACCCCGAGAGGATGGGGACCGCATTTGGGTGGCCTCACTTCCCCCAGAAGAAGAGTTTATTCGTGCAAGTACTACCACCTCTCAGCGTCTTGCAGAGGCATTTCATTGTAATTCCCAACCAATGACTCCAGGTAAAGGATCAGTACAAGATCAAATTCTTGTATACCTGCATGAATATGTGGACATCTTTTCCAAGGCCTCCTTTGACAGACTTCCTGAACAGAAAGCCTGGGACCATGCCATTGAACTGGTACCAGATGCCAAACCTTCATCTTGCAAGGTGTACCCTTTAGCTCCAAATGAACAGGCAGAGCTTGATGCCTTCCTTCAAGAGAACCTATCCACAGGCCATATCCGACCCTCAAAGTCACCCATGGCTTCCCCAGTGTTCTTTATTAAGAAAAAGGATGGGTCCCTTCGTTTAGTACAGGATTATCGTGTTCTCAATGCTGTCACTATCAAGAACCAATACCCCCTTCCTTTGATCTCTGACCTTATCAATCAGCTACGTGGAGCTCGCTATTTCACCAAATTAGATGTACGATGGGGCTATAACAATGTGAGGATCAAGGAAGGGGATGAATGGAAAGCAGCCTTTCGCACCAACTGGGGATTGTTTGAACCCCTTGTTATGTTTTTCGGACTCACCAATAGCCCCTCCACCTTCCAGACGATGATGAATGACATTTTCCATGACCTCATCATGGAGGGTGTAGTGGTCATTTATCTGGATGACATTTTGATATTCACCAAAACACTGCAAGAGCACTACCGTGTGTCACATCTAGTCATGCAACGGCTACGCCAGCATAAACTCTACCTCAGGCCAGAGAAGTGTGAATTTGAGAAGACCAAGATTGAATACTTGGGACTCATTATCTCAGAGGGTCAGGTGGAGATGGATCCGATCAAAGTGGCTGGTGTAGCAGAATGGCCAACCCCAGGTAGCCGTAAGGAAGTACAGTCTTTCCTGGGGTTTGCCAACTTCTACCGACGCTTCATCAAGGACTTCTCCCACCATGCACGTCTCCTGTTTGATCTCACCAAAAAGGATCAGCCTTGGAAGTGGGGCAAGGAGGAAGTGGGTGCCTTTCACACTCTCAAGCATCTAGTGACTTCAGCACCAGTTCTTGCCTTTGCGAAAGACAACCTTCCATACCATATTGAGGCTGACAGTTCAGACTTTGCCACAGGGGCAGTACTGTCTCAGCAGTCACAGGAGGATGGCAAGTGGCATCCCATTGCATTCTACTCCAAAAGCCTCAATGAGGTGGAATGCAATTATGATATTCATGATAAGGAGATGCTGGCTATCATCCGGGCACTGGAAGAGTGGCGTCACTTTGTAGAAGGTGCTGAGCATAAGTTTGAGATTTGGACAGACCATAAGAACCTGGAATACTTTCGCACATCCAAGAAGTTGAACCGGAGGCAAGCCAGATGGTCACTTTATTTGGCATGGTTTGACTTTGAGATGCATCATCGTCCGGGAGCCTCTATGGGAAAATCAGATGCTCTATCCAGACGTGCTGACCATGGTTCTGGTGCAGAAGACAATAAGGATAGGGTACTCCTCCGACCAGAATTATTTGCTATTCGAGCATTAGAAGGGATGGAGGTTTATGGTGAAGAATGGGACATCCTGAGGGATGTCCGGGAAGGCTTGAAGGAGTCAACCCCAGAAGATGCAGTGGCAAATGCCATTCAGAAGATGTGCAAGACTAAAAGCAGGTCTATACAGTCCTCAGAGTGGTCAGAATCAGAGGGCCTACTCCTGTTTTGTGGGAAGGTATATGTTCCAGACCACTTGGATCTCTGCCGCCGCATTATGGCCCAACATCACGATACCAAGGTAACAGGCCACCCAGGCAGGTGGAAGACCTTAGAACTCATTTCCAGGAATTACTGGTGGCCCCAAATGTCCAGACATGTAGGACTCTATGCCAAGACTTGTGATGTGTGTTTGCAGACCAAGACCATCCAGCATAAACCTATGGGTCAGCTGCAGCCATTGCCAATCCCCAGTCAACGCTGGGAAGTGGTCAGTGTAGACTTTATTGAGGCCCATGGTTTCGATGCAATTATGAATGTGGTTGACTCACTCTCTAAACGGGCTCACTTCATCCCTACCATGACCACATTGTCAGCAGCAGGTGCAGCATGTCTTTTTCTACAGCATGTCTGGAAACTACATGGCTTGCCAATGAAGGTGGTTTCTGACCGTGGCTCACAGTTTGTGGCAGAATTCACCAAGGAACTCTACCGCTTGCTGGGCATCAAGATAGCCTCCTCTACTGCCTATCATCCTCAGACAGATGGACAGACAGAACGTCTCAACATGGAACTAGAACAATACATACGGGTGTTCACAAATGAGCGGCAGGATGATTGGGATGAATTACTTCCCTTAGCAGAGTTCCAATACAATAACCACATCCATTCTTCCACACAACACACACCCTTCATGGTTGACACTGGTCGTCATCCGCGCATGGGTTTTGAACCACATCAGGTGCCATCCAGATTGGAATCTGTGAATGAACTTAAGGAGCGTATCGCAGATGCACTACAGGAAGCTCGGGCTGCCTTGCAGAAATCAAAGGATGACATGACGAGATACTATAACCAATGACGGGAACCCACTCCAGTCTATCATCCAGGAGATAAGGTGTTTTTGGATGCGAGTAATCTAGCTACTACCCGACCATCAGCCAAACTGGCACACCAGCGTTTGGGCCCTTTCATGGTAGAAAGGGCAGTAGGCACACATGCCTATCGACTGCGTTTACCTCAAAAGCTCAAGCATTTACACCCAGTTTTCCCTGTTGTTAAACTCATGCTTGCTCCAGTGGACCCATTTCCAGGCCGTCCTAAGCCCTACCAACCCCCCCCAGATCTTGTAGGTAACCAAGAGGAATATGAGGTGGAGGAGGTCCTTGATAGCAGGATGCACTACAGGAAGTTCCAGTATCTTATCAAATGGAGAGGTTATGGCTATGAGGAAAATGAGTGGGTGGATGCCAAGGATGTTCATGCACCAGAACTTGTCACTGAGTTTCATCGACTACACTCAGGTGCACCCAGACCCATTCAGGAGAAAGACTTTGCCATTTTCAGGGACCCCAAGTTGAGGTTGGATAACACTCGTGTGTCGGGGCGCCACACCTAGATCGGGGGGTGATGTAAGGGGACAAGTCATGCACACTTTATTTTCCCCAGATTAGTACCCCCCAGACTATGCCTTATTGTCTATTCCATTTTATTACCTCCCCATAACAGGACATCTTATTCTTTACAGGGTACATTGAACTGATGTAAGAGGGCGCTTAAGGCGTGGGAAAATACACTGTGTGCTGTATAGCTGACGTGTCACACCTGGTAGAGTTTCCTTAGACTTTTCTCTTTGGATTTCCTCTACTAGGTGAGTAGATAGTTATCTTGTATTTAGTCATTTATATATACCTTTGGATTTCCTCTACTAGTGTGATATCCACTCTTAGAGTTGCCCTTACAGGTACGTGTATTCGGAGCCCCAGGTCAGGAGTTCTGAGGAGCCCAGGGAGGATGAGGATGGAGTCTCAGGGAGCTAGTAGAAGTCCAACAGGAGTTGACTGAAGTCGGGCAAAAGAATAGCCCTATAAATGTAGATTGAAAGAGCAAATAATAAAGTTTAATTATTTTTTTTCTTTAAAATAAAATAAAAACGTGAAATGTAAAAGTCTACAGGGGGGCCACTAAGACTTAAATAAACAAGTCAGAAACCTGTAAAAGCAAAGAGAGACATAGGGTGACAGGAAAAAATGAAGTGAATCCAATGTATACACAAGGTCCATGGAATGCAGTTAGAGAGAGGATAGTGGTCCAGGTTTGAGTGGATAAGCTGTGTGAAAGTCAGTGACAATCTCCATAACATTACCAAGTTCTGTGGCCAAAATCCATGATGTCTCTTTGTCAGTGCCCTCATAACCTACCCACTTGACCAAGTAAAGCAGTTTACAAGTGCATCAACACTTATCTATTTTTAAGTCTAAAATTTGTGAGATTTCAAACTCAGGTTCTCCATCAATAATGACTGGAGGAGGCAGAAATTGTATGCAATCCAGAATAGTGTTAGCAGTACATGGTTCTAACATAGAAACATGAAATACTGGGTGTACCATGCACATACTATCCGGAAGCCATAGGGTCCATGAAACTGATCCTACTTGTGCTATTAACTCAAATGGACCTAAATATTTTTCAGCCAGTTTCTTTGATGGACGGGTAGTCCAGAAGAATTGAGCTTTAACAAAAACATGATCACCAATTTTGAAGTTGGGTAGTGGAATCCAGTTTCTGTCTGCTGAATGTTGATATTGCTCTTGGGCAGATTTGATTGCAGTCTGGAGTTCCTAGGGGAGCTTGTGGAGGTCTATGATGAACTCTTAAGCACAGGCAGAGGCAAGATTCTGTTCTGGGTGTACTGTAATATTTGGATTGTACTCTTTATTTGCAAAGAACAGGGAAACACCAGTAGTGGCTGAGGGTGCATTGTTGTAAGCAAATTATGCAAGTGGTAACAGGGATTTCCAGTTGTCCATTGATAGTTGCAATATACACAGAGGTATTGTTCCAATGTTTGATTGACATGTTTGGTTTTTCTGTCAGCTTCCAGGTGATATCTGGATGTGAAGTGTAATTTCATGTCCAAGGATTTTCCAAGGGATCTAAAGAAGTGAGATACAAACTCTGATCCTCAATCGGATGTTATGTGGGATGGAACTCCATGCTTGGAAAATATGTTGATAATTAAAAGGTTTGCTAACTGCATGGACATGATGGTATCATGTGTAGGGATGAAAATACCTTGTTTTGAGAATCTGTCAACAATGACTAAAATGGCAGAAAAGGCTTTGGAGTCTGGTAGGTGTTCAATGAAATCTATAGAGATGGAATTCCATGGGTGTTCCAGTACCGGGAGTTGTTTCAAAAGGCTGTATGGCTTGAGACACTGTGATGGACAAGTAATGCAAGATTTACAATAGTGCTTAATGAAGTCTTGGAGTCCAGGCCAAGTATATTATCTTCTTATCATTGATAGAGTCTTGTTAAACCTAAAATGTCCTGAGAGTGGATGGTCATGTTTGTACTGGAGAGTCCTGAGGTGGAGGCCATCTGTTAAGAACTGAAAACTGACTAATGTCAGTAGGCCGACGGGGACCGATCGGAAGGACTTGGCTTCAGCTTATATGCTGCACCCTCACAAATATCCATCAAATGTCCTTAAATTTCGGACAGGCAAAGACTAGTCCTAACAAGTACCTCACAGTGAGTTACTGATTGGGACTGAAGGATAAGTCGAGTGTTGGGCCAAGGGGTCGGGGACCAAGAGTGGGTGAGTGTGCGTGAAGGCGGAGAGCAGGATACTTAGTATAAAACTTCTAGAGATGTATGTGGGTGTTCTGAGTCGATATTCTGATTTCCTAGTAACTACAACTACAGTGGGTCAAAAAACTGCCCCAATGTTTGTGCATTTTAGAAGGATTGATATTGTGTGAAGGAATTACATCAGCAAAAATTCTGAGAAATTCACATGATATACTAGAACATGTTAGCTATCTACCAACTTAAGAAATCATGTGATTCCAATCAAAGCTTATTGCTCAATAAACCAAACAAAATAGTCACTCATTGGGGCAGTTTTTTGACCCTCTATTATTTTACAATCTAATACTTTGTATGACGCCCCTTTGCCTTTAACACTGCTTGTATCCTCTTAGGCATGCTTTCTATTAGCTTCTGAGATGTCTCTGGTGGTATTTCAGTCCACTCCTTTGCCACCCTGTCCTATAATTCATGTACTCCTTTGGGTGGTATGTCATATTGTTGGAGTTTGGCCTTGAGGTGTTGCCAGAGGTGTTCAATAGGATTTAGATCAGGGGATTGGGCAGGTCACTTCATGGGAATGATGTTATTGTCAGAAAACCACTGGTCTGCCTTTTTTGAGGTATGTTTTGGATCATTGTCCTGTTGGAAGTACCACTTATCCTCAGCCATCTCCAAACTTTCAATGCTCTCCTCCACTCCCTCCTCCAAAATCTCACAATACTGCACTGCATCCATGTTCCCCTGCATCTCTATCAGCTTCCCCACCCCATTCCAGCCCATACACCCCCAAATCATCAAGTTATTCCCCCCTCCATGTTTGACAGTTGGTGTGGTGGTCCTGTCTGATACTGGTTCCCCTTGTTGCTTCCAAACATATACCTTTCCATCTGACCCAATCCCATTGATTTTTGTCTCATCAGTCCACAACACCCTCTTCCAGTCCTCCATAGTCCAATTTTCATGGTATTGGGCAAACTTTAGATATTGCTGACAATGAGACCCCTTGAGCATAGGGACTTTCTTCTTTGTTGCTGACCTAAAGCCAGCTTCTTTCAACACATTCCTAACAGTATGAGGAGTGACAGAGGTAGATATGATGGAATTTATGAATTAGGTGGCTTGGACAGCATTGTCAAGCTTCCCAGAGCTGATTTGACAGATAATTGACTGTTTATCATAAGGGAAAGCTTGGAAGGATGGCCACCAGGATGATTTTCCTTATCCCCCTCTACCTCCTTACTGATCCTGCCAATAATACCCTTCCCCAGGCCAGTCCTAGCTTGAATTTGACAATGGGAATATCCCTCATTGAGGAGAGAAACAACAGAAGAATGCTTTTCAGCAGAGATGGATTTCATAGTGGTGGTAAGGAGTCAAGGAGATGAATGAACAAAGTTCAACATGCCAAATTGATACAAATAAGGTCACATGATATGTTGATGATTCACATGACCCACTCCTACCTTATACTGGTGTGTAACATTGAAAATCAGAGAAAATAATAGAGGGTCAAAAAACTGCCCCAATGAGTGATTATTTTGTTTGATTTATTGAGCAATGAGCTTTGATTGGAATCACATGATTTCTTTAAGTTGGTAGATAGCCAACATGTTCTAGTATATCATGTGAATGTTTCAGAATTTCTGCTGATGTCATTCCTTCACACAATATCAATCTTTCTAAAATGCATAAACATTGGGGCAGTTTTTTGACCCACTGTACAGCGGGTTCATATACAAGTATTCAGCATCTAGAAAATACTAACTAAGGGAAGAGCAGAAAACATTATTGACAAATAAACTTGACTAGGAATGGGAAGGTCACGATAAGTTTGGAGGCCATGATTAACTGAGAGTGGAATTATGAGAAAAGGAAATAGTCCAAGGGTTACAGGTATATACAGGCATATGTATGTGAAACATAGTGTAAAATGGATCATCATAATAAAAAAGGGACATATCAGAGTATAACCAGATAGTATGAGTATAATTTGATGGAGGCATAAACAGGGTTTGATCGCCATGAAAGCATACATCAGTGTCGGGCAACCGATGGCTTCCGATGTGATGACTTGATCAATAACTTGAAATGTCAGTAGGCGGCAATAACCTCGGGGACCATTGGGTTCGGACACAGTCATAACAGCAATGCACTACATTGGATGGCAGAGTGTCTTCACAATTCCTCTAATAACAATCCTCTTTTTGGAGATTGTTGTCTATCTGGAAAGATCAGATTACCTATACTTGAAGATGTCCCTCAACCATTACATCATCTACTAGAGAATCCCAAAGATGCTGATTCTAAAGAGTTTCATAAAAATATCTGGGAATATAATTCTGCTTTAGCATTTACTTCCGTCAGCATTGGGAGACTGATGGTTTCCAATGCGATGACTTGAGTGATAACTTGAAATGTTGATAGGTGGTGATACCCTCAGGGACCATTGGGTTGTGACACAGTCATAACACCATTGGAGTCCAGTACATATATGTGATCATCAAGTCTAGTGAAACCATGCTGATCAAGAGACCACTGGGGTCCACAGGATTGTCAAGGTGTGCTTTAGTTATCAGATCTAGTGGAATTGCTGATAGAATATCCTGATGTAACTTCTCAATATCTATAATGATAATTCCACAGGTGATGGGATGGATGAGGAAAGTTGCACAGACTGATGTGGTAAGCTGCTGATTCGTGAAAATGGGTTTCAGGTTGTGTGGGTTTACTGTGGCACAGTTGCTCCACTCTTTTGGATCAATGTCCCATTGTCTAGTCAAAGTGTTGGGTTTGCCACCAAGGTGGCTGGGTCAAAAATGGATAATCATATTAAAGGCTGATAGATATTCAGACCTGCGGGCCTGCCGGTGGGTCAAAAGTTTCATGGTAGAAATGTATTCCAGGTTCTTGTGATCTGTTACAATGTCAATCAGAATTCACAGGCCATCCAAAATAGTGTTGCCACAATTTGAAAGCTGCAAAAATTGCTAGGAGTTCCTTGTCATGAACATCATAATTGAACTCTGCTCTGGTGAAAATCTGGGACAGAAAGGCCATGGGGTGAACTTCTCTGTCAGAGTCCTGGATAGACAGAATGGCTTCAAGTGCATAGTCTGAGGCATCCATCTCAACAATGAGCAGAAAGTCTGGTTTCCAATGCAAAAGGATTGGAGCTGATGAAAAAGACTTTTTTAAAAGATTGAAAGCTTTTTGACACTTATCTGTGAGGGCACAGCACATAAGCTGAAGCCAAGTCCTTCCATTTGGTCCCCATTGGTCTACTGACATCATTCAGTTTTCTGTTCTTAACACTTCATCTATACAGAGTCCATCGGGTCCCATTATGAAACCTAGATACTCCATGGAGTCTATATCAAAAGTACATTTTTTACCATTTGTGAATAGACCATGTTGTTAGGGCAACACTAACAAGGCTACCAAACACAAGATAGAATATAGAAATATAAAGTGAGGAGGGGACAGCTCAATGACAGGGGAGATCACATTTGTTTTAGTGGGATTCCTAAGAGATTGAAACTAAGGAAATGAGTATGTACAGGTCTACTATTTATACTATTTATTTAATATCTATTTAGTTGGTGGTGTACATCCATTGGATTATAAATATCATAGCTGTGTATTCTCAGAATTGGTGTGCAATGGCATTGTTTTGTTGGATTCAAATTCGAGCGGCCCCCTGCCTCTCTACAACTGGACAGATTATAGAATCTGACTCGGGACTCATTTCTCAGTACGTTCTGCTTCCATTAATCACCAAGTTTTATCCGATGCTTCCCCAAAAAGGTTCTTTTCTGAAATCTCCTGCTCTCGTAGTACTATGGAGCGCTATTTCCCATGGAAAGACCGGCATCCGTGTGGTTTCTCAGGTCCACGCTCCGAAGTTCGGTCTCAGGACGGTGATGAATGACGGAGTTATTTCCTTCTTCTCTGACATCATTATTACACGCCTGATGGTCTACCTTAAGTCTAGCTTTCGCCTGACTTGCTTTGTACTCATCCGTGTGACAGAAGAGTCCTTCTCTCAGTCAAGCATTTCAGGATACGGAATGGCATCAATATTTTTTTTCTGTGGTGATATCTTTATAACTATGTTGTAGGAAAATAGATAACAGTTCAGGCCGAAAACGTAACATTGACATGTGCTTCCTTCAGGTCATGAAGGAGAGGGGCTGTCAAATAAAAATCTATTTAAACGGGAGTATCTTTGCGCTCTCATTGCGGCGAAACGCAGTGTTATACCCCAATCCCAGATATTCCACGCAGCATTGTGATATGATGGCAAACTTCACTGATAGCAATCTGGTGATTATGATTTGTCGTCGATGTGGAAATCTTAAAAAAAAGGAGCTTGTAGGGGGGAAGGGGCCAAGACCCACGTTCGGAGGAGGAATTCTTCTGTTTTTAAGTCCCCAATTTCCGCGAGGTATTTTTTCAGGTTCCTGATCATTTGCTGAAGGAAAGGGATCAGCCTAATGACGAAAGCGATAATTTACTTGACGTCCGGACCGACAGTGAGCCCATTTGATACTACACGTCAACCTTCCACCCAATGCCAGTTTCCCCACTCTTGATTCATTCTCTCATTGTAGGAATACATTATTATTGTTAAATTCAAGTCACTCATTGTTTAAGACTTCCCCTAACCATTTGGTATATTTCTATCACATTTATGTATATCCTCCGAAGGGTTTGTGACTGGCTATGTGCTAATTAGTGTGCCGGAGTTTCTGTTACATTCAATACATATTATGACATGCCAAAGCTTTAATTAAAGTGGCACTCAAGAAATACCTACGTTGGAGCCATATTAAGCCAAGTATCACAGTACCTGAAGAGGCGCCGCTTATTGTAGATCTATCACTTGGCTCGGATTAGCACCTATGGTAACAGCACATATAACAAGTCATATACAATGCAACTAATTCCATCCCCCACTATTAAACAGTCCTACTGATTAAGCAGCCAGACCAACTTGTAGTTCCGGGAGGTGAAATGTGCGATATTGAGGTATTTGGCAACCCGCTCCCGCATTCGCTCTACCTCTACCTCAGTATCCCGTGCTTTCTCCTCCCCGGAAGCTTCGTTGAGAAATTTACAGTGGCGGTGTACGTGCCTCAGTAGATTATTCTTAGCTACAAACACACCAACCCTTGATAAACCCCGACACCCCTTCAAGGGACAAGTATACAAGGCGGCGAGTGATATCTCGCCTCTGCGTTGTATTTATAACCAAGTCGCTGTGGTCTTCATGTGGATACATGAGCGCGACTTGCAAGTCTGCAAAGGCATGCACCCTAATCCAATGCTGAACGAGCGAGTCTTTCCTGGCTATATGCTGCTCACACAGCTTGCATTTAATTGGGACCGCCTGTGGATCAGCGGCCGTAATGAACGTCACAAAGTTGGCGACGTTGGTTCTTTCCCCGCATGGCGTAGGAAATACTGTGCTCGCTACGGCGGCCTTGAGGGATGCGCTCACCTTGAAAGCACGGGGGAGCAGGGTAGTGTGCTCCCTGCTACTCTCAGGCTCGGTTGGGTGGGTAGGTGGGATAGATGGGCGCCGTGTAAGCGTGGACATATTGGAGGATACCTCCTCCGGCTCCCTCACCATCTCGCTACATGAATCATATTCCATGGTGCCGGACTTGGACGCCATGGATCTGGCGTGTTGCAGTGTTTGATCGCGAGGGGAGCTGGGGTAGAGACATGAGTTTGATAATAGACTTGTTAGGCCAGTATATATTTATTTATGCAAACACGACAATGCTTACCATTTTAAACTCCCCCCGTGTGCGAAAACATTTCCTTCCAAGGGCTCTTTGAAACGCCCCGAAGTACACAACGTAGGGACCACAACCTCTGGCCTACCAGTGTGGGAATCGTCCGTATGATACTCATTGGGGATGCTGTATTCTCGTCAATAAACATAATTAATTGTAGGAAAGGAACTTACGTCATTTCGAAGTTCGCGTACCTGCGCTGACGGTCGACATGTCTGTAATCTACAAATTCTAATATATTTCGTTTTGCAAATTTTTAACAGAAATTGAGTGTAATGAGCACGGAACAGACCTGATGGTGCCCGCGGGTATGGGTACACAGGCATCGCCGTGGAATAATGCCTGTCAGATCGTTGTGAGCGATGACTAAAAGGATGTCAGGAAAGAAATATTTCAAGTTAACGTGGATGTTTTCCCGAAAGATTGCAATGTCACCTATTTCTGTACTCAAACTGATTCATGTGTGGCGGCGGGAATGGCCCGCTGGGATCGAGTGTGAACGAAGCGGGGAAGGACCGAGATGGACGTCCCCGCGCTTCCTGAGACGACAGCAAGTCGTCGATCTCTTGATTGCATCATCGCAGCATGCGGAAATCCGTGCCTGGATGCCTCCCCAAAAACCGCACGTCCCTCCTCCAATCTGCGAATAAACAATGATTGAGTATGCTAAAAATGCTGGACAATATGTGATATGAAGCCTCGTACGTCTGACTGCCTGCATCCCCCACTCCATCCGGGTCCCTTGGACTTCGAGCATTTGAAGACCTGGCGGCCACAATCAAGCGTGCCGTTAGTGATCCGATCTTGAGTACAGTGGAAGTGAAATGGAAAATACACACTCGACATCATTTCGAGAGTGGGTCTGATGGTTCATTATTCTCCAAAGGTCCATGATACGAATGTGGGTCAAGTGGGTGTAAAAGATAGGTGGCTTTGAACCTTCCCCGAAGACACCTGTCAAAGACTTTGTACTCTTTTTCTGATTACAGTAGACTCTCTTATAACCCATACCTCTCGGGATAGGTCCAGGGTATGGGTTATGGGAGAGTATGGGTTTTGAGTGAGGTCAACTATGAAGGTCGTCGGTTGTCTATATGGAAATACCTAGCATTCTTGTAGAATACAAAGCTATCCATGCAAAAAATAACTAGTAATCTTTGTGTCCTGCATGGCTTGTATCTCGAGAACGTGTGTCCTCATCCCAAATGAGCCCAGCATTGACTCTAATGAACATATGAATGGATCATCATCTAATTGGTTCATGTATTTTTTCAAGACTAATGCTGCTTGGAGTGCTTCACTGCGTGTAGGATGTGGTTCGACAGCTTCAACATCACCACTATTCCCCTTGCCATTCACTTCCTGCACCATGGCTGCCTTTGCATCCATCACAGCCTGATAGATATCTTTATCTGTTGCATCGAAGATATTGTGCATCTCATCAGCTGGGTTGAGAAGCTCTGTCACATTCATTCAGTTTGAGTGTTGGAGGGCCCCAGTAGCCTCAAGATCATCCAATGCCTCATGAATGGCATTCTCAGCTTGCACGATGGGATCATTGCATGACTCCAAGTTAATGGTGTGGATTAGGGATGAGATGGGAAGAGAGGGTTGAATAGGCCTGAGAGATGTTGATGCTGATAAGTCAGGAAGGATGTTGGCTTTATGCCAGCAATTTCAGATTGTTGTTGTGTCACATCATTCCATATTAGCAAGTCGCATAGCTTCAAGTTGATCAATTTCGTAGATCCCTGATGGAGTAATGCCAGCTTCATAGCAGTCAATGGAACGTTGGATGTATTGGGCGTGATATTTTGCCTTGAAGCAGCGAATGATACCCTGGTCATTGGGTTGAATGTGTGCAGTGAGGTTAGGCTCAAAATTCTTAACACATATGTTGGTGAGGGTCTCTGGGACAATGTGTCCTGCAAAGTTGTCCTGCAACAGTAAAATCTTTCGCCCCTCACTTCTAAGGTCCCTATCCCAATCCAATAGCCACTCCTGATAGAGAGTGGCTGTCATCCATGCTTTTGCATTGCTTCGATAATTGAAACCAAGTTGTGCACCAGTCTTGCCCTTGAAGGGCCATGGCTTCTGTGATTTTCCAATGATAAGTGGTGGTAATTTTTTCGAGCCATCTGCATTTGCCGTGAATAGATATGTGAGTCGATTCTTCTTTCCTTTGACACCAGAGTTCTCCTTGTTGGCAAGTCCACGATCTGCAGGCATACTGCAAGACTTTGCTCAGGCCCAATCAACATCTAAAAATCAGAAAGAACTCACGCATAGAAAAGAGCAGTCTCATCTGTATTAAAAATATCACGTGGCATGTAAAGCTCTTTTTTGATGAGTTCTTGAATATGCAGCTGCTCCCTTTCAATGGTATCAGGAGATGCAGAGGCAGCTTCACCATATCATTTCATATCCTTCAAGCCATTTCGTGCTTTAAAACAGCTTAACCACCCTTCACTCAAGCTAAAGCGTTCATCATCTGGCACACCTGCAAGATCAGCAAATGTTTTCCATTTTTGGTGAAGAACATCGCCAGTAAGAAGCAGCTTGTCTGCCATTGCCTTTGAAACCCAAAGGTCCAACGTTTCTGTAACCTCTGGATGTTGTGTTTGACGAACCCTTTTGGCTGAATGTGCAGAATCTTTGTTCCTTTCTGCTCACCACCTCACTTCATCTTTGATCCATGCTGAGACCAGTGGCTGCTTGATTTTGAGGCTGGGATAGATTGCATGAAAATGGTTTGCTGTTTTTGTCTGATTCCTACCATTGGCATTATGCCAATCCAAGATTTCAATCCTTTGTTGAAGATGGGAGAGTTATGGGTTATCAGCCTGAAATCCCCGCAAACCAACTTGGGAAATGAGGGATCCCATGGGTTATCAAAGAGTATGGGTTATTTGGGGTATGGGTTATAAGAGAGTCTACCGTATTCATATTCCAATCTCACATTCTTCGTTAAGGGTCGGCAATTCACCTGCGTATCTTCTACTTGTAACCGAATTAGCTTGCTGCATAGACCCCTGGGTTCCGAGCTAATTTGAATGTATAAGGTATTTTGCTGCAGCCTGCTGGATGGTTCTACGCTTCCCAGCTAGCTAGACGAACCAGATCATCACAACTAACATGTGTCGCTTTCACACGCGCCGTGGACCCCCAAATTGTATCAACATCATCAACACAACCAGCTACAGAGTGTACTAAACTAAATGCCATATAACTGCATGGAGTATTCTTATTTCATTGTATTTCAATGAATAAGTTTCTATATCCGGCGACATTTACAACCCGCGTGGGCAAATCCCATAACAGGTGGGTGCCGACCCCAGCAACACCCCCACCATGCAGCATGGGACGGCCATTCACATTTCTACACCTATGTCCTCCCCAATTTGCAGGTCATATATCATATATTCCAGATTTGCATCACCATAAATATCCTATGTATTTGCCCCCCCAATTTTAAGGGAGTTCTTTTTCATTGGTAGGTACATAGATAGTATGTAGGGTACCACTTGTTGTAAACAAGATTCGCAATATTACCAAAAAGAAAAAAATGATACTACGAGCTGGGAAAAACTCTCCTCTCCATATGTATGTAGTAATATGCAATCTTTACACTTTGGCCATAAACAAGGGTAATGAGTTTTGTTATAGCATTTATGAGGCATATAGATCGCCCACACTCAAATTATTAATATTAATTACATGAAGCATTTCTAGGACACCACAGTACCTTCCCCGATTTTTATATAGCTGTATGTTTTCATTTTGGCTAGATTTACAGTTAAGAGCAGGTAAGATAGGATGGTAAGTGAGCACTTAGTGAGATTTACAAGTGGATTTACAGTAGATTTACACATCCAGGCGGCATCCTTCTGAATGGTTTGTACCCTCACAATTGTTGAATTTTGGGAATCTGATATGCGAGCAACAAGGAGCACGGACCATATATGCCTATATTAGTAAGCAGTTACTAGGTGTATACATATAAGGACAATACATGTATTGTAGTCCTTATCCGTTGTAACAAGACTCACTTTGTATTCCAACAGGTTATGGGCCCCGGCAGCACACTCCTGCACATTCAAAATGTCAATTCCCAAAACACAAATGGATCACAGTTAGCTACCATTCACCAAAGCTAGGTGCTGTTATAGACCACCTTTAATCCCATCGCTACAAACCACCATTCCACACATTGTCATTCACTGTGCAAACTTCATCCTTCACATACTGCCACTAATTCTACAGTCATTACCATACAAGAATTTACACTCAAAACTGTAATATCCTGCACATGCTCCCAATAATGCTGTGATGATCTGGCTGACTGAGGTGCCGAAAATCCCAGAGCCATTGAGCCTGAGGATGGCCAACTCACAGGTCGATTGTGAGTGTCAGGGTAATATATATAATATATATTTTTGCCATTTATTTTTGATTTTAGTTTATTTTAACTATGTCTACATGTAGCAGTACAGGCATGGTACGAGAGAGATTACATAATCGCACTGCCACCCACATGAAAAGCAGCGCAGTGCAGTAACACTGCGACATGACGTAGTGGTGGCACAATGCAAACGACGGCACCAACATAAGGCTGATGCTGCCACCCATGCCCCGATGGTCATACAGTGGTGGCCATGCAGCAACACAGTGATGCGGCGCAACAGCACCATGACACGATGTAGTGGCAGCACAGCGCAAACAACGGCACTGCCTACACCCCGACGGACACACAGTGCTTCACACTGTGTGCCCATGGAGGCCTCCTTGTGCACCAGCACTGCAACTGCAGTCGGAGCCTATGCAAATGCCGGGCAGGATTACATAAGTGCTGAAGCGCAGCTATGCAATATAGGGTGCATACATGCCGTTTTTAGTATTCTTCTCAGTTTTTTCATAAATAAATACTAAATAAATATTAAATAAATAGTATAAATAGGGGGCATGTACATAGTTGGTCTTTAGTTTCAATCTCTTAGGAATCCCACTAAAACAAGTGTGATCTCCCCTGTCATTGAGCTGTCCCCTCAAGAACCACTGTAAATACAGACCTGAAATTTGGTGGTTGGTTAGGTCTATATGTTATCTATATGCCCTTAGAATATTATGACATACACATTTGTATTTCCCATGCTATCAATAAAATAATAACAAAATCACATTGGAAGGGTTTTGTCCCACTCACATTATTGGCACAAAACCTTATTGATTATCTGCAAATAAGGTTTTGTTTAATCATGTGACCTATCAAAATTAGATATACAGTATATATAGCTGTTCACTTTCTACATAGTTCAACAACATCCTCACAACTTAACATTCTACACCATGAAAGCTCTTACTCCTGCTCAGGTTAGCCACATTCTCACTTTGCTCAATAAGGCAAGTCTTGTTGTAATACAAAGTGAGTCTTGTTACAAACGGATAAGGACTACAATACATGTATTGTCCTTATATGTATACGCCTAGTAACTGCTTACTAATATAGGTGTATGGTCTGTGCTTCTTGCTGCTCGCATATCAGATGCCCAAAATCCAACACACTCCCTCGAGCACAAGGAGATCACACTAAATCAGAGCACTCCCTTAAACATATCCTTGAGTTCATTTGACTGAACTCCATGAGATAACCGCAACATCCTCCAAATACCTCAAGTGCGTTCCTTGAACCTCAAGTATTCCCATACAGTTGTCCATTGTTTCGACTCCCAATCCTATCCTGGATATTACGGGTGATAATGGCAAGTGGTGATGTTCGACAGCGATCCAGGACAAACTTGCTGAATAGTAAAATGGCGATTTGGCCCTTTCCACGGGTGGGCAATGATAAACGTGGATCATAAGAGTTGTTGCTGTGTGAATGTAGGCATGAATGAGTGCTGTAGTGCCAATGTGATGTGTGGTAAGCAATAAATGGTGTGCGACGTTGAAAGGGGGACAGTCACTTTCTTGATATGTGCAATTCGATTGAGCACTTGCCACTGATATGCTCAGTGCATTCGACGTTGATGTCCTTGGCTTGGCATTGACATGGCGTTGCACCTTCTTCTTGTTGGCCAGGCATTACATTGTTTCGCCTCTGTAACGTTCACAGTGGATATATGGTCATTGCCACTGCGTTTTCGAGATTCCAGGTATGTTCTCATCCATTTTGTCCTGGGGCTGTTCATCTATGCGTAGCAAGGCTGCAATGGCAGCAACCTCTCGTGGCAAGTTGTTCTGGGGCAGTGCTGGAACACTAGCATCCCTTTCAGTTATGCCTCCGTCACTGCTGATTGAATATGCAGGTATACACTAACAATTTGCGTGCGTGATGGTCTCGACTGATGGTTCTGATTACCGGCGTGTGTATGCTCTTTGAATTCTTTGAGCAGGTCCATGCAGGTGCGTCAATCATCATCTTGTCTCGGCGACATCTTTGGCTTCTTGTATTGCAGGTGGCGATTGCAGTGTGATGAGCATGTTGTCTTGCATGACATACTGGGTGTCCGTGGGTTTATTCCTTCCCTCAGCCTGTATGTCATTCAAGTCGACTAGACCTAGTCATCGAGGTCGTCCTTGAGCATTTGGTTGTCACCGCGCCTTGCCCTGTGTGGTATGCCTCAAAGTAAAATTCTTGGTTTTCTTCTTCCAATTCATCACCCTATCACTAATGTTCCTTTGCCTGTCTAGCTAATCACCCGGTTCAGCATTCCCTCCAGTAGGGCTCTTCCGTCCCTCTGGCTCATGATGAGACTGCGGTTGGCCACCACCTCAGTCATCTGCTAGGTTTCCCGTGTGCCATACTTCCGCATCCATCTCTATTGTAGCTGTCGTTGATTATAATATTGGCAGTAGTTGTGATTGGTGGTGCCTCGAAAAGGTGAGGACTTTGTTCGATGCCCAAAACTGCCCACAGGTCTTTGTACATTGAGTCGTCTCGATTCGAGGTCTCGATTGTTCGCAGTTCAGCTGTGGTTAATGGGAGCCACCCATGATGCGTGTGACATTGACAGCTGTTCCTGGCTGTGCAGTCCTGCATGTTGTGATGTGAGTCCTAATGCTCGCTATCCCTTGCTATCCCAAATCTAACACACTCCCTCGAGCATGAGGGACTCGCAGTGACCATTCCCACTCCCTCAAATGATAAATCCATACCATCCAATTTTCCCAGTCCAAGTTTTCCTCACTGCAACTTCATCCTGGTGCACTGTATCTCTCCAAGACATGATAGTCATAGCATTCCCTCTGGTGAAGACAGCTTGTCTTTCCAGCTCACAATTGACCTGTCGGGTTGGCCATCCTCAGGCTCAATGGCTCTGGGATTTTCAGCACCTCAGTCAGCCAGATCGTCGCAGCGTTATTGGGAGCGTGTGCAGGATATTACAGTTTTGAGTGTAAATTCTTGTTATGGTAATGACTGTAGAATTAGTGGTAGTATGTGAAGAGTGAAGTTTGCACAGTTAATGACAATGTGTGGAATGGCGGTTTGTGCAATGGGATTAAAGGTGGTCTACAACAGCACCTAGTTTTGGTGAACGGTAGCTAACCATGATCCGTTTGTGTTTTGTGAAGTTGACATTTTGAATGTGCAGGAGTGTGCTGCCAGGGCCCATAACCTGTTGTAATACGAAGTGAGTCTTGTTACAAACGGATAAGGACTACAATACATGTATTGTCCTTATATGTATACGCCTAGTAACTGCTTACTAATATAGGCGTATGGTCTGTGCTTCTTGCTGCTCGCATATCAGATTCCCAAAATCCAACAAGTCTGCTTCTCAGATCTCTGCAATAACTAGCAGAGGTCTGTCTACTATATCCAGAATCACTTTACCCATTGCCCATCACTTGCCAAAGCACCTGGTGGCTGTCCATGCAAGCTTTCTCCCTCAGATATTCATTATTCCATCCAACAAATCACTTCTCAGAAGGCAGAACATGCCACTGAGGTCACCAAAATCCTTCAAAATATGACTGGAGAGTCCATTTCAGTGAAGATTGTTCATAGAGCACTCAAGAAGGCTAGAATGAGGGCTGTGGTAAAGAGAAAAAGACCTTTACTCACTAAGAGGCATAGGAAGGCAAGAATGGACTTTTCTCTGGCACACAAGGACTGGACTGTGGATGATTGGAAGAGGGAAGAGGGCTATATGGGTCTGGTAGGGTGTCATCTAGGGATCAGATCACATTTACATAGGGTAGGGCTTATATGGGTCTGGTAGAGTGTCATCTAGAGACCAGATCATATTTACATAGGATAGGGTAGGGCTTATGTATATGGGTCTGGTAGAATGTCATCTAGAGACCAGATCACATTTACATAAGGTGGGATTTTCAGATGTAAACATAGGGTTCAATACAGGGTTCAGATTTTGCTCACATAGGATAGGTACAACCTTTCACCCAGGATGAAAAGCTGTGTGTGTGCAACTTTTCATCCAGGAAACTGCATGTGTGCAATTCATCTAGGAAGCTGCATGTGTGTGGCTCTTTGTCCTTTTTTAAAATTTTTTTTATGTTATATTCCCCCCGGTGGATGGTCCATCTTTTTTGTAAAAGAGTTCAAAGGGTTTTTGAATAAATCCTAATTTGTGGGAAAAAGATGGGTAGTTGTGTGGATGTGTGGATGTGTGTGGGATGGGGTGGGGCTGGCATCTAAACTGCCAGACATCCACATCTTTGCTCAACTGCTAGCTGCTTCCAGCTAGATGGCCTTTTGTATATTTCTACAAAAAGGTAGAGGGCCTACCTTGGGTGAGAATATAGTTTAAAAAAAAAGGAAACCCCTCCTAATCTCTATCCTCAAATACCCCTCTAGAAACTCTCTTCATCATAGTTGTCAGTACACCACAACTATAATACCCTATGACACTTATGTAGTATTTTGGCCCCCTGGTCGAGCAAGCTAAGTGTTGTCTTTAGCTTATATCGCTTGACCAGAAGCGCCATTTTTTTCTTGCCTAATTTTGAGAACCCCTCCCAAATTACCACTTTCCCTGCCTCCAATACTGACCCCTTTTGGAAGGACATCACCACTTATGTTGCTGCCGTGGCCGCTACCACCTGCGCTGTGCATGCCCTCAAATACCTCTTCGTCACAGACCAGAGCCCAAGGGAATGGTATTAGACATTGCTGATTGCGACCTAGGGTGTAAAGGAAATTGAAAACTCCACACCGCTGCTTTTGATCCTACCTCCTTTGCGGGTCACTCCTTCCGGAGGGGTGCAGCCTCTTCCACCGTTGAAGCAGGGTTTAATGACTACGAAATTCAATTGACGGGGCGTTGGCGCAGCGACGCCTACAAACTTTACATCGAGTCCTCCTGCACACGCGTTCCTAACCTTTCTGCTAGGTTTCATTGGGCCGTTCCCACCGCTCAACCTTTCAGTCCGCTGGACCTTCATCTCACTCATTTCTTTGGCTTTAGGAAGGCACGATTTATTTCTGGTCGCGCAAAAGAGCGATAGCGATGCAATAGACTCTATTGTTGAAAACGCAGCCTCGTTTCGTCCTTTCTTTGCTCATTCAGCAAGCTTGAGAATAACAAATATTTTTTTCATGGTACACTAATACATAAAATCGAATCAGAGCATCCAACCTTCAGACATTTAGCAGAGTGTCCCAGACGATCAATTAGATTGAAAGCTGACACGACATAGAATAGTACCAGATAGTACCGCATATAATTGGAATAAAAGCCGATTCTTTGGCTTGTGCAATTTGCAGTGGTCTTATTTGGCACAACAACTAGACGGAAGAATTGTAGAAGGCAAGTTGGTGGATTCATTCGAGCAAGGACTTCCCACGGTGGAGGCAATTGAGCAATAGTTGCCATCAATAGCCTTAGTCGAGCAGCTATCTTTTTTGATCAACTCAGCGGTCTGAGTACCTGACGACTGCCTGGGCGTTACTATATCAGTGTGAAGCTGAGTGAAGAAGAATACATAAATGAGCAAGACAGGCCGTCAATGGTCACAACGATAAAGGTACTGACAGGTTCAGGACGAGTTCCCTTAATGATCCGATGTGTGCAACACCTAGAACCGTCCATGTTGCTAGGTAAGCAGCATGCATTGTGAGACTCCAAGTCACAAAATCAACTTCCTAGATACTGCAAGAAACAATTAAACATACCTCTTCGCCAAGGTTTCCCTCGCATTTGCACTCCCTCGCATTCTTGCATTCACTCTTCTCAGTACAACAATCACACAAATCTCGATAGCTTTCACCCAGCTCTTCTGCATTACCAGACGGATGACCATCCTTGCAGCATCCACCATCGAAATTTGGGTCTCTGACCCACTTGACCATCTTGTACCCTTCCCAGCCGAACAGCACACCCAAAATCAACGACGTGGCACTGTCCACCCACCATCCTTTTGTCCACAGCTTGAAAATCAAAGATCCGACAAAAAGAACGATGGTAATTTGAATACAAGATAAAGAGCAAGTTGCTTCGCCTGCCATCGCGCTACTATTAAGTGCACGTGCAAGATATCGTTTGGGCAGCCAGATCGCAACCATCAGGACGAGGGCGGAAGCGGAGACAATGAGGGAAACGTTGGACGAGTCCGGTTCTTGGTGCAGAGACAGAGCGGTGATAGCAGCAATCTCGGTTGCGAGGGAGAGACCAATGAGGAGTACGCCAATGCAAACTTCTCAATTCTGAACAGAGCAAGTGGATTCATCGGTCGAGTTTCTGCGCACGAACCCTTGTCATTGAACAGTGACATACCTCAATTCCTTAGCTCCCAAATTCACGCCTTTCTCCTCACCCGGCTGAGCAATTTTGTTGAATCTCCACACAACGATACCAGCAGATATGACCTCGATGCCCGACTGCACGCCAAAAAATATAAGCGAGCGAGATGAAGACTCGCTGCCTAAACCAACTGAGACGGCGGCTTCTGCACCATTGTAAAGAATGCTGATAATGCTGATTCCAATAGCGTATTGCTGTAAGCGACGATAAGAAGGCATGAGGAAGAGGTGGTCCTGATTAGGTAATACGCTGATCTAATCCTTTTTACTTCAACACTTAGTGTGAGGGAGGCTCAGGGATGGCGCGATTATTGACCAGGTGAGTCAGGTCGTGGATGAAAGGCCCAATCTTGACATTGGAAGACTTGCAGATTTTGAAGAATTTTGCACCAGAGTTAGGGCCACAGGACGTCTTGACTGGTGGCCAGTTTTTCGCGGTCATGAGAGTTGTTTGCCATGCACAATATGGTGCTGCTGTAGACGACTCACTGGTATTTGTCTAAGGTAAGTTCAGTGAGGAATCAATATTGCAGTCAAGCTTATCGGCGACCTTTGCAGCGAATCCAGAGCCATTTTCGCCTACTTCAGGAAAGGTAGCCAACAGCAGCCACATCTCCAACACCAACCCTTTCACCCCACCCAGTACTAGCTCAAACTCCTTCACCCGCGCCCAGTCCCAGTCCCAGTCCGAACCCCGTAAACCTCCCACAGAACCACCACCCGCATCTTCAAACCCCGCTTCCGCATCTCACTTCAAAAACCCCCGCCGCCTTCCCTTTCATCCATTAACGGTGACTCGCAGCGCCTTTTCCCAACATCACATCCTACCACTGTGCCCCTTCCTAATCCGCGTCGTAGCAAATCCCTCCATCACCCGAGTCCCGCCTCCGCTGCCGCTGCTATCTCCTTTCGCCGGATGCATCGTCTGCCTTTCCCCGTTTCCATATACACAGATACGCACGCACTCCCAACCACCATCACCATTACAATCCCCGTCATCGCATCACCAAACGCAGCCGCAGCCGCAGCCGCAATCACCGCCTCTCCCTCCTCCCCGACGACGCCGTCCGGAAAGCGTCCAAGTCACCCGTTCCCCTTTGCAGACATTGCAGACCAGGATCATCATCATGGTCGGAGCCGAGAACGCGGCCGGGGGGAGGGGTGGTATTCGTTTAACGAGCTTGATGCGAGGCTGGGGGCGAATTCAAATCCGGGTCTGAATCTGAATGGGTCTGGGCCAAGCATGATAGATGCGCTACAGTGCACCTTTGCGGCGCTCCGTCCCGGTGCTGGGTTTGAGTGTACACGTGCGGGGGGAGGGGAGGGTTTTGCCTGGGGTATTCGAAGATGGGCGAGAAGCTGGTTGGTGAGGAGGAGCTGGAGGGGGGCGATGGCGAAGGGGATGATGATGGACCAGATGTGGACTCTAACCCTGACCTACAGGCGGGTGGGACTTCTTCTCTTGTTCCTGGTATAGGGAGTCAGGGGCAGCACATCAACCGGCACCAACGGTATGCTGGAGATGAGGAGTATTCTGACAGATAAGGAGGCAGGGGTGGATGGCGCAGGGAAAAAGATGAAACCTGGGGCGACCGGGTAATGGGCGGGTGAGTTTTGCGTGATGGGTCGGTTGGATTATAATGCGGTGCTGGTGGAGAAGGGTGTGGTGGGAGAGGTATCTACCTGATACTACTCTTGGGAGGCAGAAAAGCATCACTATCTGTGGGTTGATTACTACAATACAGAATGGTATTGGTTGTGCTTCTTAAATCGTTTTGTGTTGTTAATACATATACCCACAGGTCATGTTTCATCGTTGGCATGGGAGATCACCCTTTGGAGAGCCCACAGAGATACTATCAAAAGACTTTCGATTATAAATTTTATTGTTAACTGTCTTCAACCCGTCTATCGCCGCATCGACTAGAATGTATACTGGTGCGGGTTGTGCTTGGAGTGATGACATGAGACAACCGCAATACAACATTTTGACCACTTACTTTTTCCTAATGTGTCACGTCCGTAAAGCGCACCCTGGGACCCTGTTAATGGGAAATTCGATGCGTGAGGTTTTAAGCTTGGGCTGAAGCTATTAGACCCTACACTATTTATCAAATTCCCGCGATTCATATCGTTCCTTTCAAGACCACAGGTCCACCCACATGTGATGGCTACTGATTGATTGGGAGGTTAACAGTATTACTTGAAGGAGGGACAATTTCGATTCCAACGTTTTCTGAGATAATCTCTGACAATCCAGATATTCTACTGTAATAGGTGGGTGAGCCTTGCATGATGGATCGCTTGTACCATTATGCGGTGCCGGTGGAAATGGGTGTGGCGTGAGAGGTGTCTACCTGGTGGGGGGGATTCAGCTATCGCCCCTGGAGGGCTAATCAATTGCTGTGACAGGAAGGATGCACATACGGTGGGAGGGGAAGGGCAAACCGGAAGGAAAATACCATTTTGTAAGATGATAAGTAAGATACCTACATCTGCATGAACTTATGAGATATAGGTATCATGTACCCCCCTTGAAAATTGTACACGTCCATCCATAGCTTCCTCTAGGTCACACCTTAATCAGCCTCACTCGATGGATAACAGACAGGACGATGTGGTATCTTTTAAACGGTGGAATGGTAAGGTGAATGCAGACGGGGAATGTATGGTAGGTAGTCTGCTATGCTGGTGGAGTAGCTTCCAGAGATATCTAAAACTTAGGTAGATACATTGGTAACCAACTGGACGTTAAAGGTTGTAGGGGTCAATTACGGGGAGATGAGTGATCGAGGAGTGAAGTCATGTTGTAACCCGGCCCCATCACGCGTAGCTTCCCAGACATCTCTAGTAGGGCTTCGGTTTGTTTCCTCGACCACCTTGCGGGCGGCCATTCGTCGGGGTCCTGCCATATCCGACCTAACGCATCAGGCATTGTGTCCCCTGCCCACACCGGCGGGCAATTTTGTTGATTAAGGTCTCCTCATCGTCCGTCACGACGATGTCAGGTCGGATACCCTCATGGTTAGGGAGGGGGAAGATCATTATGAATGAAGGGTTTGAAAAAGGGGTGGCATGGAATCTAGGGGAGGTGTTGGGGTTGTTGGTTAGGCGCAGAGTGTACTCGGATATTTCTCTGGGAAGACGATGACAACTGCGTAACGTCAAAATCGCAAACAGAAAGTGAATAAATGCAAAGCTAAGTTTCATGCCTCGATTCAAGAGGGGTTTGTCCGTCATTCGCGCGGAAGGGCTTGGATTATTAAGGTACGCCATCGTTTTTACCGCAATAGACCATGGAAATTTAGGAAGCTTTGATGTGTGCACCCATGCCATACCAATGAACATGGGGGCAAGGAGCTTCCTTACAAGCAATGCGATTTATCCTTGTACGCATTACTGAAGAGCCACCGAATTTTTCGCATTTGCGTATATTCGGAAGTCCTGTTAGCGTAGCAAATCCTAAGCAAAAACGACAAAAATGGGACTCACGTTCCAAAATGGGCTGAGGTCTGGGAAACTGCGTAAAGAATTAGAAAATCAAAACTATGAATATATCATTTTCTCAGCCTTGGGAAAGGACCCAACCTTAGAAGAGGCATTAAACATGTCAAGGGAGGAAGGAAGAGCCTGGGAGGAGGCAAAACAGGAGGAATGACAAAATATGATGGATCATAAAGCTTTTGGACCGCCCGAAGAACCACCGCCGGGGACGCGCGTTTTGAAGACCGACGGTATGTCGAGGAACGTACAAGAACGGTGAATTGGTAAAAAGAAAGTGCGGATCGTTGTTAAGGGATATAGTCAGATTCCCGGATTACACTCTAATGAAACGTACGCACCTGTGGGACTCATTTCGAATTCTATTAGCTTTGGGCAGCTCTACAAGCAATGCTGGGTCAGAGATTGCTCGACGAGGTTGTGGAAGTAGACATTGTCGCAGCACTAAACAGGATCCAATATGGGATCTCGGTACCGGTGGCCTATAGCGTTGCTACTCGCTGTTGGATTTTGTCGGCTTCAAGTCTTTTGGCTACTGTAGTGTCAAAAAGACTTTCTATCAGAGATTTAAGGTGATAAATTGGCCAGTACGACTGGAATTAGCCCATTTTAGGCTTTCTTTTCACGAGTACATTTAAAACTCCCTCATATTTCTATTTTCTTGACGTCACATTTTATCACAGGCAGCGCACATCGTACTTTGGGAGACCTTGGGTTTGGTGTGCCTTGCAGGACTACGGAGGAAACCGAGGATTTGAAGGTTACTTGAAGAATGTGACGGTAGCGCCGATAGAGGCCCTCAATTCTCCGAATAGTTCGATGAGCGGCTTTGGTCTTACCATGGAGGGGCAGGAAGGAAATGAAATCATCTACAACATCTTTCTCGACCAAGCTTGGTCTTCTTCCCCACTTAACAACTCCAGTTATGTGTCGTCCTGGGTAGGCCGCCGTTATCGTATTTTAAAACTACCAGTTACCGTCCAACGAGCCTGGTCCATCCTATCCAATACGGCGTACAATAACACAGACCCTAACACCCAGGCGACCGTCAAGAGCATTTTGGAGCTTGCTCCGGCTTTGACTGGACTTACCAACCGTACTGGCCATCATCCCACAACGATATTCTACGATACCAGTAGTAGTATTGTTGCTCCCTTGAAACTTATGGTCGAAGCGAGCAAAAAACACCCAACGTTGAAAAGGTTTCCGGAGTTCTCATATGACGTCGTTGATCTCGGGCGACAATTGTTGGCCAATCGTTTTCTCGAGGCATATCAAAACATTGTTGCTGTTTATCAAGTGAATGGCTCCACCCCGATGCAGTCTCGGCAGCTAGCCAACCTCTCCTTACCATTCTTTGCGATCTCGACACCCTCCTTTGGACGAATGATAATTTCCTCCTGAGCAACTGGATCAAAGCCGCACGTAGCTGGGCCGCAAGCAGCAATGACTCCCAGTATGCCGACTACTTAGAATACAACGCAGACGGCACAGTCATTCGACTCGCAAGTGATCAACGCGCAGTTGTTGGCATTTGGAAAACAGTGGGATAGTCAAATATGGGGGCAACGCAATGGTGAGACTTGGGAGGCACGGGGAGATACTTGGGGGACGGTTGAGAAGGTATTGGTGGATTATGCATAAATTAAATTACTGAAAGAGTACACTATTCAATATTTTATCGTTGATGTAGCTTACTGGGGAAATAACACGTTAAACGGAATCCTACGCATACAAATATTCACGGTCTAGAGCTTCAGCAATAATTTCTTTTGGTCACTTACTCCTGCATAAATAATTTATGTACATAAACCAAGTATCGCAGTAGCTCGTTGACAGATATATGTCTCGGTGTGCTAGAGTTTGTGTTGATGTGGCGTTGGGTGGGTGGGGGTGGAGAGAGTGGTCGAACAAGGCAGGGCTTTATACATAGGAGGTTGAGTTGTCGCACCGCTCCAACCGAATACAGGCATGTACCCTCAGTTCCACTTCATTCCAGACTGTATTCATTGGATGGATTTAATTATAGTGATTAGCCTCCATTGATCCATGGCCGCGGATTTTGCGTACTATTGTTATTGGAGGTAAAAATTAGTATATATTGTGTGCTTAAACAAGACCATAGTTGCTTAAACAAGTGAGGGCATGAGACAGCGTCATCTGGTTGCTCAGTCGTAGGTCGACAGCAAAATATCCTCTCAATAAGCATCTCCACCACATCAAGAAATCTGTCCCCTTTGTCCCCTCCTGTCAGAGAGCCGATGTAGCTGATTTTCAGTTATTATGTCTTGTCACTAACACTCCAAATTGTATGACCTGCTTTGCTCCCTCTTCAAGTTCCCAGAGCTCTTCCGCTTCATTCACGACTCTGGTCATTTCAGAGAAATACTCGGCGCCCTTGTGGTCGAATAACATTGCACATGCGAAGGTCAGTGTACTCCCCTCCTCTTGTCGCTGCCTCCTCTCCTTTGGCAATAACTTCACCAATACGTGACGAAAACATTACGAGTTTCATCTAGCCATCTGGGGAGTGCGAAGACCTAGAATACCGCAGTGGTTGATTGAAACTAACGTAGTATGTATTATCTTGCATGGGGTGCACCCTAATAGATAAAAATAGAAAATGAAAAAGGGTAAGGGATCCTTGCGTTTACAGATATCTGTCCCTCACAGGCTATAAGATTGACTTAACAAGAAATAATTTCCGCTTGCATTCCTAAGCCAGTGCACCCACACACTCTAGTGATATCAAGCATTGATGCAAGGAACATCTCAGCGCAGAAATCTATACATTGGCTTTCAAGTTGATCTGTCGGAAACAAGCGGAAGGACACCAGTCAGCATCCTCTTCCTTGTGCTTCGCCTTTTGGAGCTCACACTCGATGGTTTCGGCCAGGAAGGGACATAGCAGCTTGAACAGATACATTATTTTCAATGGTTCTCGTTGGTCCTGGTTTTGTGACCAGTTGAAGATTCGAAAACCGTCCATCCTGGATGTATTTTCCTGCACACGGTCATCGATATTTTGGAAATGCATATATAATCTCCAGAAACAAAAATCGTATCAAAATATATACGGATTGGTGATTTACGTTTGACTGTGTAAAACGTGAGGATAACGTCATATTCGCACGAGGGCCGTATCTTAATGTTCAAGTTCGATCGACATCATGGCGCGTGAATTGTACGTTACAGATCCTCTGTTGCCAAAAGCGTGCATGACCACTGATGATAGTTTTGCGTTATCACCGCAACTCACAAGTTCTCGAGCGCTAGAGTCCGAGACGGTCTGGCTTTTCTATTATTTGGGAATCGGGAAGTGAGACCCCCATGGATGATATGAATCCAGTGGATGCCATCCAAAGCTATGCGGCTGCTACCACAGCCGCTTTCGACCTCAGGCCCTATCTAACATCGCGCCGACAGACGTGAAATCCCCACTCCCAAATGCGGATACTATCGAAGTGGATTGGTACACGTCAGGTCGACGTACATTATGAATGGGAAAGGAAATTCCAGCAAAACCCCGCCGACGTGGCAGCTGTTTTTGATGTAGTATTCTGGGGTTATCCTTATACTTGACCTCGTAGCAGTCAAAATGTCACAACGATTTGATTGAGCAATTATACTGTGGGGACGACATTTCCGTTGTCACAGCCTTCAAGTTGTCCGATAAAAAAGTGATAGGGCAATATATGAGACATCTCTCACACTCTTCTCGTAATAATCAATACTATCCTATTGATTAGTCCAACGTCAATAGCATGAGACGCTTGTAAGGTCAATTTTGCAGCCAATCCACAATATATTCAAGTCCTTTCTGTAGAGATCAAGGAGAGGAGAACCTATATTAAGCTAGCCTTAGTTGGGACCGTTAGGTGAACAACTGAGGCGATAAATCTTTTGCAACTGGGATATATATAACCTCGGTTAGTCGCATGCTCCCCCTGCCTCATGTACGGTTTGGCTTAGGTTATTACAACACCTTCCACCACTGCGAGCATCCTGCACCCCCGGCCAGCGGACATCTGGTTGGAGACATATTCGTGCCGTAAATGAACCTTGACCCGATCGTCCCAGAGATACATCGTACGAATATGCCCATAAAACTAAACCCAACCAAAATTGACGAGGAATGTCAAGAGTTCCCCCCCAAGACAACTGAGACATGTGGAATATGTTCTCCACTGGCACGATCTCTGAAAGGTAATGGATGAGGAAGGGATTGGGATTATCAGTCCAAGCTACATAACGAGAATGTGTACAACGTAGATGCAACCTCATGTAAGGCTGTCGGTATCAGCCTCACTCGGTCAACACGGACAGGACTAAGTTTTCTTTATTTTTACATATCAGTAGGATACAAGGTGAATGCGAGGTTCCCTAGGGAAGAGTGGGGAAAGGATTAATGGTCAAGGAGAAGATATTCTATCACTATAGGATATGGGGGTTTTATATAGAGTCAAGGAGATGAGAAGAGATTCGAGATCCTGATCTGGTTCCACTAGGCATATGTGTCACTAGGGGAATGCTGTTGATCGAGCCCAATATCGGGTTGGGACTCGGTGACACGGGCAATTGGTAAGTCGGCCAGGGGTGGCCAGTGGTCAATGATGCGGCTCTGCATGTGTGGTAAGTCGGCCAGGATTACACCTCATCTAAATTATTGTGCAACGGTGATTTGATTAGGGAATTATGAAGTGAGGACTGAATCTTGTTATTAGTGTAATAATCACCTTGTAATGGGGTGGTGGGAATGTCATCTTGGGGACCGAATCGTAACTTTGGGAGACATTATTCATTTTGTTTAGATTCTTTAATGGATGATGTCACAATTAGGCTGCTCAGCTTCAAGAGGTTACGAAAGTGGAGATGAACTTGCGCATGGAAATAAATACAGAATCGTGGCTGTTCTTGTGAGTTTAGTGCCCTGAATATTTTAGGAATCCATTGCTTGGGAGGCTGAGACTGTAATCCTGGTGCCCCCAGTCTTACGCACGGACCCTTTAGTTTTACGTGATTACATAATCACCGTGTTGTACAGTATAAGTAGCCGGGAAGTTTTCAGGACCTTAGATCTTACTGTACGCTGCACTTGCCTGTATCTTGTTCTGCTCTGGACAATACACCGTGGTCCTGTCAACTTGTGTGACCGCCAGTGATCCCAATTGATGACAGGATTACAGAGACCCGTTATACGGAAGCTGTCAAAACTCCACTTTGACGCCAGCATGGTCACATATTACGCCACCATCTTCTGCACTGTCAGTTGAGTTAGGGTTATATGGGTCTGGTAGGGTGTCATCTAGGGACCAGATCCCTTTGACATAGAGTAGGGCATCTAGGGACCAGATCCCTTTTACATAGGGTAGGGCATCTAGGGAGCAGGATGAACAGCTGTGTGCACGCAACTTTTACTCTAGCACTGAAGTTGTGTGTATGTAGGTATTCATCCAGGATGAACAACTGTGCACATGCAACTTTAGTGCCGAAGCTGTGGGTGTTGCATGTATGCAGGTGTTCATCCAGGATGAACACCTGTGCACATCCAGGATGAACACCTGTGCACATCCAGGATGAACACCTGTGCACATCCAGGATGAACACCTGTGCACATCCAGGATGAACACCTGTGCACATCCAGGATGAACACCTGTGCACATCCAGGATGAACACCTGTGCACATCCAGGATGAACACCTGTGCACATCCAGGATGAACACCTGTGCACATCCAGGATGAACACCTGTGCACATCCAGGATGAACACCTGTGCACATCCAGGATGAACACCTGTGCACATCCAGGATGAACACCTGTGCACATCCAGGATGAACACCTGTGCACATCCAGGATGAACACCTGTGCACATCCAGGATGAACACCTGTGCACATCCAGGATGAACACCTGTGCACATCCAGGATGAACACCTGTGCACATCCAGGATGAACACCTGTGCACATCCAGGATGAACACCTGTGCACATCCAGGATGAACACCTGTGCACATCCAGGATGAACACCTGTGCACATCCAGGATGAACACCTGTGCACATCCAGGATGAACACCTGTGCACATCCAGGATGAACACCTGTGCACATCCAGGATGAACACCTGTGCACATCCAGGATGAACACCTGTGCACATCCAGGATGAACACCTGTGCACATCCAGGATGAACACCTGTGCACGATCCAGGATGAACACCTGTGCACGTCCAGGATGAACACCTGTGCACATCCAGGATGAACACCTGTGCACATCCAGGATGAACACCTGTGCACATCCAGGATGAACACCTGTGCACATCCAGGATGAACACCTGTGCACATCCAGGATGAACACCTGTGCACATCCAGGATGAACACCTGTGCACATCCAGGATGAACACCTGTGCACATCCAGGATGAACACCTGTGCACGTCCAGGATGAACACCTGTGCACGTCCAGGATGAACACCTGTGCACATCCAGGATGAACACCTGTGCACATCCAGGATGAACACCTGTGCACATCCAGGATGAGTCATCATGGGCACAGTGCTCGTCAGTAATGCATCCCTGATGTGCAGTGAGCACAATAAATGAGTGTATGTGTTCTCAACCTGAATAACTGTTTCCAGTGAGGTGCATAGATATAGTCATGCAATATATTTAATTATTACTCACAAATGACAAGTCCTACAAATTCAAATGTATTTATGGACCCAGCATTTATGACAAACTCAGAACAGAGCTGTAAGAATATGAAGTAATTGTATGTACTCTGTAACTCCCTGAAACTATGCAGGTTCATGCAATAGATAATCGTCCTCAGCTTAGCTTCAGTGCCATCACAATTCATTTTCCCCAGCCAACAGTCACAGCCAACATGGACTCATTTGAGTCAGAATTAGATAGGTGATGTATTTTCATGTGTGAATGTAAGACCCTGTTGGAAGAGAAAAAAATAGAGCCAGATGGCAAATGGCACCCTGTAGCCTTTTTATCTAAAAGTCTGAATGAAGTGGAAAGAAATTATGAAATCCATGACAAAGAAATCCTGGCTATCATTAGAGCTCTGGATGAATGGAGGTACTATCTTGAAGGGAGCAGTCATACCTTTCAAATCTGGACAGACCACGAAAACCTAGAATACTTTACATATGTCTGCAAAAAAACTCAATATGAGGGAGGCCAGATGGTCCCTGTTTTTGTCCAGATTTGACTTTACCTTACACTATAGCCCTGGTAAAGGTTCTCTGAAACCAGATGCTTTGTCCAGAAGACCTGATCATGGGAAAGGAGAAAGGGATAATGAAGATACATATGTTTTACCCTTCTCAAGCCTTCTTATTTCAGGATCCAAGCTCTTAAGCAGGGTCATGCTTTATTAGTAGGTCAGGAGACAGATCTGCTGAAGAAAATCAGACAGGCCAAGGATATGGAAGAAGTTGTAGTCAAGGCAGTAGAAGAACTGAAAAGGTCAGGAAGTAAAAGGATTGAAGGAACAGAGTGGGCAGAGGAACAGGGTTTCATTCTCTTCAGAGGGAAAGTCTATGTGCCAAAGGATATGGAACTTAGAAGGCAGATTGTTGAACTGCATCATGATGCTCACACCAGTGGCCACCTAGGCAGATGGAAAACCTTAGAATTAGTCTCCAGGAATTACTGGTGGCCAGGAATCTCCAGATTTGTTGCATCTTATACCAAAGGATGTGATAGGTGCAATAGAACTAAAACATATCCTGCCAGTCTGTTGGAAAGCTTGTACCAACCAGATTCCTAAGGACATTTGGGAAATCATCACTGTGGATCTGATTACTGGACTTCCAGAAAGCCAAGGATACAATGCCATCATGGTAGTAGTGGATAGACTTAGCAAAATGATTCATGTCATACCCACTACAGACCAGATCACTTCAGGAGGCATTGGAATCTCTTCCTCATCCCCATCTCAACTATTTGGTCCTGTTGCGCTGAGTTCAATACACCTGGCGAAAATAAGGGTGGCAGCTCTTCAATGCCTTCAAGGTCGGTCTCAGCCGTTTCCAGATCGTGATTCCCCAGACTCGTCTCGTTGAAAGTCGACATTGGTGGGCAGCGTTTGTACTTACACTAGGAGGGGGTCAGTCAGTTTAACTCAGTATCGAGCTAGCGGTCGTCACGAACTCAGCACCGAGCTGCAATAAGAATAAGAAGTAATTATATGCGCATTGAAATTGCCTCAAACTACACAGGTTTGTGCAATAGTTAATTGTGCTCCAAAACGAACTAAAAAAAACAGGCAGATGATGAGATCCTCCTCTTAATTTGTTCCCAAGTATGTTGATGAGATCTGATTAGAAATTATGTCAAAGTATGGAGCAGGAATTCATCATATCAACGCGTGTTTTTCCCAGCTCTCTCATGGTGTTCTAGAGGATACTACTCATGCATTAGTAAAACCACAACAAGGAAAGGGCCACCGGGGAACTACATGAAGTTTTCAAAGACACTCAAGGCTGAAGCGGTTGTGGATGTGCGGTGCATTGTGTCTTGATGTCTTTATGTGAAAGGGGACAAAAAATAATTGCGGCGGTATTGAGATCGTGAGTTACGGTGCACCCGAAGTCAGGGCAGAAGATAGCTTCAGCGCCATCACAACTAGTTTTTCGCCAGCAGACAACCGCGGCCAATATGGACTCATTTGAGTCAGGATTAGACTGTTGAGGTAATTTAATTGCGGATGGAAGACAATGATGGAAGGGAAAAAATGGAGAATATTGTGCAAAAAGGACCACATGAGCGAAGAAAAACATTCATCTGGTTAATCCGCAGCATATCGTCGTTAAAGAAATTTTCCAAGGTGAGAAAATACGATTGATATTTTGTTGGAAAATCATTGTGAATCCTCAAACTTGGAATATTGATGTCCATGTCGTCTCCACCGTTCTTCGAATCTGGTTGAGAAACACCCTCGAAAATACGGATTTTGTTGGACGCAACATATGAAAAGGTCTATCTGGCGCTGATGCGCATAGCCAAGAAAGCTTGTTCTTGATTTTGTCGCCAAGTGTTGCATTGAGAACTATTTGAGGTCTGTGGTGAGACAATTCACTGTTTTAGCCAGAATGCAAAACAACCCTGAATGACAGTGAGTTCAATATGACCTGTGATTTTTCGGCTTCATATGGTCAGGATCCTGGAATAAGTGAAACAAAATATGCATAGCATCATCCAGTAGAAGCGGCAAAGCTCGCGGCGATGGTCAAAGGTGACTGACTGTATGCGCTCTCAAACTGGATGAAAATATGGTAACAGCTATGGTAGCTTTACCAATCCCACTATAAGGCGTATCAAACATAGGGAAACAGTAGTATGTTCCCCCTGGGTTGATCGAGTGGGCATTACCCAACCAAAATATTTATAAAATGGCATAGGAACAATACTCTGCCGGTCGTGGCAATTTGGCTGTCCCTGGCCATGAAACATCGAGGTTGCCACCAATGTATATGATAAAGACAATTAATTCCACGCACCCATTCCTCGCCCCAAATTTCGACATCTTCATTAACAGTGGTATGCACTACTCGGCATGGAGGGCCCGGTGACAAAAATTGTGCCCGAGTTCATTACAGTCCCATCGTTCTTGAAGCTTCGCCCCGAATATCTCTCTCAATCCCCATTTCAAACTGACCGCGGGCTTGACAATTTTATAAAGCTACATAATTTGACCCAGTTTGAAACCGAACTTAGTCATTTGTAATGATCTCTAGACTGATGTTGACTATATTGTGATCGCTACCCGTGGCAGAAATCACATCGGCTTTATTACCGATAACAATTCAATCGAATACCGCTACGGCGTTTCTCATGGCATTTCGTTCAGAGAAAAGGATTGGACAGCACTATGATCAAACACCAACGCTTCTTCACACTGTCGTCAGATATAGCCTTGGACAAGAGGAAGTCATTCGTGGTCATGTCATTGGAATCACTTATCAGCTCAGAGCTAAAGAATACCCACAACAACCCGCCGGGCACAGGCCAATGGACAAGATATCTCGTTCGTGTTTTGTGTCAATATTTCAATTTCAATCGCAAGTGTAACAATAAGTCCCAGACAGTTTATTTCACTCGCTAACGTTGACTAGTCTTCATTTCACCAATTATGATCTTTGAGATATTTCATTTAGAGTAGTAGTGAAACAATCATTTGATCCAACCTAGTATTAAAGAAACCATCGACTAGATCCATAAACTTCTTGAATGTTAGCTGTTATCACCCGTTCCTTCCAATGTGTGGTTGCCGCCACACCTTTCACTGGTGTGTCGGTGGTGTCGACAGTTTCATCACAAATAATATGGGTGCAGTAGTCACTATACTGGTGCTAGGCAAGGAGACAACCCAGATACCAGCTTTGACATTTGGAAGGATTCACAGTAGTTCACAGTAGTTCACAATCCATAATCTACCCTTCCATCATCACATCGAAGAACCACAGCAATGAGTGGATAGTCTGAGTGTGGGGTGAATGTTCGCTGAGCAAGACAGACAATAATATGACTTCGTCATCCCACTATTTGGTCACAAATATAAAGATTAGATGCGCAGTTGACTAATGGGACCTGGACGGCTCTGCATCACTAAGGATATTCAAGTTCAACCAGCCACCACAAGAAAATCTAGGCTGCAATCTTCTTGATCTTCCTTGATTTGCTGGGACCTTCCAGATGATACAAGTCGCTTGGTATGGCATGGAACATGAAGAATTCGGTCCCCATTGGGACGATAAAGAATTGTTTGAACTGAATTTCTGTGGTGAAATATTGAGAGAATTGAATACGGATGAGCTCAAGATCACCCGATGAGGACCAAATGGCCCGATTGAATTTATTTCTAGCATTCATGAACTCTAGACAGTGTTTGCACCATGCGATGGCAATTCAGACACACTAGCATCTGCCGCGCGTGTAGGGCGCTCTCACGAAGGCTAGGAAATTAGTGTAATAAATTAGGAAGATGCTGTGAAAGTACGTTGAGGGCTGGAATAACGAGGGAGGGTTAATGGGCTCATTCAATGATCAAGGGAATGGCACGTGGTATATCCTCTGCAAGGAGAGTACGAACATTATACCCGGAAATTGACTATCCATCTGCCTGTGTCATGACACAGCATGCCCTCCTGAGAATGTACAGAGAGGCTGGATTAGTTGAAACATAACCTCAAGAACTGTAAAGCTACTAGATTATGCAGTGACAATTTACCAAATTACTCCTAGCTGTCATGTGGGCGCGCTTCGATGTAGACGATGTGATGAAGTGTAGGAGATTTGTGAAGGCAATAATAAGGAAAAATTGAGGTATCGTGGAGCCTGTATGACTCAAGGAGGGGGAGTGATCCCATGTTTAAAGGAAGGGATGAAACGCTGTGTATCCTATGCAATCACCTCCACAATACTACCCTAGAAATTAATTTTCCAGTCAAGTCATGAGCATCCACCACCCCCTTCTGGTTTAAAGACGACTGCTTCACACCAATACCTACCTCCATGGACGACTCCAAAGACTGAATACATGGCAACAGGTGAGACCCCCTCCCTCATACAAAGAGGTTGGATTACTTTGAAATATAACCTCCAGAACTCTACAGCTGCTATATTATGCGGTGACAATTCACCAAACTACTCCCATCTGTCATGTGTACACTTTGAAGTAGACAATCTGATGATATGTAAAAAATTAGTTAGCGAATAATAAGGCAAACTTGAAGTATCCTGGAATCTGTATAACTCAAGGAGGCGTTGTTCATGATAAGATGTCAGTCTAGCCAATGAGGGTCCCGCAAGTGCACTCAATGCATGTATGACCTTTGTCAGGGTAATCGTGTTTCTCCAATACTAGGTGTGGCGACCACGCAAAGGAAGGAACGTGTGATGGAATCCAAACTTTCAAGGTAGTCACTGATGAGTTGGTTATTGGTCGAAGCGCGCAAAATGTCACAATGTGAAAGGAGAGAAACGAGAATGGCGATGGTGCCGAGGCTGCGTACTGTGATACATGCCGATTTGGGCTCGGGAGATCCAGCTATCAGCGTCATAGTCGACTCGATTATTCTTTGCCCAGATATCAGGAGATGCCGATCGGGAATCGTGTGCGTCAGAATGAGACTAGTAGGAAAGTTCCATAGGCGGATGTAAGACGGTGCTGGCAAGTAAGATATTGTGAACATACCTTAGGATGCGAACAGTGAACGAAGAAACGACATTCAACTGGTTGATGTGATCGGTGAGAAGCGTGCTGTTCTTGAAGAAGGTTTGCAAGGTGTCAGTACCCCTATACAGGGAGTCCGACATGTGGGAATCAATATGACGTGTCAACGACGCCAAATTCATGTTTATGTCGTCCAAGAAAATCCTCAATACAGCTCCAGCAATATCTCGAAACCATGCGTCTTGGTAGATGCAATACATGAGAAGCCGTATAGCACTGTCATAAGAGTAAAGTGACTGTGTGCGAGATTGTCTGTCACAATCTTAGTGGCAGGATGAAATGATGTGATATCGCGACGCACGGCTGCAACCACAATTCAATGCAACCTCTGAGCGAGGTGAGCTCCTCCACATAAAGTTCACGCACGCGGCAGACCTCGTTCACGAGAGAGAAAAGGCCGAGAAGAGGAGAGAAATTATTAAATTCTGTTACACAACGAGCGATGTGTATGATAAATGCTGATACAACCTCATTAACCCTGCTCATGTGAAGCGGTGACGAGACTAAAACGTTGTAAAGTGATGACGTAATCGCAGTTGACGCGTCTCTATATGACTCATGAATCCCGGGACACCACCTGATGGTCGCAGCCGAAGATAGCATAAGTCGGGCGGTAATGTGATCTTTGCTGCCCCTCCGTATATGAAGTGAAGACACCGGGAACGTACGTAAAACCGTCGCTGCTCGTCTCTGAACTTGAAGTGGATAGGTGGGTCTACGACGCAGATATGAGTGTATTCAAGATTAACGCCGGGTTATCCTCACCTCATTAAATCAACACTCTCTTGAACTAATATTCCTAGTCTTTGCAGCGTAATATGCTTTTGTAGAAACTTGCTAAAGGCCCGGTTTTGTCGAGACGATCGATCCAGGATTTCCTTGTATATTGTCAGCTTTGCCATCAGCGAAGCTGTCCTGGCACTGTGAAGGACTTTCATCCCAACCCTTTCTATACCAACTCCACAGAAATACCCGGGGCCAATTTCAACACTCGATGATGTCACAACATACTGTGAGATCATTCCCCAGTCCTCGCCATGTCTGCAATATGGGTTGAGGTTGGATGTCGCGTTGTTGCATATCTTGACAACAGTCGGTGGGTCATACCGGGTCGCTTCTCCTTCACACTGGAATGTGCAGTATGTGACGGGCGTCATATAGGAGTAACATCATACTTTTACTCACCAACTCTTCAACCCAAACCTCTATATGGTCTGCAGTCAGTCGTATGTGCTGCTCTCCATCGGGGGACCGATAACATAAATCATGCCCGGGTTCGTTACAGCACCATTGTTCCCTGAGCTTCGATCGAAATCTCTGCCTCATCCCCATCTCAACGATCTGGTCCTCTTGCGCTGAGCTCAATACATTTGGTGAAAGTAAGGGTGGCAGTTCTTCAATGCCTTCAAGGTGGGTCTCGGCCGTTGCCAGATCGTGATTCCCCAGACTCGTCTCGTTGAAAGTCGACATTTGAGGGTAGCAGTTGTACGTACACTAGGAGGAGCTCAGTCAGTTTAATTCCACCAAGATACAGCCTTGTGGCTGTGCTTACACAGATTGTACCGCAGTTCATCCCTGCGTTTGTAAATAAGGTCCCCTCATCTTCCTTGAACTATATAAGCTCCAATGTACTAAATTAACTCACTGCATTCTCAGACTTCCGCTGAAGGCTCACATAGCATCTAATAATAGGTTAGTCGATTGTCACCCCGTTGTATAGTATTTCTGGAGTTCCTGAGCGTCAGAGTTGAAAGCAACACGGGCTTTCTGCTATTCGAAGTGGAATTACCATGAATAATGTAAGTGCAGTCAGAGCTATGCTTTCTGACTGCTGCCTTCACGTTGGCGATGTCAACCTCAGACTTTATCCGGGGAGACTGCGTGCTTCCTGTTTAATTTTATCACGGGGAGAAATCCAGGGCAACTGCAATAGGGTGTCTTCATTTACCCTTGCCGTATCAAGCGGGTTGAAATGCGTGGAACATCTGAGGAAGAGAAAGGGTAATATCAGACAGAACCTCCCCTTGCAGGATACTTAATACCACAACCTATCATGGTAAGAGAATGTATTGAGAGCCTCGCCTTTCAAGAAGAGCTAACAAAAAAATAAACAGAATTCAAAATGAAATATGCAGACTGCTTCCCACTGCGACTCCCAGATACTGCAAGCATACCCACCCATATATATCACCGTATCCGCCTGAAGGATCCCTCTAAGGTCACTACTGGGTGAGGATACTCTTCCCCAAAGACGTTTCATGACTCCTGGAAGGCCTTACTTGAGGAACACATGGCAGCAGGACCAATATGCCCATCTTCTTTAGAATATGCTTCCCCAGCCGATGTGGCTGGGGAGTCCAGTACTTGGTACACTGGGTGGGTTTCAGGAAGGACCACGATGAATGGCCACCCCGCAAAGCCCTCGAGGATACAGAAGCATTGGATAATTGGGAAAATGAAAACGGTCTGGAAATCTAACCAGAGCTTCACCTAGAAGGGGGAGGGGTGTAATCCTGGCGGGATTACCACATGTTCCTGACTGCATGCCAAGTATACCATGCACCTGGCTATCTCACTACATCCACCAATTGTCCATTCAATCACTCCTTTTTGTTTCCCTTTCATTGTTCCCCGTTTCTTGTCCCCTAATCCGATCGGATTGGACCTAGAACACTAAAGTTTTCCTTGCTCTCAAATCCTTTTGTTGTATCCATTCTTTTGTTCCATTTCTGATATATTAGGCAGGCACTCATTCCAAGGAGGATAGATACGCTCACACCAAGCCCCACTGTAACTCTTACCTGGTACTGTCTTTAAATCAGATAATATTGTCCTGTCTGTTACCAACTGAGTGAGGTTGATACAACAGCCTTACAAATGTATTATATAGGGATAATGAATTACACGCACCCATTGCTCGCCCTAAATTTCGACATCGTCATTAGACAGTGGTATGTACCGCTCGTTGTGGGGGTCCCGGTGACAAAAATTGTGCCGGAGTTCGTTACAGTCCCATCGTTCTTGAAGTTTCGTCCCGAATATCTCTCACAATCCTCATTTCAAACTGACTGCGGGCTTGACAGTTTCATAAAGCTACATAATTTGACCCAGTTTAAAACGGAACCTAGTCATTTGTAATGATCTCCAGACTGAAGCTGACTATATCACGAGCACTACCCGTGGTGGAAATCACATCGGATTTCTTGCCGATAACAACTCAATCGAATACCGCTACGCCGTTTCACATGGCATTTCTTTCGGAGAAAAGGATTGGACAGCACCATCATCAAACACCGACACTTCTTCACCTTGTCGTCAGATTTCACCTTGGACAAGAGGAAGTCATTCGTGGTCATGTCATTGGAATCACTTATCAACTCAGAGCTGAAGAATACCCCACAACAACCCGCCACGTGCAGAGGCCAATGGACAAGATATCTCGTTCGTGTTGTGTCAATATTTCAATCGCAACCGTAACAATAGGTGCCAGACAGTTTGTTCTACTCGCTTATATTCTCCTACTCCTCCTATACATGTTAACTACTCTTCATTTCACCTATTATGATGTCTGAATTATTTCATTTCGAGTAGTAGCGAACCAATCATTTGATTCAACCTAGTATTAAGGAAACCATCGACTAGATCCGTGAACCTCTTGAACATTAGCCGTTGTCACCCATTCCTTGGAATGCGTAGTCGCCATACCTTTCACTGGCGTGTCGGGAGTGAGTGTGCGATAAAATCAAAACTCCTGACACTTTTTACACCTTCAGTGTTATCTTATTTAAAGCAAGTGTCGTCGATCACTCAAATGTTAGTCTAGGAAAGGCTAGCATCCCGAAATGTATGGAGCATATGTATGTGGACAAACTGTAGAGCTCGCTGCAATGGTAAAATGTGAATGTATGCATACTTATATTGTCTCAAAATCATATGGCATCATAGCAGCCACAAACCTGGCTGCAAACTGAGTTAAAATAAGGGTCACAGGAGTATCTAAGAGAAACAAATAAGAATTGAGTTAGAGTATGATATGTTAGCTATATGATGTTCTATGTTACTCCCCATATTTTTCTGATATTTGTAGTATTTTTCCCAGCACTGTAGGTACAGTAGTTAGTGTATAGGTGCTTAGGTAAGCACCCAGTAGATACTCTGGTGAGAGTGTGGGAAAGTCTCCTTAGTGTTTACTTTCCAATCACACTCACAGGTATGTTACTTACAGTTGAATATACTTACTGTTTACTTTCCAATCACCTCACAGAGGTGTTCTGCAAAGCTTTATTCAACTGTTTTAATAAATTGTGTCCAATTGATGGTGCAAGACCTTTGTCAGGGTAATCATGTTCCTCCAAAACTAGGTGTGGTGACCATGCAAAGGAAGGAGCACGTGATGAGATCCAAATGTTCAAGGATGCTACTGATAAATCAGTCATTGGTCTAGGCACACCTTATGTGACAATGTAAAATGAGAGAAATGAGAATGGGGATGGTATCAAGGCCGCATACTGTGGTACATGTGGATTCAGGCTCAGAGGATTCAGCTATCAGCTTCATGGTCAACTGGATTATTCCTTCCCCAGATGCCAGGAGATCCCAGTTTGGAGTTGTGTGCATCAAAATCTGACTGGTAGGAAAGTTTCACAGGTGGATGTAAGATGGTGTTGGAAGGTAAGATATTGTGAACATACCATACAATGGGGCCAATGAGCAAAGAAACCACCTTCAGCTGGTTGATCTGAGAGAAGCATGCTATTGTGGAGGAAGGTTTTCAAAGGTGAGAGTATTCAAATACAGTGAATCCGACCTGTCAGAATCAATATGACGTGTCAATGATGCTATGTATATGCATTTTCATGTCATCTAATAAGACCCTGAATACAGCTCCAGTGATGTCTTGAAACCATGCATCTTAGTGGATGCAACACACAAGGAGATGTATAGGATTGTCATAAAAGTGAAGTGACTGTGTGTGATATTGTCTGTCATGGTTTTGGTGGCAGGATGAAATGATGTGATATTGCAACAGACAATTGTGACCACAATTCAATGCAATCTCTAATTGCCATGAGCTGCTCTACAGAGAGTTGACACATGTGGCAGACCACTTTATGACATACAAAAGGCCACTAAGGGGAGCAAAATTATTAAATTCTGTTACACAACGTGTGATGTGTGTAAAGGACTTTCATCTCAACCCTTTCCATTCTGACTCCACCAAAATACCTGGGGACAATTTCAACCCTTGACAATGTCCCAACATGCTGTGAGGTCATTCTCCAGTCCTCAGCATGGCTGCAACATGGGTTGCAGATCCTCATCTGTATTTGGTACCTAAAGAAACATGCATAAATATATATACACAAAGTGTCGTCATATTATTTGACCAATTCTAACACATTCCCGCTCTAGGTCAGCAGTCCACCATTTTTTTTGTTAGAAGACTCAAGACTTGAAATCCATTTTTTGGGATGAAATGATAATTTGTTGGCAGAGTTTAAGCTCAACCCAAATGTGCTTTCTTTGTCTAAGCACTCTCAGAACTCATCTAGCTAGCCTTTTTTTGCCAAAACTAAAGCATATTTGGGCCAAATATTATTTTATTTCATATCCAATTCTAAGAAAGAAACTGGTTAAGGATGGAAACTATTTAAGAACCAAAACTGTTTAAGAATGGAAACTGTTTAAGAATGGAAACTGTTTAAGAATGGAAACTGTTTAAGAATGGAAACTGTTTAAGAATGGAAACTGTTTAAGAATGGAAACTGTTTAAGAATGGAAACTGTTTAAGAATGGAAACTGTTTAAGAATGGAAACTGTTTAAGAATGGAAACTGTTTAAGAATGGAAACTGTTTAAGAATGGAAACTGTTTAAGAATGGAAACTGTTTAAGAATGGAAACTGTTTAAGAATGGAAACTGTTCAAGAGTGGAAACTGTTCAAGAGTGGAAACTGTTCAAGAGTGGAAACTGTTCAAGAATGGAAACTGTTTAAGAAAGGAAACTGTTTAGGAACTGAAACTGTTTAAGAACTGAACAACAGTCTAGATTTACATAAATGGATATATAACAACAAAAGTTCCATATTTGAAAAAAAAAGGTGTATCACTGCTCCTCATCATGATTGTAATCTTCCCTCCCAGAAGTCAACAGTAACAATAGAAGTATGATTGCATTTGTGCTTCTGATGAGTAGAATCAAAGTTGAATGAACCCTCCTTGTCTTGAAGCTCAATACTCATCGAGGGTAATGATGACTCTAGTGGGTTTTCTCTTATTTTGGCCTCCGGGTCTTTCCTTGGCCATCTTGGAGATGGACCATGACTTGATCTGGCCAGATCTTCAAGCTGCTCAAAGATCTGTGACTCACTGACTGGATCCTTACATCAGACTTGTCCATGTTCGACTTTGTTATGTCGTGTATCAGTCACCAGAATACGCACTGGACTCCGTCCCTGTCTATGTCTGACCCTGTCCCACACATCAGTCACCAGACCCCACTTGGAAAACCCATCATCCCTCTAACTGAGCCCCATTCCTGTTTTAGTCAAATGACCTGTCATGATTCGGACTCCACTCCCACTCCATTTCCCATTATGGTTTATGATTTGTCACAATTCAGACTCCGCTCCATTCTGTCCCATTCCTAACACCAAATTGGTGTTTACTTATCCCGTTTTATGTTTTGCTAGTTTCATTTCATTATTACTGGATTTGGTATGTTATTCATTCCACAGTCTATATAGTCTGGCAGATGTTGTACATACAATCCAGTCAGAAAATCAGCTTAGATTCTCCCCAGTAATCTAGTACATTTTCTGCTCTAAACTCCTCTTTGAATTACACTGCTCTCGCTAGTTGGAGCCCACGGGCTCTGACACATCTATCTCTTAACCTCCAACTCATCTATCTCGACTCCCCAACCTCTCGACCCATGACCTCCGACCTCCGACCCCTCGACCCACGAACTTGACCCCAACTCCCTGGGTTTCCCGTCTGCCTGTTTGAAATTGGACAACAGAATCTCGTGAGGGTGCAGCCTATAAGCTGAAGCCAAGTCCTACCAGATTTCCCGTGGGTTTCTCTGGAAACCCGCCATGTACGTACCCCTAACAATGACAGCCTGTAGGCAGAGCAGGCATAGATGATGGTGAGAAGTGACCAGCCATGTCACATGACCTAGTAAGTGCCCAAATAGAGATTATTTGCAACTAATATATATTAGCAAAGCTGAATGGGTTCCTGATGTGAAATACTCTCTAATATAGTAAGTGCCGAAATACCCCACAACAACAACCCAGGTTAAAAACTTATGTAACAAAAACCAGTCTCAATTGATATTAAGATATATTTTGTCTTGCACTTCACATTTAAATATTAAATATGTTTATATTTAACATCCTTAGAAGGGTTATCAATCTGATCATCTTTGTAAAGTTGGCATCAGGGACCTTGATGGAGGTAATGATTGGTTCCACCTATATCTTTGCAATTTTGAAGAACCCTTTACCTAGACCTGATGATGAAACAGAAAATCTATGTCTTGATTTATGAAGATTGCTCTAAGGCCCAGAGCTTGAAACATGCAACAGAGAATGTCTGGAGGCACCCAGTGATTGCTCTTGCAGATGTTGAATGTAAGGTGAAGTGATGCACAAAACCATTGGGTGTGCATTATGTAGCAAATAAAATGACATGATTCCAGTTTGGTTTTGCAATTCCATACAATCATATTATTTCATTTTTGGCTTTCACGTCACTCACAAAGCCTCGGACCAATACTCGCAATGGGGATGAACCACATTTCAGATAGACTCTTGATGAAACACAGTATCACTGATCCCCCACATGTAGAAATTCAAATTCACCATCATCGTTTCTCGAATGGACTCCAATTTATCTCACCTATGCATCATTTCTTTTCAATGTCTTAGTACCTTTCCAAAAGAGAAGACCATTATCACCCACTCATATTACATTGAAAAAAAAAGGCACTTTATTAGCAATTCATCTAATCCACCACCTCCTCTAGCTCTGTGGTGAATTGCTACTACTTTCCCAGAAATGATGAGATCTTATTACTGTGCAACAAACGAGGACATGAAGAAACGCGTCCGAACGGATATCGTCATTCGTGAGGCCTCACAGTGTGACATCTACCTATCTTTCGCAACGAACGCCTGCCATTCTATATCTTCTGTGTACACTGGCCGATCTCTAGCCCAATCAGCCACTCTCATTCCACAAAGGACATGCAAGACCCAGCCAAATACACCCCTTCTTCGTTTGTTTCTTGGAACGAGATCTTGATCTTAACTTTGATGTAAATCTTAACGAGATGGTCTTCCATTCTCGGCAAGGATGACATTGACGGTAGTGATGGCGTAAGGAAGGCAACGCGACTGGCATGGATGTATCAAATGTAGTTGAATTTCATCATCCAATCGAACCCTCACTTGTCGACAGTCGTTCATCCTCCTTCACCAAGACGCGATGTTTAATACACCCAATAAACCCACCTCACACACATCGAGCTTCTTACCTGCATCTCGGCCCACCTCCTACGCTCTGGGAATCGTTATCCCAAACAGCCGCCCCCCGTTCGTTCTTCAGCCAGGCGACGTACAAACGCAACCAGGACCGAGCCCGCCCCCGAGGTGAAAGAATACCGGATCGCCAACTCGCGCCATATTCCATACTTGAGAATTTTCTTCACTTCTATGAAATTCAGGAATTAAACTGAAGTCTTTAACTACTTGTTACTTATGATCTTCCTTATTCTCTTAGAATGATATCGCTGCTTATCCTGCCATCCGGCTGAGGAGAAACGGTGTACTTACCGAACGTAATGTCCTTAATTTAGTTCTAAGTCTAATAAGTAAAAAAAAGAGATCCCAGATTATCCTGCTGTGCTCATCAGCGTCTTTCGAAACCGTTCTGGCGCTGTGGCTTCCATGTGCTATTTGCACGCTTCACGCCTACCTCGTTGTATACCATAACTGTGTATTCTCAGAATTGGTGTGGGATGGGATTGTTTTATTGGATTCGAATTCGAGCGGCCCCCCTGCCTCTCTACAACTGAACCGATTCTAGAATCTGACTCGGGACTCATTTCTCAGTGGAATGCTTCCATTAATCATCAACTATTATCCGATGCTTCCCCAGAAAGGTTCTTTTCTGAAACTTGTTGCTCTCGTAGCGCTATGGAGCGCTATTTCCCATGGAAAGACCGGCATCCATGTGGTTTCTCAGGTCCGCGCTTCAAAGTTCGCTTTTAGGACTTTGATGAATGACGTGATTATTTCCTTCTTCTCTGAAGATACCAGCCGAGGCAACAATGACATGTCTTACCGGGAGAGGGGCTGCCAAATAAAAATCTATTTAAAAGGGTGCATGTTTGCACTCAAGGGTTTCATTGCAATCCTATCGGCGAAACGTAGTATTATACCCCAATCACAGATATTCCGCGCCGCATTGTGAAATGATAGCAAATTTCTCGCTGATCACAGTCTGGTGATTGTGATTTGTCGTAGATGTGGAAAGCGCAAAAAAAAACGAACTTGTAGGGGGGAAGGGACCAAGACCCACGTTCGGAGGAGGAATTCTTCCGTTTGTAAGTCCCCAATTTCCGTGAGGTATTTTTGCAGGTTCCTGATCCTTCGCTGAAAGAAAGGCATCAGCCTAATGACGAAGGCGATAATTTACTTGACGTCTGGACTGACGGTGGGCCTATGTGATACTACATGTCAACCTTACACCCAATGACAGTTTCCCCACTCTTGATTCACTCTCGAATACATTATCATTGTTAAATTCAAATCCACTCATTGTTAATACTTCTCCTAACCGTTTGGGATATATTTCTATCACATTTATCTATATCCTCCGAAGGGCTTGTGCTAATTAGCGTGCTAGAGTTTCTGTTACATTCTATACATATTATGACATACCACAGCTTTAATTAAAGCGACACTCAAGAAATAACTACGTTGGAGCCATATTAAGCCAAGTGTCACAGTACCTGAAGAGGCGCAGCTTATTGTAGATCTTTCACTTGGCTCGGATTAGCACCTATGGTAACAGCTCATATAACAAGTCATATACAATGCAACTAATTTCACCCCTCACTATTACACGGTCCTACTGATTGAGCAGCCAGGCCAGCTTGTAGTTCCGAGAGGTGAAATGAGTACGGTCCACCGGGAGCCAGAAGGTATGATTATTCAGGTAATTTGTAACCTGCTCCCGCATTTGCTCTAGCTCTACCTCAGTATCGCGTGCGTTCTCCTCCTCGGAAGCTTCGTCGAGAAATCCATGGTGGCGGCGTACGTGCCTCAGTAGATCGCCCTTTGTTACATACACACCAACCGTTGAACCCCGACACCCCTTCAAGGGACAAGTATACAGGGCAGCCAGCAGGATATCCCGTCTCTGCGTTGTATTTATAACCAAGTCGCTGTGGTCGCCATGGGGATACATGAGCGCGACTTGCAAGTCTGCAAAGGCATGCACCCTAATCCAATGGTGAACGAGCGACTCTTTCCTGGCTATATCCTGCTCACACAGCTTGCATTTAATTGGGACCGCCTGTGGATCAACGGCCGTAATGAACGTCACAAAGTCGGCGACGTTGGTTCTTTCCCCGCATGGCGTAGGAAATACTGTGCTCGCTGCGGCGGCTTTGAGGGATGCGCTCACCTTGAAAGCACGGGGGAGCAGGGTAGTGTGCTCCCTGCTACTCTCAGGCTCGGTTGGGTGGGTAGGTAGGATAGATGGGCGCCGTGTAAGCGTGGACATATTGGAGGATACCTCCTCCAGCTCCCTCACCATCTCCCTACATGAATCATGTTCCATGGTGCCGGACTTCGACGCCATGGATCTGGCGTGTTCTAAATATTGAGTGTGAGGGGAGCTGGGGTAGAGACATGAGTTTGATAATAGACTTGTTAGCCCAGTATATATTTATTTATGCAAACACGACAATGCTTACCGTTTTAAACTCCCCCCATGTGCGAAAACATTTCCTTCCAAGGGCTCTTTGAAACGCCCCGAAGTACACAACGTAGGGACCACAACCTCTGGCCTACGAGTGTGGGAATCGTCCCTATGATACTCATTGGGGATGCTGTATTCTCGTCAATAAACATAATTAATTGTAGGAAAGGAACTTACGTCATTTCGAAGTTCGCGGACCTGCGCTGACGGTCGACAAGTCTGTAATCTACAAATTCTAATATATTTCGTTTTGCAAATTTTAACAGAAATTGAGTGTAATGAGCACGGAACAGACCTGATGGTGCCCGCGGGTATGGGTACACAGGCATCGCCGTGGAATAATGCCTGTCAGATCGTTGTGAGCGATGGCTAAAAGGATGTCAGGAAAGAAATATTTCAAGTTAACGTGGATGTTTTCCCGAAAGATTGCAATGTCACCTATTTCTGTACTCAAACTGATTTACGTGTAGCGGCGGGAATGGCCCTCTGGGATCGCGTGTGAACGAAGCGGGGAAGGACGAGTCGTTCAAGATGGACGTCCCCGCGCTTCCTGAGACGACAGCAAGTTGTCGATCTCTTGATTGCATCATCGCAGCATGCGGAAATCCGTGCCTGAATGCCTCCCCAAAAACCGCACGTTCCTCCTCCAATCTGCGAATAAACAAAGATTGAGTATGCTAAAAATGCTGGACAATATGTGATATGAAGCCTCGTACGTCTGACTGCCTTCGTCCCCCACTCCATCCGGGTCCCTTGGACTTCGAGCATTTGAAGACCTGGCGGCCACAATCAACCGTGCCGTTAGTGATCCGATCTTGAGTACAGTGGAAGTGAAATGGAAAATACACACTCGACATCATTTCGAGAGTGTGTCTGATGGTCCATTATTCTCCAGAGGTCCATGATACGAATGTGGGTCAAGTGGGTGTAAAAGATAGGTGGCTTTGAACCTTCCCCGAAGACACCTGTCAAAGTCTTTGTACTCTTTTTTTGATTATTCATATTCCATTCTTCGTTTAAGCTAAGGGTCGGCAATTCACATGCGTATCTTCTATTTGTAACCTAATTAGCTTGCCGCATAGACCCCTGAGTTCCGAGCTTATTTGAATGTATACTCCTGGATGGTTCTGCGCTTCCCGGCTAGCTAGACGAACCAGATCGTCACAACTAACATGTGTCGCTTTCACACGCGCCGTGGGCCCCCAAATTGTATCAACATCGTCAACACAACCAGCTACAGAGTGTACTAAACTAAATGCCATATAACTGTATGGAGTACTCTTGTTTCGTTGTATTTCAATCAATAAGTCCCCTTAACTCCGATATTTTAAGCCTTTTGGTGTTAAAATTCGCTAACCGCTTAACGTTGGGATAGTGCACGATAGTGTAGGATCATTCCTCGGACACTGCCGTGAACGCACTCAAACGCCCACTCTAACCCCTTCGTCGTATCCTAAACACCATTGGGTCATGCTCGTTTTTCACCGAACAAAAAAAAATTGAATGAATGAATAGATTTATTTAAGATGGCACAATCATTCTCTTGAATTTCTTTTAGATCATTTTGACAAAATTGGCACTGTAATTTTTTAATGCATAGAAAGTAAAAAATAGTCATCAGATAGATCATCTGCCTAAACTACTTTGTGACAGTTTCCCAATCTCATTCCGAGTTGAATGCAAAGCCTAGAAATGTAAATATTTAATCCTCAGCAGCCATTTCTCTTGTAGAATTAAATTCATACACAGGCCACTGTTCTTAGATGGTTCTTAAATTTATTCAAATCTTACAATGGATGAGACTCATATAGTTGACTACATCACCAGTTTCACTGGAAATAATTTTGAATTTAATCCATCTTTCATGTAGCATTTATCATACATATAGTCATATGAAATGGGGCAGCTTATATTCTTCGACACACGCTTAAGGCAATAGACCATTTGATGAAACTTATTTGGTATGTTGGGCCTGTATTGCACTTCAAATATTATAGAAAATGGATAGTTGGCTTTTTAATAGTAAAGAAAAGGTCTAGCAGCCATCTTTGTAATATAAAATCGCCTTGGTTTGTTGATGTGAGCCCTTAAAATTCATTAAAATTTGTTAAAATTTGCCTTAAAATTAAACTCCATTAACTTAATTAGGCCTTGTAGGTCACTTAATTGTGACTTATGTTTAAAATCCAACCTAAAAAATTATGTGTAGCTTATATTGACTGTTATTCATTCTCTTCACATACAACAGAACTTTTTCAGTGGGTTTTATTGCATTCAGGGCTGCTGGATGACGGGTCTTGCAATTATATTATGGGTGAAAGTGACTATCATGTGGTTTGTTATGAAACCAACACACTTGCCAACTCCATAATGTCCTATTATTAATTATATACCATTATAACAAAAAATATATTATTCCCTTCAGTGCAAAAAGGTAATCGAGTAAACTACACTCAAGTGTATGAATGAAAAGTAAAGTATGTTTGATTATGTAAGCAACTTCGACTAGGAGCTTTGTTTTAGCTCACTGTTTTGCAGTTGCCTTCTAGGCTTACAGGAGGAACCTATGTAACAGGAGGAGTAGAGTGGCGAGGGGAAGTGTTGAGCATGAAGACACTGCACACATGAGCCCATTTGTTTAGATTTGGTATGTATTCGTGTCTGTCCATGCTTCAGCATACTCATCACGTCTGATCATATCCGCCATCCTTCGACATCTCTTTCAACTTTTTACCTCTTCACTTTGGCATGTAATTGTGTCTGCTTCATTGGTTTCCCAGCTCTTCTCAGCGAAGATCGATACTATTGAGTTGAAAAGGACAGATAACAGCATGGAGAACGGGATGCTAAGATATGTGTCTCTTTTGTGAAACCAGTAGGTGCGCATCTTTGTACCCTTTATCAATCTACTAATGTAGGCCCTTGTTCTTAGGTCTCTCAAAGCAGCACAATGTTGGACGAAACTCTATTTCAAATCTTGATTTCAACTCTGTGAGCATTGCTGAGTTTCATATTTATATTGTTATACTAGGTTGCAGCGTCTCGGGAACATTTGAAGCCGAAAATCTGACATATGACTAGCTAGTGTCATATCTTGTAAGATCGGTCCCAACTCGAAGATGGGGGAGTTTACTTGTTTGTCATTGTAGATTAAAGAGAAGATCTGGAATACACTGAGGGATTTCTTCATTGAACGTCGCTCCTCAGAGAAGAAATGGAAAGTCTTCCAGGATGTCCTAGAGCACGAAAATCTGCATATCGACTATGTGCCAAGCTACAGAGTCAATGAGTTTTTCCATTGGAGGGGATACATTATAGAAGTCACACACAAAAAACCACCAAGAGGTCCTTGGTCTCCCGATAGATATCAAGATATAGATGACATGGCGACTTACAATGCAATGTCTGAGTCGTTGCCTTGGGTCGACTTACAATGCAATGCCCGAGTCATTGCCTTGGGTCAACTTACAATGCGATGCCCAAGTCATTGCCTTGGGTCGACTTACAATGTGATGCCCAAGTCGTTGCCTTGGGTTGACTTACGATGTGATGCCCAAGTCGTTGCCTTGGGTCAACTTACAGTGCGATGCCCGAGTCATTGCCTTGGGTTGACTTACAATGCAATGCCCAAGTCGTTGCCTTGGGTCGACTTACAATGTGATGCCTGAGTTGTTGCCTTGGGTCAACTTACAATGTGATGCCCGAGTCATTGCCTTGGGTCCACGTATGCAGATAAATAATAACGTGTTCAATGGGCCGCAGTCGAAACCGGCAACACTGATAACAACTGTGAGCACAAACATTAATTTATAAGTGTAAGTCATTTCACGCTCACATTGTTCCAGTCAAAGCCATCTACAAGTGGGTATCCCGAAAAATTCATCGCCATGATAGAAGAAATAGACACATGCTAAATGTACGCATTTGATGCACCACACTGGAGAGCTTAGCGAATACTTTGTGTGTCACTCTGCACCGACATCTTACCCTCACCTCTGAGCGCATTTTTACCTTCGTGTCTGCAGGATGTTCAAGTTGCACAGCTATGGACGGTTCTGTTTCGCCATCCCGCCGTTGAGTAAAAGCTATTCATTTACTTTGCCATCTCGTTTTCTCCATGTGGGGTTCCCCATTCAACGTGCTTTATGCAAGTGTGAAATTCGCCAGTCTTGATAATCGGAATCATAAATCGGCGATCGCAGTTGGCAGTGATAGGACAAATGGTGGGCAAGCGATTTCGGCTCTAAATGCCTGTGTGCAAAAAAATTCCTTTGTAACATGAGTCGCACCTATGTATATATCTCACCTCTGTCAATAATAGTGCAACGAAAAGTTTCTTTTTCGAATTCCAGGAAATCGCACCTCTATCCATGTTGAAAAAATTACTGGAGGTCGAATATTGATGCTCTTGCGAGCTCCAATCTATGTCCATGAAGACTTCGATACCATAAGTGGCTTAAATCCATGTGAGTTTTTGTGGCTAGTGCAACTTAGTTGTCTGCTTACCAGGGTTGTGGTTTCTTGGCTGCATTCGCCGCAGTTACAGATGTAGGTAGTCACTTTCACACAAGACAATTCCAAACATCGCCTTTCTCAAGCTAGCCGTGTATCTTGTACTTTGCAGGGCGATATTCCCCTCGTCGTCAGCGCTGAAAGTGCCAATGTCATCGCGACACTCATTCATTTGAAGAAAGAAGTCAAGACAAGCATTGGCAAGGTGTTAAAACTTACCATCTCCGGAGCCGCTGAGGTGCATTTGTTAGCAGCTGAGTTGGGAGCCACTGATGTTGGTGTTATTTTGTCGCCTGTTAGGCTGTTCCCTTCTAAATGGCAGCAATGAAGGATGTGAGTACTGGTGTGTTCTGTGCGCAACCTTACAAGCTACTAAATCAATGTACACCCTTTAGTCATCCCGCTCATTAGGCCCATCGTACAGTATGTTCACAATATTTTACCTTATAGCGCTGTCTTACATCTGCCTATGAAACTCGTTCTGACCCACACGAGTCCTAATTGGCGTCTCCTTCTATGTGGTAACCAAATAATTGCATTGACTCTGAAACTGATAGTTAGGCCTTCCAAGCCCGAATCCGCGTGTTCCACAGTGCGCAGCCTCGACATCATCTACCTGCTTGCTTCTCTTCTTCCACATTGTGACATAATGTACAGCTCGAGCAATCACCACTCCATCAGTTACCCGCCTAAGTGTTTAGATTTGACCTCACGTCCCTTCCTTTGCGTGGTTGCCACACCTTCCACTCATGCAGTGGCACTCGATGCTGGGCCAGCGAATCGACCCTTGTTTTCTTTTCCAGTGTTGTTAGCATTGACAACATTGAACAACAGCGATACAACTCACAATAGCATTCACTATAAAATTTAGGCCCAACTGATGGTACATTAACCCAATTTCTCATCCATGCAGCTACTAATTTGTCAAGTACGCGAAACGAACCCAGTGTCAGTTTGTATTTCTGCTGTGGAGTGTTGTTAAACCTCCAATACACAATATCCTGGTTGATGCCTATTGGAAGTGGAAAAGGATAATCGAGATGCAAACCTCGATATGCCCCCTATGGCAAAGCAAGGATACATACTGCAATTTTTAGTACCGATTATAGGATTTACAGAGTCCTTAATTTATGGTGAGGTTGGTTTTTGGGCATCAGAAGTTCATCTGTGGGTTAAAATATCATTGTTTTTTTTGGTCGTCTACCCAATGTATATATTTGACAATACTACTCAATGCAGTACATGGGAGTAAATTTTAAATTGCACATTCAAATATTCTGAGTAAATTTTTTATCGAAGCATTTTACAATGACTAGCTGCTCAACACCACGACGAAAGTACTGTAGAACAAATGTCAAAGGCAGCTCTGTGGCCAATACTGAACAACTCAAACAAGCCTCCAAAAGAAAGCATGGTATGGCGAGTAATAGTTCTAATGGCTATGATGGATATATCTGGCGTGGAAAGGAATGGTTGAAGGGATTGGTGGAAGGCTCTAAATTGGAAAGCACATTAGAGAATCCAAGAGGTTGTCCCGACAGCCTGGAAGGGGTGAAGTGGACTATGGCAGATTTGGCTCACGCATTTGATATCAAACCAAATCAAGCATCCCATGGGCACTGGCAAGTTTTATTAGCTGGAAGTGCTTTGAAAATAATCTGGGGAAGTCAACGGCAGATGGTGCCCATGCTGCATTCAAGAAATATTGGGATAATTCGTAAGCTTAACCATTTGTTGTTTCCAGACTGCTCACTAATAGAATGCTGATCCCTCTCCCTCTCCAGAGACAGTGAAGGTCTTTATTGAGGGCCATGGAGGTGGGATGAATCTTCTAATACTGCAGTTGGAAATCCAGCAACTGTGTCAGATGTGATGGACACTATTCACGCTGCAAGCAAAAAACATGGCGAAGAAGGAATTCGGACACACTCGGGGGCCATGAGCTTGAGCTATATGGAGCGCATTTTCAAGTGGTCAGAAAGAGTCTTTCCAGTATCCTTTCCTCTGCGTCATGCAACTGAACTCTCTTTGAACGAATGGCAAATGTTGCACAAGTATCTGGGTTGGCATGCATTATCTGCCACTGCATGGACTGTCTGAACCAGGTATGCAATTAATTCTTCAATATTAATATGTGTACCATTGTAAACTGGTTTTGTGGCATCTAAAATAGGAATTTTGAAACTGTAAAGCTGAAGTGGAAGCATCTCACATTTGGATGTGTGACGGAAGATGAATTCAGAATACCACATTGGAAATTATCTCTTGTTGAGAGGAAGAACTGGCAGAGTAAGCTCAACAATGAGGTGGATTTGCAGGGTATGTACACAGTCATAGATATTTTGAGAAATTGACACACAAAGTGCATAGGACAGATATATGAAATATATCCACAGCCCGAACTACCATCTGTTGATATGGATCAGCATATGCGTAACTGGCTTAGTTTTCTCGAATCACATGTCTATGGCCGAATATTACAGTCTGAGGATTTTTTATTCCCATCTGTAGGGAGCAATGGCATTGTTCAACCTGGATCTGCCATGTCTCATGATGTGGTCCAGAAATGGATTAAAGAGTTTTGTACAGGGGCTGGCATTGATGTCACACTCACTCATCTTTCAACTCACTGTTTCCGGCGGGGTGGCTCTCAATATCGCTTCATGCTAGCACCAGTTGGAAAACGTTGGACACTAGCAACAATCCGTTGGTGGGGTGGATGGGCAGAGGGAGAACATGTAAGTTTTGTTAAATCTCAGACAGAGATTAATAAGAGCTAATATTGGTAAAGTGAGATACTCTAATAAGATACTTACTTGATGAGCTCCATTATTATGAGGAGGGACATGGTGATGCTTTGCAACCAATTCAAAGTGAAGTCAACATGTCATTCCTTGGTGAGCATAAGGATATCCGCCCAGTGTCACTCTTAGAAATGAAAGAGTTGTGGTCTTCTATGGAGAGATCTATGGGGAAAACAATTAAAGCTGGATTCTCCCATTCAACTTCTGATGCAGCAGCCTCCCACCGGCATGGTGAACACACTGGAATACAATCCAACAACAACACCACCAACACAACCAATGTGATGCCAATTCCACTTCCATTATCATCACTGTTGGCACCTCCACCTCCTGGGCTATGCATCCCAGCTGCACAAATAGGCATTCCAAGGCATGAGCGATGGCTCACATTTGTACATGATTGGGAAAATATAGATGAAAGTCGGGGTCTCCACAAACCTCTGAAGGATTGACCAACTGAATGGAAGACTCACCTGGCTTTTGCAATGAGCTACCATGCTCGTAAACTAATAGCTGAAGAATACATATTAAAGTGTGTTAAAATTTTATTTACTCGACTCATACTATTTTGATTTTAATTCCATGAATAGATGTGGACGTGATAATGAGATCTTTCTAAAAAAATGGCCAATGGCAGTAAATGGTACAACAGAGCTCACCCTTGCACTAAGGGATGCTCTTAAAGAAGAAGGTATTTCTAAACCACGGAGAAGACAGTATGGTACTCCTAAAGAAAGGGAGAGAAAGTGTAAAAATGGTGCTGAGGTCAATACTGGAGGGAAACGCTCAGAGGGGACGAACTCAGCGAGGTGAGTTCTAGATAAGAAAACCATAGTTTTGCTAACAAACACGAAGCCAATTAGACCTCACAGATGATCATTGCAAAATAATGAGAACAATAACTTAAGAGATGACAATATATTGACATAGCACATTTACTCGGGCAAATCCCATGAATACACTTTCCCATTATCTTGACCAAAGTACAAATATTCACTGATGATATTTGGTCAATCTGCCGATTGCATATTTATGCCTTGTTTGACACTACCGTCAATGAAATGCTCTGGCTGCCAGATGTCGGCATCGTCACCCCAAACCGACTTAAGCCTTGATAAATTCAGGAGGGGAGAACATAAAGTATTAGGACGCAAACCTGTTGTAAGTGAGAATGGATATAATGATTTTTTGTCCTGTGGGAATTGAGACATCTGTGATAATTTCCCCCTTCTTCGTCGTTGTAGCCATAGACAGGGGAATAACATTGTCCCGTTTTGATTTACGCTCGATCGCTGGAACGATGGAGTGAAACCACAGGGTTTCCTGTCCAAAATTTATCTTTTAGATAGTGAAGTATGCGAGGGGCACACATCTTTATCAAGGAGAGGAGACATTTCATGGAGTCAAGGTCAGCGACTGACAGCTTGTCATCTCCATGCCATGTAGCTTGCATACGAGTCGCTTTGATCTCATCCCTAACTAATGTTTGATATTCGTGGTTCAACATAAACAAACCATGAGACCAATATGTGGCAAGAGCCAGTCTCATCACACACTTCCCCCTCCCCCCCAATTCGCAGGTCATATATTATATATTCCAGATTCGCATCACAATAAATACCTTATGTATTTGCCCCCCTAATTTTAAGGGAGTTCTTTTTCATTTGTAGGTACATAGATAGTATGTAGGGTACCACTTGTTCTAGACAAGATTCATGATATTACCAAAAAGAAAAAAATGATGCTACGAGCTGGGAAAAGCTCTCCTCTCCATATGTATGTAGTAATATTGTTAAGAACTGAAAACTGACTAATGTCGGTAGGCCGACACGGACTGATTGGAAGGACTTGGCTTCAGCTTATGTGCTGCACCCTTGCAATTTTCTGTCGGGTGACCTTAAATTTCAGATGGGTGAAGACTAGTCCTAATGAATACCTCTCGGCGGAACTACCGATCGGAACCGAAGGATAAGTCAAGTGTTGGGCCAAGGGGTTGGAGATGGGGAGTGGGCGAGCACACGTGGAGGCAGATAGTAGAGTACTTAGTATGAGACTGCTAAAGGTGTAAGAGGGTATTCTGAGTCGATATTCTGATTGCCTAATAACTACAACTACAACAGGTTCATATACAAGTATTCAGCATCTAGGAAATACTAACTAGGAGAAGAGCGGAAAACGGTATTGACAAATAAGCTTGACTAGCAATGGGAAGGTTACAATTAGTTTGGAGGCCATGAGATAACCGAGAGCGGAGTTACGAGAAAAGGAAATAATCCGAGGGTTACAAGTATATATAGACATACATATGTGAAACATAGAGTAGAATGGATCATCATAATAAAGGGACGTATCAGAGTTTAACCAGATAGTACAAGTATATTTTGACAGGGGCGTAAATGGTGTTTGATCACCACGAAGGCATACATCAGCATCGGGAAACCAACAGCTTCCGATGTGAGGACTTGAGTGATGACTTGAATCATCGATAGGTGGTTTTTAGTTCTAAGTCTGATAAGTAAAAAATGGAGATCTCAGATTTTCCTGGTGTGCTCATCCATGTCTTTGGAAATTCTTGTGTTGTGGCTTGCATGTGCTATTTTCACATTTCATGCTACCTTGTTGTATATCAAAGCTATGGATTTTCAGAAGTGGTATGGGATGGCATTGTTTTGTTGGATTCGAATTTGACCCGCCCCCACCTCTCTACAACTGAAAGGATTCTGGAACTTGACTCGAGACTCATTTCTCAGTGCAAGTTCTGCTTCCATTAGTCACCAAGTTTTATCTGATGCTTCTCTAGAAAGGTTCTTTTCTGAAGCTCACATAGCGCTATGGAGTGTTATTTCCCATGGACTCAGGTCACACTTCAAAGTTCAGTCTTAGGATGTTGATGAATGACAGAGTTATTTCCTTCTTCTCTGACATCTCATGGTCTACCTTATGTCTAGCTTTGGTCTGACTTGCTTTGTACTCATATCCATGTGACAGAAGGGCCTTGTCTCAATGTCATTGGGTCCAGCATCCCCACATTTCACGATACAGAATGGCATTACTATTTTTCTGTGGTGATATCTTTATAATTAGGTTTTAGGAAAATATATAACAGACCAGGCCAAAGATGTAACATCGACATGTGCTTCCTACAGGTCATGAAGGAAAGGGCTGTCAAATAAAAATCTATTTAAAAGGGTGTATCTTTGCACTCAAGGGTTTCATTGCGGTGAAATGCAGTGTTATACCCCAATCCCGGATATTCCATGCAGCAGTGTGATATGATAGCAAACTTCACTGATAACAATGTGGTGGTTATGATTTGTTGTAGATGTGGAAATCGTAAAAAAATGAGCTTGTAGGGGGAAGGAACAATTGAAACTTATAAGTAATGCAAGACCCACGTTTGGAGGAGCAATTCTCCATTTGTAAGTCCCAAATATCCATGAGGTATTTTTGCACATTCCTGATCCTTCGCTGGAGGAAAAGGGTCAGCCTAATGATGAAGGTGCTAATTTACTTGACATCTGGATGGATGGTGGGCCTATTTGATACTACATGTCAACCTTACACCTAATGCCAGTTTTCCTACTCTTAATTCACTCTCTCATTGTATGAATACATTATCATTTTTAAATTCAAATCCACCCCTTGTTTAATACTTCTCCCGAACCGTTTGGTTATATTTCTATCACATATATCTATATCCTCTGAAGGGCCTGTGACTGGCTGTGCTAATTATCATACCAGAGTTTCTGTTACTCTATACATATTATGACATGCCAAAGCTTTAACTAAAGTGACACTCAAGAAACAACTACCTTAGAGCCATATTAAGCCAAGTGTCACAGCACCTGAAGAGGCACAGCTTATTGTAGATCTATCACTTGGCTCGGATTAGCAGCCATGGTAACAGCTCCTATAACAAGTCATATACAATGCAACTAATTTCACCCACCACTATTACACGGTCCTACTGATTAAGCAACCAGACCAGCTTGTAGTCCTGGGAGGTGAAATGGGTACGGTCCACCTTCTGCCAGAAGGCATGGTTATTGAGATATGTTGAAATGGGCTCTTGCACTCTAATCCTATGTAAAGTCTATGTCAAGCTTACACGGCCATACCAGGATGTGTTGTCCCTGATGTGTATACTAACAGTTGAAGCTTATATTAGCGACAACCTATTTAACTGCTACAGTTGCTATCCCGTACCTCAGTCGAACCATTACGTGTATCGACTGAGCATATTTCGTTACAGGATATGTGTCAACCTGCTGCTGCATTTGGTTTAACTCTACCTCAGTATCCCAAGCCTGATGCTTCTTACTCCAGTCACTGCCAGTTGTGAGGGTACAAACCATTTGGAAGGATGCCACCCAGATGTGTAAATCTACCATAAATCCACTTGTAAATCTTGCTAAGCACTCACTTACCATCCTATCTTACCTGCTCTTACCACCATAAATCTAGCCAAAATGAAAACATATAGCTATATGAAAATCAGGGAAGGTACTGTGGTGTCCTAGAAATGCTTCATGTAATTAATATTAATAATTTGAGTGTTGGAAGTCTATATGCCTCATAAATGCTATAACAAAACTCATTACCCTTGTTTATGGCTGAGGTGTAAAGATTGCATATTTGTTACAACTGTGTCGCAACCCGACGGTCCCTGAGGTTATTTGCTAAGTACACCGTTTCTCCTCAGCTGGATGGCAGGATATGATATTAGGAAACGAGTATTGAACAACTCAGCGCACGAACAAAGATGAGTCCATATGTCTAGGAATGACATAATATGTTTTATTTCAGTTCTATTAATGCTGAGAATGCATGGTTTATATTGTTTTCTCTTCTTTCATGATATAACTCATTACATATACTTAGTGTTACACTGCTATTATAGCGATGTCATTCTAAGAGAACAAGGAAAACCATAAGTAACAAGTAGTTAAGGATTTCAGTGTAATTCCTGAACTTCATAGAAGTGAGGAAGCGTAATCTTTTGTGTGCTTACAGCTGTTCCAAGTACCTAAGGTGGAGTTCAGAATTTCAAAAAAATCCCACCACAGACAAATCGTGCCATATCTCCAGAATGAGTGGCAATTAAGGCATAATAGCATTCCATGTGTATGATATTGTATGGATCTATGTATGTATGTATATATTTGCCCTTATGACAGGCTATTTAAATATATACTATGTATTGTATCTAAACATCATGTTATGACCAGAATTCCCACCAGACTCCATACATCAGACTTTTCCATGTTTGACTTCGTTACATTGTGTATCAGTCACTGGAATACCCACTGGACTCCATCCCTGTCTATGTCTGCCTCATCCCATGCATCAGTCCCCGGACCCTGCTCAGAAAACCCGTCATCCCTCTAACTGAGCCCCGTTCCCATTTTAGTCAAATGACCTGTCATGATTCGGACTCCACTCCCACTCTGTTTCCCATTATGGTTTATGATTTGTCATGATTCAAACTCTGCTCCATTTTGTCCTGTTCCTAACAACAAATTTGGTGTTTACTTATCCCGTTTTATGTTTTGCTAGTTTCATTTCATTATTACTGGGTTTGGTATGTTATTCATTCCACAGTCTATATAGTCTGGCAGATGTTGTACATAAAATCCAGTCAGAAAATCAGCTTAGATTCTCCCCAGTAATCTAGTACATCTTCCACCCTAGACTCCTCTCTGAATTACACCGCTCTCGCTAGTCGGAGCCCACGGGCTCCGACGTATCTATCTCTTAACCTCCGACTCATTTATCTCAACTCCCTGACCTCTCGACCCACGACCTCCACCTGGACTCCCCGGGTTTCCCATCTGCCTGTTTGAAATTGGACAACACGATCTCACAAGGGTGCAGCCTATAAGCTGAAGCCAAGTCCTACTGGATTCCCCATGGGTTTCTCTGCCGTGTATGTACCCTTAACACATCACCTGAGTTGTAAGGCCTGATACTACCTTTTGAACAAGTTATATTACTCACTATCAAGTGTGCATACAGTAAGTGGCACAACTTGTTCAAAGGGTGGTATTGTTAGAGTAAACTGCAAGCCGGGGAACCACAGTATGAGACTCTCTATGTAGGTACTAAGTAATTTAGATAGAGTGGTGTAGAATAAACTGGTGATATAGCTGGGCTTCCAGTTGAGGTTTCTACCCCTCAACTGGACTAGCTATATACTGTACTACATGGTCTGTGAACCTATCTGTAGGACTATCTGCTCAGGAACTATCTAATAATAACTATCACATGATGTGAACCAGTTGAATCTATACAGACACAAAACGAGATATGAGGTCATAGCTAATTGTATATACTCATATTCTAACAGTATTAAGCCTCACAGCTTAGGGTATATTCATACACAATATATAGTATTAGTCCTACCAGCTTATATGCAAATCAAGGAAGAATTGAATGAAGGGGAGCCATTGCACTCATATTTCACTAAATATTAAATAGCATCTCATAAGGCCAACTATATACAGATATATACTATATAGTACACACTCCAAAATATTTTGTCTTAATTGGGTCCCTTTCCTGAGATACAGCACAATTTGTCTGGTGCAAATATTCTAGAAGATGCCCTAGCATACTTACTTATTAGACTTAGAAGTAAATTAAGGACATTATGTTCGGTAAGCACACCGTTTCTCCTCAGCCAGATGGCAGGATAAGCAGTGATATCATTCTAAGAGAACAAGGAAAATCATATGTAACAAGTAGTTAGAGACTTCAGTTTAATTCCTGAATTTCATAGAAGTGAAGAAGGTTCTCAAGTATGGAATATGGTGTGAGTTGGCGATCTGGTATTCTTTCACCTTGGAGGCAGGCTCAGTCCTGGTTGTGTTTGTACGTCGCCTGGCTGAAGAGCGAACAGGGGGCAGCTGTATGGGATAACAATTCCCAGAGCATAGAAGGTGGGGCGAGATGCAGGTAAGAAGCTCGATGTGTGTGAGGTGGGTTTATTGAGTATATTGAACATCACGTCTTGGTGAAGGAGCATGAATGACTGTTGAGAAGTGAGGGTTCGATTGGATGATGATATTCAACATGTTTCCTCTACATTTGATACATCCATGCCAGTCACATCGCCATCCTTACGCCATCACTACTGGCAATGTCATCCTTGCTGAGAATGGAAGACCATCAAAGTTAAGATCAAGGTTGCATTCCAAGAAACAAACAAAGAAGGGGTGTATTTGGCTGGGTCTTGCATGTCCTTTGTGAAATGGCAGTGGCTGCTTGGGCTAGAGATCAAGCAGTTTACACAGAAGATATAGAATGGCAGGTGTTTGTTGTGAAAGATAGGTAGATGTCATACTGTGAGGTCCCATGAATGATGATATCTGTTCAGATGTGTTTCTTCCAAATTGATGTCCTTGTTTATTGCACAGTAATAAGATCTCATCATTGCTGGCAAAGCAGTAGCAATTGACCCCAGAGCTAGAGGTGGTGGTGGATTAGATGGATTGCTAATAAAGTGCTTTTTTTTTTGAATGTACTATGAGTGGGTGATAATGGTCTTCTCTTTTGGAAAGGTACTAAGACATTGAAAAGAAATGATACATGGGTGAGATAAATTGGAGTTAGTTTGAGAAAGATGATGGTGAATTTGAATTTCTATATGTGGGGGATCAGTGATACTGTGTTTTATCAAGAGTCTATCTGAATTGTGGTTCATCCCCATTGTGAGTATTTGTCTGAGGCTTTGTAAGTGATGTGAGAGCCAAAAATGAAATTATATGATTGTATGGAATTGCAAAACCAAACTGGAATCATGTCATTATATTTGCTACATAATGCACACCCAATGGTTTGTGCATCATTTCACCTTACATTCAACATCTGCAAGAGCAATCACTGGGTGTGACATGAAACAGATTTCTCTCAATTAAGTTGAATAATATTCTACCAATTGAGTGCAGAAGCCTTGTTTGATGAAGTATAAATTTGCCCTGTCAATGAAGTAAGAGGCTAATACCAGTCACAAAAGCTCACAGATGAAAGTGTCAAAAGGTTATGATCATTATGAAAGATCAAATTGAGACTAAATTAATAGTACAGACAACTAATGTATAATGGAGAGATTTTCTGACTCACTTTCCTTGCTCTTTTCATTGCCCTATTATGCCTTTCTTTGTTAAACTATGATTATACTATGACCTAAGAATGAAATCATATGTATATGACATCTAAATGAGACAAGTTGAATGTTCATCAAATACTTTCAAGGGTGTTGAAGATGTTAAATAGAAGGTTGAGTTGAAGTTTTGGTCAAAGATGTGTTAGAATTGGTGATGAAAATACCCTTTTCCTAGCAGCGGTTCATCCATTTTTTCACTTTTTGATATGAAGATGCTAATTGTGGACCATGCATTCTGAGGTTAATGCATGCCAGAACCAGTATACACCTAAACTAGCACCAAACCTATCATGTCAGAAGGTGATTCACTAACTGACACATTGATTGACAAACAAGTACAATTATTACAAGTCTATTACCCCCTTGTAGACTGTATACTACAATAAGTCAACTCATACTATTTTTAATAAGATGAGTCAAAATATTGTCAAAGGTTACTTGAATGTTTTTGTGACAATGTTGTGACTGTGACAGTCATGACAGGGTGCCTCCAGACATTCTCTGTTGCAGGCTTCTGTTACAACCTGTGCACTCGGCACACTGTTGGCCCTGATCGGACCTCATGCAAAACTCCAATCACTTGCAAACTGTTGGTATCCCGACTAATCACATTAAGCACCTTCATTGTTCCTGATTAGTATTTCTGACCCCTTATCCTATACAACCAGTTTACGCCTTTTCTGCCCCTGTAGTAGTCTACATCCAGATTTGTAATGTTCCATCTATCAGTCTCTGTTTTTGTGTCACTCTATACATATGTAATTCTGTCTTCTCCATTAGTACTTCTCTTTGTTCTGTTTTTGTTCGGATAAGTGCCATATTTCTGTATATATGTCACTCATGTATCATAGTATTAAATCAATCAGAATATCGACTCAGAACACTCCTAAACAACTCTGATAGTCTCACTCTAAATATCCCACTCTCCGCCTCTGCTTGTACTTGCTCACCCTCAGTTTCCAACTCTCGGTCTCTGACCTCTTTCAACCCAACCCTCAACTTATCCTTTGGCTTCCAATTGGTGACTTACTGAGAGGATTACTCAACAGGACTAGTTTCCCACCCACCTGAAATTTAAGAACACCTGACGGTAACTTGCAAGGGCACAGCATATAAGCTGAAGCCAAGTCCTTCCATTCAGTCCCCATTGGTCTACTGACATCAGCCAGTTTTCTGTTCTTAACAGTTTCAAGCTGTGGGCCTAAGAATCTTCATAAATCAAGACATAGATTTTCTACATCATCATCAGGTCTAGATAAAGAGTTCAAAATTGCAAAGATAAGATGGAACCAATCATTACCTCCATCAAGGTCTCTGATGTCAACTTCACAAAGAAGATCAGATTGATAACTCTTCTAAGGATGTTAAATATAAACATATTTAATATTTAAATGTGAAATGCAAGTGTAAAGGGTATGCATATATGCATAATTGGACTAAGGAATAATAGTTGGATTATAGTACTTTATTATTTATCTTTTATTTTCTTTCTTTACATTCTTTCTATATTTCGAGCATACCTTTATTTTGTAGTTCGAAGCTTTGTGTATACATATGGGCGCTCTCGGCGCCAAAACGATAGACACTTTTTACCCAGCAGACACCACCTCGTAAACGACCCAGACGTCAAATAGCGAGAGGTGTCAAGGGTAACGTCTCAACTACCTATAAAGGTAGTATTCTCTCGCATACTAACGTACTTTGGACTCAAACCGCGAAGGTCGAGTTCCACTCTAAGGTCTTTGCGCTAGTCGACATTATAGTCGACTCGCGCTACTATCTCTTTACTCTAGATATTCAGCTTCGCATTGATTATCTATTTTACATCTAGCTACGAGTTGTACCGTGAAGGTCAACTCTTTCATTCTTTCATTCTAGCCGTCAAGAGCAACTGTACAGTTGCTCTTGTGACACATAGCATGTCTTCTTACTAGTACTGTGTGTCTAGTAATCTACAGTATTGTACTGTACGGTCAATACCTGCTAATAGTAGTTGAGTAAATACTATTCTTCGTATATCGAACGGTCAGAATCTATCGACTCTTCACAGCAAGACAAAATATATCATATCAATTGAGACTGGTTTTTGTTAAATTTTTGACCTGGGTTGTTGTTGTGGGGTATTTCAGTACTTAATATATTTGGGCACTTGCTAGGTCACATGACCTGCCAAATCCTCTCTTCAAAAAATACCAGCATTTGTGAGAGAATACCAAAAATAATATTAGAAAAAATAATATTTTTTTGAAGATATCTTTTTAACTAAATTATTTTTTAGTAATGTAGTTCCTAGCAATAATACTTAATATATCCTTAAATACTTCCTCGGAGTCATATCTAATGTATGTATATATTTTGTTGTTGTTGCTGAAAGGGATAGAAGTTTGAAAGGCAGTTGCTTATGTAAGAGGATGCTGCAAGTGATCAGTATGATGTACCCTATCCAGGGGTTGGACAGGCCAATTTGTGTTGCCCCTATCTTTAAAACATTAGACTTTGTGGGTAACACTATTGCATGCCTAGGATGCAATTCTGAGGATTAAAATTTCAACCAAAATATCCAAAAGCATCTCTGAAATACTCCATATCCATCCATCTTGTTAATAGCAATGCATAGAGTTCAGATTTTGTCTTCATCCATATAGTCTTTGATCATTCAATCCATAATGTTTAACTTATCCAAAAGTAAGGATTGGACTGAAGGATTCATGGTTGTATCCAAAATTCAAAGGGTTCTAATAGAGATAATGAACCAGGAAGAGATGTTTGGTGGGTAAATATCCAAATCTGCAGGTTAGCTAGTATGCTGCTGTAGAAATGATCAAGAAGAGAAGATAAAAAAGTGACACCTTAGATGAGTGTGATTCTGTTGGCCTTTAGGATGGAAATATACCCCCAAGGTCAAGTTTGGCTACTTGTGCAACCATCCATAATGCAATACTGTTACGACTGGAATTCCCGCCGGACTCCGGGCACTAACTTATACGCACCCACACCCTATACGCACCAATTGTCAGTTTACCAGAATTCCCACCAGACTCCATACGTCAGACTTGTCTACCTTCAACTTTCTAACATTGTGTATCAGTCACCGGAATATCCACCGGACTCCATCCCTGTCTATGTCTGACCTCATCCCACGCATCAGTCACCGGACCCCACTCAGAAAACCCATCATCCCTCTAACAGAGCCCTGTTCCCATTTTAGTCAAATGACCTGTCACGATTCGGACTCCGCTCCCGCTCCATTTCCCATTATGGTTTATGATTTGTCACAATTCTGCTCCATTCCATCCCATTCCTAACACCAAATTTGGTGTTTACTATTCTCATTTTATGTTTTGCTAGTTTCATTTCATTATTACTGGATTTGGTATGTCATTTATTCCTGTTACGACCCGTTCCCAGATGTTTCAATAGCTGACTTCTGATCTCTGACCACGGAACATCATAGTTACCGTATCATCCGTATTCTTCCCTTGTTCCGTATTTGGTAATTTTCCCGTTGACAAGTATTCACTCGTTTGTTTGTTGTATTCCCATTTCGGAATATTGTCTCCCTAATATGTCTTATTGTATTTCTGTTTTAAGAACACTTCCGTTTCCATCTTATTATGGTCTTAGTTTGTAGTACAATAACAAGTAGACTTATATTAGTTTCCACGAATTTGTACTTCACCTTAGATCTGATATCGACTTAGTTTCTTATTCCTCCTCCCGTCTTTCTGTATGCTCGATATTCGGAACTCTTCAGAACTCTGAATATCCGTATCTTCCATCGTAAGCCTTACTTCCGAAATTAAGGACTTTGAGCGTTTGCGTAGAGGCGCAGCACATAAGCTGAAGCCGACGTCCTGACCCTATCCAACAGTTCCCAACTTCCTGGTGACTTCCCGATAGTTCTGGAATAAGTTTCCAACACAGCACTTAACAATTCCACAATCTATATAGTCTGGCAGATGTTGTATATACAATCCAGTCAGAAAATTGGCTTAGATTCCCCCCAGTAATCTAATACATTTTCCACTCTAAACTCCTACTTGAATCACACCACTCACACTAGTTGGAGCCCACAGGCTCCGGCACATCTATCTCTTATTTATCTCGACTCCCGACCTCTTGACCCACGACCTCCGACCTACGACCCCTCAACCCACAAACCCCGCCTGGACTCCCTGGGATTCCCAGCTGCCTGTCTGAAATTGGACGACACGATCTCGCGAGGGCACAGCCTATAAGCTGAAGCCAAGTCCTACTGGATATCCCATGGGTTTCTCCAGAAACCCGCTGTGTACATACCCTAAAAAATACAACACATACACAACAAACCAGAAATCATCCTGTTGGATCCTGCCCCAGGTTTACACATAATAATAAGCCATTCCAACTTGTCTACTCTCTTACATTGAGTCCTGCTGTTACACCTCTCCAGCCCAGTGGTCTTGAGATCCTTCTCATAATATGTAGATATTGGATAAATCTATGGATTTTTGGCTTGACATCATTGCCAAGCCTTTGCTGAAAGGCTAAGATTGGAATATCAATCATCAGAAAAGTGGATTGTGCAATCAGTCTGATGAAGCTTGAGGTTGTGGTCCATTGGGGTGGAGATGATAGAAGCATGGGTCTGACCGAATTGGCAGAAGATTTTGTCAATCAGGGCTGATTGAGAGAGAAGGGCAAGATGGTGGTGTCAGTCCAATTCAACAGCTATACCAACGACAACACAGACAGAACCCAAATCGCAGATAGTCCAAATGGCATGCATCTGAGTCTTGAAAGATTCATTCTCAGCAGCATTGCTGGCAATGGACAAGAAGTCATCAACATGGATGGCTACAATAGTGATGCCAGTCGGCATCTGGCAATAGTAGAAACAAGGTTCACATGGAAGCTGAGTAAAGCCCCAGGTGAGCATTTGCTCTTTCATAGTTTGATTCCAGATACGTCCACTCTGCTTCATGCCATATAGACCACGTAAGATCATCCAGACATAATCATGCTTCCCAGGCTCAGCAAAACCTTCAGGTTGTTCCATAAACTGGATCTCATCATCTGGGAGTAGACTGTAAAGAAAAGCGGTCTTAACATCAATTATTTGAGAAACACCGTTAAATTCCATTAGTATAATACATGACGAAGGTTGGTGTGGGTAGCAGTGGCAATGTGAGCAAGAATGAGAAATATGCGCACTGAACCAATGAAAAAAATATATCCGGCTTATTCCCTCCCTCTCTTTCGTATCTTTTCAGAAAAGATCAATAGACCGATGAAAATGTTGCTCGTGACCACCCATATCTCGGTGAATTTGACGTGAAGTGAAATATTGACGATGCGTACATTCAAATATTTAGTTCATCCGATGTTGTCCCGAGCTCCTTTAGTTTGAGAGAATGTATTATACTAATGGAATTTAACGGTGTTTCTCAAAGAATAGTTCCATCATGTGAGCAACATTTTCTTCGGTCTATTCATCTTTTCTGAAAAGATACGAAAGAAAGGGAGGGAATAAGCCGGATATATTTTTTTCATTGGTTCAGTGCGCATATTTCTCATTCTTGCTCACATTGCCACCGCCACCCACACCAACCTTCGTCATGTATTATACTAATGGAATTTAACGGTGTTTCTCAAAAAATAGTTCCATCATGTGAGAAACATTTTCTTCGGTCTATTTATCTTTTCTTAAAAGATACGAAAGAGAGGGAGGGAAGAAGCCGGAAAGCCTCGGACGAAAACGGAAGTACGTCTCCCTTTGTTCCACAAAACTCAATTAACCCTCGTTAGCTTTCACATGAATATACACCAATGCATGGCCTGGTACTAAGGCCGTCAAGGAGATAAACAATGACAGAATAATGCCTGTAGGCGTACATTAAGGTTTAGGTTTTGAAGGCCATCTGTCGATTCGACCTATGGCAGAAGCGCCTGCCATCACCCAACCTATAATATTGGGTCTCCATGAATATGTCTTCCAAAGCTTGTGGGCCTCGTTGCAGATATTTATTCACGTAATAATGCAATAAGGTTGATTGTATTGATGTTGCGTCACCTACAGCTTCTCATTGGCAGAGCACACCCCGACCTTACGCGAGTGGCGCATATTACCAAATGGAGTAGGCCCGATCTGGGCGATATAAAGTCTATTGAGACAGCTTCTTTTCCATTCTTAATTTGGTTCTGTTCCTAATTTTGACTGGGGCTGACGATACAGTATACTACGCGGACACACTTCTCACTCATTGTATTAATTGGCGATACTGGCTGTAAATAAAGATCCGTGACAGCCCTTATCGCTTATCTCCACGCATCCTTCTGAATATAACAAATGCGAATGCAAAATTTTCTTCTCATTGGGGATGCATAATTTCTATTGGGTCGCCATGACCGGTGATCTTTGTGCGGAGCTATAACATGGGTCACAGGTGCAGCCTTATTCTCCACCTACTCTGAACCAGTATCACCCCCGATTAAGCCTAACATACAAACCACCTCCACCTCTTCCACAAATCGATGGATCCTTTGCATTCCATCAAACCCGCCGCGGTCCTCATCGGGATCGTGGCGGCGCTTTTTTCTCACAAATATATGTTGGGAGTGGCCTTGGTCGGCCTCATCGAGTCCTTGACTCCCATTCCTCTCTCCCTCCCTGCAGCTCCACCAGTGACGTTTTTACCAAGTACATTGGCTCATCACGACTTTTCAAGTCAGGCCAACTCCCCCCTAGACAGTGGTGGGACGACATCGGCTAACGCGGGGGTAGACATCTCCGTAGGCGGTATTCCGGTCACAAGCGGTGAGAAAGATCTTCAGGTCGAGGCATTTGGTTCGTTGTGTATCAAGCTTTCCTATGATTTTCATCACAACTTATCCGAACGCACGATCATTGCAGACATGCCTGTGGCACCATCGGCGACGCTCCCTATAACCACGTCCATTGACTCCGACGTACCATGTCAGGCCGACTCGTCTTGTGACAGTGGTCACACGACTTTTGGTAAATGATGACAGGATTTATGAACAGCAAGACGCAGATGGTACTAATTCGGCTTCCTTTTCATTATGTGAAGTACTAACATTTGCGTTCCATATAGAAGGATTGATTCCAACGTCTGCACAGCTCACTGGTGACAAGAGACCTGAGACGCTGAGAAGGTAATGTCTATTCACTTCTATCCAAGAGACAGCAATATAATCACATGTCAACAGGTCTGACGATGGGCAGAAGTCTATTCCGTAGGTGTCCTTCACGCCCAAATTTAATATTCACCATCTTATCACGTTTCAGTGTTGGAGGTCTCGTGGAAGCCATGGATTTGTTCCTGAAAATAAAATGGAGACTCCTGTAAGTCGACATGTGTGTAGCTCTCCGTTAACATGGCGCTAAGGCGCGCAAGCAGCAGTTTGACTCCTTCAAGCCTACCAACGACTCTTCCGTGGTGTCTATTAACAAGGTTGAAGACCCCTCTGATTAGATGGACCATCCTGAGTGGGTATTGCTTCGGTTTGATTATTTTGTCATTGTCATATCTCGTGACGTGCAGGCTTCAATCGGAGCAAAAAGTTCAGGATGAGAAAGATAAGCACGAGAAGGACAAGGACACTTTTCCGGCTAGTGTGTGAAATCTCACTCACAAGTTCCTCCACACTAGCCGGAAAAATCTCCTTGTCCTTCCCTTGCTTATCCTTCTCATACTGAATTTTTTGCTCCGATTGAAGCCTGCGCGACACGAGATATGACAATGACAAAATAATCAAACCGATGCAATACCCACTCAGGATGGTCCATCTGATCAGAGGGGTCTTCAACCTTGTTAATAGACACCACGGAAGAGTCGTTGGTAGGCTTGAAGGAGTCAAACTGCTGCTTGCGCGCATTAGCGCCATGTTAACGGAGAGCTACACACATGTCAACTTACAGGAGTCTCCATTTTATTCAGGAACAAATCCATGGCTTCCACGAGACCTCCAACACTGAAACGTGATAAGATGGTGAATATTAAATTTGGGCGTGAAGGACACCTACGGAATAGACTTCTGCCCATCGTCAGACCTGTTGACATGCGATTATATAAGCCTTATTAAAGTCACTTACCAAGGCTGAAAGGTCCAAGGTAGGGTGTGTTTTTTGGGCAGTGCCACTAGCATGCCTCATATTGTTACGCCTTCTTCGCCACCGCCTACATCCGAGGACCTCCAGGACGAACTCCCCCGCCCTACACCAGCTCCGAGCCTGCCCAACGGTACACCGGTGCCGGTAACAAAAAAGGGTGGGGGGAGGCGGAAATAAAGTAGTTCCCTATCCTTCTCAGCTTTCTCTTCTCTTCTCTTCTTCTTTCTTTCTCTCTCTCTCTCTCTCTCTCTGTCTTGCTTTCTTCTTTTTTAAGGTGTGCATCTTATTTCGTCCCTTTCTGATTTTGAGGTGGGGCTCTGAAGGCTTAACTTTCGTCTTTGAGGATATAGTAAGCCCATCCCTTCCATCACAACTCCCAGCTACGTTGTTAACCTGCATTGCACAGCTTGGTGTACAAGACGTCAGTGAGTCAGATAGTTTATGATGCTGAGTTGCGAGGCGGTATGGGCCACGATGAGGATGTGCCACTGGATTTCCACTCTTCCAACACACTTTGTTGATTATGAAGCTTGCTGACCGCTTTCTCCCAGACGTCCTGGATCCATGGAGTGTCGTGAAAAGAATAACGATGGATCAATCTGTAATGACTGGTGTATGTACAGTATTATTTCTTTATATCACTGTCTCTAACGCCACGTATTGTTACAGACCAGAGGTTATTCCAGGACAACGACAGTTCAAATCGTTCACATCCTTATATACCAGTCAGAACGGATATTAATTCCTTGCAAGCGATAAAAGTGTGAGTTGTTGGTCCCTTAACTCACTGTCACGAACTCTCGTTTATACTTAGACCCTAGCCATTGAGCCCAAGAATAATGACCTAGACAGGACTGCTCCTTCCATGTGCCAATGCATATGATGGTCACATATTGAATATTCGTATCCGATTCTTGTCTAATTCTGGCAGGGGCTTGACCAATGAGTACTTCTCAAGCTTCCCAGCTCGTGTACACGCCCCGTCACCGTCTCATTCCATCTCAGAGTGGTAGGCACTTAAGTACCACATGGTTCCTTTAGGCTCCTGGCTCGCAGCAAGTGCTCCGTCAGACCACGTCAGGTATGCTTTTATCAAAGATGTTTGGCTCGCAACCTCTTGCCAGACAGAGCATTCAGTGTATATTGGTGTATTTCCCGCTTCCCTCTCCCCCCTCTTTTTTTTTAAAAAAAAACACAAGCATTTCTGGTGTACTTTCAGCCTCGAAATATCCATACGGCCGGTGCTCACAACTCAGCCGCCGGGCGCATTTTTTTTTGCCCAACCGTCGTGCAGCCGCAAGCGAATTCGTCGATCAATCGTGCATAAAAGAAACAGACAATGGTTGTATTTGTGGAACTGCTACTGGCGGAGAAAATATCTGGGTAACGAGTGGTTCCTTTGTTATTTCAACCCTGCATGTCTTGTCCGCCCAAATATAGCAATAAAAATTTTATGGTGTTGTCCAACATTCACCACTTCTACCACGTTTTAACTTTGAACGGTGAAAGTCCATGAGTTATAATTGTTGGCACATTCTTCTCCCCATTTTCCCTCTCAAATTCGGGACACTGATATTGCTAGTCGACGCGACAGGCTACTAGCACTGTCCATCACAAACATAGCGCTTTTATAGCGCTCGATGTGCTCTAAATCAAAAGTTACTTGTGATACTTCGAACGCTAAGCACTCATTTAAATTAAAAGGTTACAATCGCCGTCCTATCGATCGGTTTTGAGCGCTCAACTCGATGAGCGCTTGTGAATTATTAGTCTCCCCAATCACGTCATCTCTGATCCAATTCCTTGTCCTTGCATCCTTAAATCAATTATCAACCAGCTGACAATTGTCGTAGAGGCACCATCGTATACTTCAGGGATGGACTTTGCGTCGCTTTGAATGGACCGGTGTCTTTCATGTTTGCAATTGATGCTTGACCTTCCATCGAGCTGCCCTATAAGACGGCATTGGATATAATATAATGATATAAGTGAGTTAAAATTATTTCTATCACCCCAAAGAGCCTATACCTACCTCTCCATCTGCTTCTGCAAACTCCCAAAGAAGCATCTCCAACCTGCACCCGACTTGAACTGATTTATCAAGGGAACCAACACACCATCCTCGTACTCTGCCATTTTGCACATGGACCGAGTATACAGACCAAAATCTACTGGCGATGATCCGATGCGTTTGAAGGTCACCGTACAGATGGGAAGAATAGACCTCCGAGTTGTCTGTGGGAATATGTAGCGTGGTTGGTGCTACCATAGCGACGACGGCCTCAAAATGAAGCTGCCAATCTGACCTCGGAAGGGAACGAGAGACTTCCTGAGTTCCCGTTGTGCCATCTTCCTCGGGCGTATCAGGCATGACCATTCCGACAGGACCTTGAATCCCGGGCCTTTGCGCAGTTGGTGACGGGTTGTTGTGGTTTGAGATGCCCGGCTTGATGGGAAGAATAGAACCAGGGCATGTGTACCGTGCTTTCTGGTGCGGTACCCACGACATCGGGAACATGGTCGGATGCATTATAACAGGAATGCTCAAGATGGGTCCGTTCATCCGCCGTTTCTGGTCAAGAAGAAGCCTTTCGAGTTTGATTATACTTCGCGTCAGAGAGCAGGGTGTTTTCGAAGTTGTAAGCCCCGCTGTGCGCTATAAGTTCTCCAGAGTCATCACCTTCAGGCGGCTTTGACTAAGTAAGCAAAAAGCGACTTTACACCATGCGTTGTCAGTTGTACTTACATTCGTTGTTAGCGGCAGCCCGTCGAACAGGCCATCAGTCGTCTCAATGCAGAAATCCAAGGAGGTTTCGTTCGGAATTGCGATACCTTGAGAGACCTGAAGGATCGTGGCCTTCAATAGTAGGCCGATGAAACAAGAAAAGACGACATCGACCTCTGTAAGGAGTTTGACATGATATATGCGTGTTATCCACGTTGCGTTCTCCAAACTATTGTCTATTTTTCTCACTTTAACAACGCCAATCTCCACTGAGCGCCAGGCATTCGGGCTTTGTGTAGTTGAGCCATGGTGACCAATAACCTCATGAGGCAACAACTATAACATCCGTGAGTTAAATGACTTTGAACTTGCCATCACCCGTACATAAGTACCTTTGTTCTCAACACACATGTAACCATAGGTCCATGTATTGTCTGTGGTGCCGAACGAACAACGTCTAGAGCCACGGGAAGATGATCTCTCGCGGTAGCGGCCAGTCCTTGATATGCGATGACGAATGGAATGAGTAGCATCGCGAGCACCCAGGACATCCTAAACGTGATGTCATGGTCAGCAGAATGACGGTTGGGGATGACTTTGGCGCATATACCACACGCTCTTTTCCCGACTCGAGCACCCTATCCACCTCCGCACCCCCACCATGGGCCTAGGTCGTCCGGATGGACCGAGTAGCGTTACTCCCCCGCCCTGACGGCACTGCAGGAGCCCTCCGACAAGCATGGATGATCCCCCTGGTAGAGGCAGAAGCACTGGTAGTCGACGGGCTGTTCGTTGAGGCGTTTCTAGCATTCTGTGACGATAATGACGGCGTGTAACCGCTGGTACAACCTTGCTGGGCGTCGGAAGACAGATTGACAAGATGCTGTGGGGTGGTGGCTGAGTGGGTGAGTGCTACGAAACAAACCCTCTTATATACAATCATGCAATCATCCTATTCTGTCCTGAATGCTCACCTATGCATTACATAATCATGTTAATAGTCTCACGGTCAGTACTGCGCGGGTCTGTGCTCCCCACTAGTATGACTTGAGTACTATGGAACAAACAGCGACAAACCATTCCGAGTCTATAACCATACCGAGCTTCTATATTGTGAATCCCCCCTTAAGTGGTAAAAACGTTAGCGCTTTCATCATTATGTCACTCCATCGGAAATCGGTCCGGACTGGCCATTGTTTGAAGCGAGTCACTCTTTGGCACCAGTAGGCTAATAAATTTGGGAACGAGATAACGTATCAGTCGATGAATATAGACGGGGAATTAATAGAACAATTATTGCTTTCATTGGCTGAAAGGGCTGCATTGTTCCATTTTATAATGAACTCCCAGCGGATATTGGTAATTTATCACGATCATAATGATATCTTTTTCTTTGAGATGGAGAGGTAACTTTTATCCATTTGCCTGGGGTGAAACGCTAGGGAGTCCTGCCATTTGAAATTATGTTCCGAATCGAATCTAATTATATATTTGAAAGGCACAAAATGATGCAAGACTTCACCGTGCCGCCAAGGAGTACGTTCCGCGGTTATCCGTGAGATTCCATATATAGGTGGCCTCCCCAACACTCCATCATACATCTCGATGTCAAATCACGCGATCTAATTAGAGAGTATTTGCAACTAATGAAATATTAGCAAACTGAATTGGTTCCTGATATTCACATCACGAGAGCCATTCAGTTTGCTAATATCTACTAGTTGCAAATACTCTTTCGTTGAGAGTTCCGGTGCTAATGTATTTCCCAATCTGTGCAACCGGCAGTACCCCCGGATCCACCAGTATGCCTGGGGCGCAGGGCTCACCGATGCCCCGGAGTCCAGGCGGGCACATCATTCACGTTTCTTGCTCTGCCTTCGTGTGAAGGTTACTACAAGGTTTAAGAGGCTTGAGGAGGAATGGGTTTGGTGTCTCAGGCCTGTCCCTCCAAACACCAGCCTGTGGCGTTCTGTACCGTATCTCCCCTTCAGCACGATAGTTTGCCAATTCACAACTGGTTGCTGTTCTACCTTGAAATGCGAATATGATGAAAAATCGTTGATGTCAACGGAACAATGATCGCTCACAGCTGAGTCTGCATAGGTCGTATGACCTGGCCATTGTCAGTTTAATCGAATCATGAAAAGCATAAAGTTATCTCCAGAAATACCGGTGACTGGCCTTGCAGGCACGAGCGCAACATTTGCCGTTTACGTCTGTGAGCTGGAGTCTGATGTGGGGCTGTTCGTACACGATATCCACTGCTTCTCTTCAAGGTCCTGAGTTTAGCTTCCCTTCACGGTCCTGAGTCTATATATGAGGCTGGTGGAGATGTCTATCACGGCATGTGGCTCTGTGGCTTAACTCAGAGCAACGCTGTGACAAACTGCCTTGCACTTTTGGAAACTGTTACCAGAAACTAATAGTTTTCTACATACCTCACCCTCTCTTTTCTCCCCTCTGCCTCTTTTTCTTTCTGAACCTTCTCCAACTCCATTTCTCCCCCTCTTCCACTTTCCTCTGATCATTCTTCTCTCTGTCCACAGTAGGGATTAGATACCCAATGTAATGCTCCTGAATTACGATCACTCCTGCAAAACATGCACATCACTTATTCGTTTCGCTAATTTTTTGGATTTCTTGCCTTTGATCGGCGCGCATGGTGGTCGTAGGTGGTTCGGTCACAATATTGCTAGTCCAATAACCAAACGCTTAGGATTGCTTCTCGCAAGAGCGTACGCCATCTCAAGCCAAAAAATCCTCGTGTGATACTACTACCCCTTGCATTTGCACTCGGCAAATCCTGTTGGTTGGCAGATTCGGGCCAGTTCTCTACAGCCCTGAAAATATGTCAAGTAACTTTGGATACCAAAGAGCGTATGACATTGTATGTTTAGCCGTTTTCGATGCAGTTTATTTATTAATGTTTGCATGAGCAAAAATGAATTTTGAAAAGGTACCAACTTGCATCCTCCACTAGACATCAACTGAATCTGTTGACAGCAAATACCGTTCAAACTACGATTGTGCTGGGCTACGACACATTCACATTTCATCGTATTTCGGATAACCCTCCGGTATGTGTTATCAACGGTCAGAAAACAAAGATCTCTTTCGGATCAATTTGCAAAGAAATTCTATTCTATTTCTCTTCGTTTACCAAGATACAATGAGTTAGTCTGTCCGCGTAGAGTATGATTGGGAAGTTTAGCAAGGTTCTACCAGCGGTTCCACGCCATCCTTATCGTCACAAGATGTCAGAGACGCCTCAACGAGCAACCCGTCGGCTGCCAGCGCTTCTGCCTCTACCTCCCAAACCAGCGGGATCAGCCATGCTGGTCGGAGGGCTCCTGCAGTGTCATCAGGACGGGGGAGGAACGCTAATCGGTCCATCCGGACGACCAAAGCCCATGGTGGGGGCCCGGAGGTGGATGGGGTGCTCGAGTGGGGAAAGGAGCGCATGGTATATGCGCCAAAGTCCTCCCCAACCGTCATTCTGCTGACCATGACATCACGTTTAGGATATCCTGGGTGCTCGCGATGCTACTCGTTCCATTCGTCATCGCATATCAAGGACTCGCCGCTACCGCGAGAGATCATCTTGCCGGACCTCTAGACGTTGTTCGTTAGGCGCCACCGACGACAATACATGGACCTATGGATAAATGTGTGTTGATCTAGACACTTTCAAGGTGTCATCATCACCTTAAGTTCTACTGGTTTGCTAGACTCTGCGCTGTGACAGTTTAAGTCAAAGGTACTTATGTACAGGTGATGGCAAGCTGAAGTCATTTAACTCACGGATGTTATAGTTCATGCCTCATGAGATTATTGGTCACCATGGCTCCACTACACAAGGCCCGAATGCCTGACGTTCAGTGAATATTGTCGTTATTGAATTGAAGAAGACAGACAATAGTTTGGGGAACGCAACATGGATAACACGCATATATCGTGTCAAACGTCTTACAGAGATGGATGTCGTCTTTTCTTGTTTCATCGACCTACTACTGAAGGCCACGATCCTTCAGGTCTCTCAAGGTATCGCAATTCCGAATGAAACCACCTTGCATTTCTGAATTAATAGACTGATAGCCTATTCGGCGGGCTGCCGCTAACAACGAATGTAAGTACAACCGACAACGCATGGTGTAAAGTCACTTTATACTTACGTAAGAGGACCTATAGCCTACAGCGGGGGTTACAACTTCAAAGAGCCCTGCACTCTAACGAGAAGTATAATCAATCTCGAGAGGTTTCTTGTTGTCCAGAGACGGGGGATGAACGGACCCATCTTGAGCATCCCTGTCTGTTGGAAACCACTAAGCCAACGTTGGCTTAGTGGTTTCCAACATAAAGTAAACTCCGACCCGAAGGTCAGTAGTAACTCCCCTATGACTTGTTTAAGGCCGGTAGCCAACATTGTGTGGGCCAACATATATATTAAGTAATTTTTATCCCTCTTAATGCCACTTATAAGTTATTTTTGCCACTTATTTTTGGGCTTGAAACTATTGGTATGGGCGGGGATTGAACTCACGACCTTGTGGGGTCTTCGGAGTATCGGAGTTTACTTTATGTTTGTTAGAATTCAAGACCCGTATTATTAGGGAGTCATGGATAAGTATTATCGACTGCTTGTAACTATACAGTAGTTGCCTCATTTATATACGTTTTCTCGATTATGTAGGTGCTGGGGGAGTCAGGGTGATATGCCCGAGAACAAAGGGCGGAAGAACCTTTATGACTCAGGTCATATTGCCCCCTGATCGGGAAAAGCAGAATGGTGTTTTCTTCACCTTCCAACACTCCTCCTCACCGATGCTTTTCTACCGCTGTCTTATTGTAGACCAAGTAGTCTTCATAGTCCCATGGATTGTGGACCTTCCAGGGCCTTCGTGAATATGTCGGTCATGGATGGTTTGCTGCAGTATATTGAGTGAGATGTGAATGTCAAAGGAAGTCGAGATAATGGAATGGATGATAATAAATTTGGGAAAATTGCCACCACACTTTGGAAAGTGAGATTGTGATACATAGGATCCAATGTGCTGTGTGCTGTGGGGGTGGTTGTGATTGGAATTGAAAGTGAATTCGAGTCGTGAATGGTAGCTGGCCATGATCCACTTTGAACTCTCCAGTCCATTCTTTTTCGAAACTAGTAAGTGTGAATGCTGCCCCCCAAAACAAATGATAACTTTAGTTGTAGGACTTGATATGCCATGAAATAGTCGTGATAATAAAAGTCGAGTTTTCCCTTTTTATCTGCTTTGTCAGGTCACGAAAGGTGTAGCAGTCATTGGCCAGACAAGCTTTCTGAGTCACATAATGTAGGACTAGATTCTCCTCCTCGACTGGCATAGGCTTGTACGAACGTCGACGTACTGTTAGACAATTGTAGAAATAAGTAGCAGTCGTCAGCCAGACAAGCTTGCTGAGTCGCATAATGTAGGACTAGATTCTCCTCCTCGACTGGCATAGGCTTGTACGAACATCGACGTACTGTTAAAAGGTAATTGAATTAAATACTGGGCTAATGAGTGTCCCAGAGTCGGATTTGCCCTAAGTCGTTGGCCAAAAAAAATGATTGCTAAGTCACATAAGGGAGGGCTAAATTCTCCTCGACTTGCATAGTCTTGTATAAGGACCAATGATCTGTTGAAAGGTAATCGGATCAAATACTGGGCTAATGATTGTCCCAGAGTCGGATTTGCCCTAAAAAAATTCGTTGTGCAAGATTGGGAGTTGCCTGCTTTGCCACGGTATATTAATAAGGTCTTATTCCGAAAAGTGGTTGTTCCTCCCCGATTATGCATGCGCATGTTGGGGGGATGAAATAAGGGTTGTAAGTGTGCCGTTAAGCCGGCATTAGCTAAATGTGCCGTTACTTTTTGTCCCCAAAATTACCATTAGAGATGGTTCAATCCACTTCCCCTTTGAGACGTGGTTGCGGTAAACATTGGAAAAGGCGATCTGAAAGAATTCAAGTTTAAGCTCTATAAATTTTGCCATAAATTTTGTCCCACAAATTACCTAGTTCCTATTGAGGAGTGGTTGCGGTAGACTTTGGAACAGGCGGTTTCAAGAAAATTCGAGTTTTTTTGTTTTGCTTGATATATTGCCGTAAGTTTCATCACCAGCCAGACAGGGGTGGTCGCGGTCAACTTGGAACAGGCGGGTCCGAAAAAAAAAGGGTAATCTTCTGCCATAAATTTTGTCCCTAAAAGGTAGACTGTGGAACAGGCGGTTCCCAGAAAAGGTTTAATCTGTGCCATTATAAATGTGCTTGAGATACCTTATAAATGTGCCAATATTTTTGTCGCCAACAGCAGACATTGGAAAGAGGTGATCCGGAAAAAAATGGTGCCGACGCAGAATGTACGGCGAAATGTTCACTCAGAGGTGATAGTAAGATGACAGTGCAGAATGGCACAGTAAAAATTCGCACAGAGGCAATAATAAAACAACGTTTATGCATCGTAATGTTGTGGGCAGTGTTTGAAATGGATGCTGTCGTGATAGCAGACGTCCTTGCATTGCCAATTGGATAGGCCAGATAAGGTGACAAAGTTGAGCACATTGAGCACAGACGCTGTCAAAACATGTGGCATGTGGTGATGATGAGACAATGAAGCGGACACGACTACATGCCAGGCTAAGAATAGTAAGTCCATGAACGGCTCAGGCTCCATGGTATGCTGAATAGATGATTGCTGAGTGTCGTAACCTAAACAAAGGGGCGCCGCTTCCTTCCATGGTGCGGTGTTCTCTTCTCACTCCTCCTCACTGCGCTACTCTTCCTGTTGCCACCACAGCCATGCAAAGGGACAGATAAGATAAGTGTCGTGGCCATTACATGATAGGAACCAATGCGATGGAGACTGTAGAACAGTGGAGTAGATGACACAAAAGGATGGTGGTGTAAGGTAGCACCAAATAGTTTCGCTCAGAGGTGACAGTGAAATGACAAGGTGATGTGGGTGGAATTTGGAAATTGGTGGACAGACGCGATTAGGGACAGTGCTGAGCCAATAAGGATGGCCGACGCGACTATGTGGTGTCTTGATGCTCAACACTCCTCCTCACACTGTCGCGTGATTTCTGAGACGTTACATATATGAGTTGTCGATCGTTGAACGGTAGCATCCAGTCCTCGAATCAATGAGTCATTGAGAGATATAGATTGTGCAATACTGCCACTTAAAAAAAAGCTAGTAGGGTAGACCAAAAAAAAAATGAGGTTGGAGGGAAATGATGTAGTTGCGTTGAATAGAATTATGATAGACTTGATAAATGTTTTTTCGAATGATTATTGTTGTGGTGGAATTGTCCCCAGGTTCAACCAAAAATAATGGGGTGATCAGTACCATTGTAAGAACAATGAGCCCTAAAGAAAATATTGCGAAGAGTATTTCGAAGATGAATACAACCTGTGCAGAAAGTGGAAGGTGGGTCTTGAGACTCGAAAACACAATTGGACAGTGTTTCGAGACTTGGTTATATGGTGCGAGCCGGGGCCCATAACCTGTTAGAATTCAAGACCCGTATTATTAGGGAGTCATGGATAAGTATTATCGACTGCTTGTAACTATACAGTAGTTGCCTCATTTATATACGTTTTCTCGATTATGTAGGCGCTGGGGGAGTCGGGGTGATATGCCCGAGAACAAAGGGCGGAAGAACCTTTATGACTCAGGTCATATTGCCCCCTGATCGGGAAAAGCAGAATGGTGTTTTCTCCACCTTCCAACACTGTCATAATGCATCCGACCATGTTCGGGGGTACCGTCCCAGAAAGCGCGGTACACATACCCTGGTTCAATTCTTCCCATCAAGCCAGGAATCTCAAACCACAACAACCCGTCACCAACACGCTTTGGCATTCCCTCGGCACTTATGTGCAAAGGGCTTCTAGGTGAGGATGATGGTACAACGGGGCCACCTTACCACATCATCATTGAGTTAGCACCCTTGTGCCTTATGATGTGGTTGTCATCACCAACCTATCTCAGCAACCACTCATTATTCTGTCAATTGATTGGTAAGTAGTGCCTCTGTGCCTGATCATTTGGTTCTTTGTTTTCCCGCCACATTCACCTTGACTCTATATAAAACCCCATATCCAATAGTGATAGGATATCTTCTCTTTGACCATTAATCCTTTCCCCACTCTTCCCTAGGGAACCTTGCATTCACCTTGTATCCTACTGATATGTAAAAATAAAGAAAACTTAGTCCTGTCTGTGTTGACCGAGTGAGGCTGATACCGACAGCCTTACAAAGTCCCTCGTTCCATGCCGAGGTCATATTGGCAGCTTCGCTTTGAGAACGTCATCGGTATGGTAGCACCAACCACGCTACATATTCCCACAGACAACTTGGAGCCCATTTGTACGGTGACCTTCAAACGAATCGGATCATCGCCAGTAGATTGTGGTCTGTATGCTCGGTCCATGTGAAAAATAGCAGATTACGAGGATGGTTTTTTGGTTCCCTTGATAAACCAGTTCGAGTCGGGTGGAGGTTGAAGATGCTTCTTTGGGAGTTTGCAGAAGCAGTTGGAGAGGTAGGTATAAGCAATTTGGGGTAATAGAACTCACTTGTATCATTATATTATATCCAATGCGGTCTTATAGGGCAGCTCGATGGAAGCTCAAGGAATGATTGCAAGCATAGAAGACACCGGTCCATTCAAGGAGACGCAAAGTCCATCCCTGATGCGTACGATGAAGCACCCACGACAATTGTCTGCTGGTTGAGAATTGATTTAAGGATGCAAGGACAAGGAGTTGGATCAAAGATGACGAAAAACATCTCTGGCGAGTTGCGTATGGGTCGAAGCCTGGCATGTCTCTCGAAGAGCACAAGGCAGAAGCCCAACAACGCATTCTCCACTTGTTGCCGGATAGAAGTATTGGATACAAGGTCGTACATATTAGCCCGTCCAAAATACACCAACGACGCGCTACACAGCTGCGTGCAGGAAGAGTATTGCTAATTGGAGATGCGGACCATTCAAATAATTCTATTGATAAGGGAAAAGAGCTTCAGCGATCTATTTGCTTTCTGATGAGAGAGTAGGTGGTCTAAGACTCACTGCGGGTCTTCTGGACGCCGGTACTGGGCCGAGCATTGTCAGCAGTACTACAGGGACGAGCCTCCGAATCCCTACTCGATAAATGGGCAACGTTGGGCCATAAAGCCTTCTCAGAATATACGAATCCACAATCTATCGAAAGTAAAAGCAGTGTGCAAAGAGGTGTTATAGTGAGGATCCCGCTGACATTTGGACCCATGGTGCAATCGCAGAAGTCCATGGCATGACCAAGTGGCTACAAAAGGCGACTCCTGAGGCCAAAGAGCGTGACAGGGCCGTGTTCCACTTAATGGCCGACAAGTCAATTCACGGAGCATTACTGAGCACCTGCGATACTGCATTGGCCGTGGATTGGATGGCTGAATACAAATCGAAGGAGACGTTGACTGCTAGACGCGCGATGAGACCCAGTTACAGTGAGGCTTGATACTTCCAAAATCATGATATGCGTATGCGTAAGGTTACAATTGAACGCGTGACTTTATAACACAGGGACTAAAGGAATGATGTACCCCTTTCAGGCAGCAGAGGACTAACAGTCATCGGGCAGCAGTCGACGTTGACTTTGACGAGCTTCACAGCTCTGTCAATAAACTGGTGTAGTATTTCCACGCAACTGAAAGTAAAAATTAGTTTTCAGTTGGCTGGATGTAGGTTAAATTTTAAGTGTTCTTTTTGTTACAATATACACAAGCTATTTAGTACAAGATAAAGACAACGGGAAAAAGGCAAAAAGAGCAGATAAAAGAGGTATGAGGGGCTCCTTGGGCTAAACAAAATAGTACATCTCGTCAGTAGTACATCGTCCGTTCTTCGAGGTATAAACTGCAAGCGTTCTGAAGTCAACTGCGTCCAGATAGTCTAGTCTGTACAAAGGTCAATCACGGATAGAATAAAGCACGATGGCTTCTCTCACAAAATAATCCTAGAGCAGATCATCCGGAACCGATAGAGGAATGATACTGAATGGTAAATAAGTTGGTTGGACACAATGGCTAACGGCTAAGTATAAACGAGAGTTCGTGACAGTGAATTGAGGGACCAACAACTCACACTTTTGTCGCTTGCAAGGAATTAATATCCGTTCTGACTGGTATATAAGGATGTGAACGATTTGAACTGTCTTAGGAATGACCTCTAGTCTGTAACAATAAGCGGTGTTAGAGACAGTGATATAAAGAAATATTACTGTACATACACCAGTCATTACGGATTGATCCATCGTTATTCGTTTCACGACACTCCATGGATCCAGGACGTCTGGGAGAAAGTGGCCAGCAAACCTCATAATCAACAAAGTGTGTTGGAAGAGTGGAATCAGGGCTTACATCTGCACATCCAGTCGTACATCCTCATCGTAGCCCGTACCGTCTCACAACACAGGATCATAAACGATCTGACTTACTGACTTCTTAGACACCAAGCTGTGCAATGGAGGTTAACGACGTAGGTGGGAGTTACGATGGAAGCGACGGGCTTACTATATCCTCAAACACGAAAATTAGCCTTCACAGCCCCACCTCAAAATAAGAAAGGGACGGAATAAGATGCACACATTAAAAATGAAGAAAGAAAGACAGAGAGAGAGAGAAGAGAAGAGAAAACTGAGAAGGATAGGGAACTCCTTTATTTGTGCCTCTTCCCACCCTTTTTTGTCACCGGCACCAGTTTAGCCTTGCGCAGGCTCGGAGCTGGTGTAGGGGGGGGGAGTTCGTCCTGGAGGTGCTCGGACGCAGGCGGTGGCGGTAGCGGCAGCGGAGACGGAGACAGAGGCGGCGCGACTGCACTCTGGGGCGGTTGGGACAACCCTTCCGACTCGTTATGAAAACTCGGATCTGGTGTAGGGAGTTGGGGTTCGGCCTGGAGGTCCTCGGACGCAGGCTGTGGCGGCAGCGGAGACGGAAGCAAAGGCGTCGCGCCAGCACTCTGAAGCGGTTCATGAGATAATTCTTCCGAGATTTTGTGATGAAACTCACCAGTGGGACAAACAGCGACGGTGCAGCGACCCTCTCCATCACCGGGAATGGATGTGAGAAGTATGTCGATGCCGGCCGAGAAGTCTATATTTTTATTAACAGAAATCAATTTTTATGTCTTTCGGGAGAAAGCCTTATCAAAGTAACTTACCAAGGCCGAAAGGTCCAAGGTAGGGCGTGTTTTTTGGAGAGTGCCACTAGCATGCCTCATATTGCTACGCCTTCTTCCAGGTCCAGTCAGATCCGCAGCAGCTTGCTCGGCAGAGGAAGTGGTCGGTAATACAAACGCCGAGTTTTGGCTTCCATTCACGATCCTTTGCTTTACAGGAACGTTAATAACATGGTCACGACCGGCTATGTGAAATTTCACTCACAAGTTCCTCCACACTAGCCGGAAAAGTCTCCTTGTCCTTCCCGTGCTTATCTTTCTCATACTGAATTTTTTGCTCGGATTGAAGCCTGCGCGACACGAGATATGACAATGACAAAATAATCAAATTGAAGCAATACCCACTCAGGATGGTCCATCTGATCAGAGGGGTCTTCAACCTTGTTAATAGACACCACGGAAGAGTCGTTGGTAGGCTTGAAGGAGTCAAACTGCTGCTTGCGCGATTTGCGCCATGTTAACGGAGAGCTACACACATGTCGACTTACAGGATTCTCCATTTTATTCAGGAACAAATCCATGGCTTCCACGAGACCTCCAACACTGAAACGTGATAAGATGGTGAATATTAAATTTGGGCGTGAAGGACACCTACGGAATAGACTTCTGCCCATCGTCAGACCTGTTGACATGTGATTATATTGCTGTCTCTTGGGATAGAAGTGAATCAACGTTACCTTATCAGCGTCTCAGGTCTCTTGTCACCACTGAGTTGTGCAGACGCCGGAATCGATCCTGCTATATGGAACGCAAATGTTAGTACTTCACATAATGAAAAGGAAGCCGAATTAGCACCTTCTGCGGCTTGCTGTTCATAAATCCTGTCATCATTTACCCCAAAGTCGTGTCACCACTGTCAAAAGACGAGTCGGCCTGACATGGTACGTCGGAGTCAACGGACGCAGTTATCGGGAGCGTCGCCGATGGTGCCACAGGCATGTCTGCAATGATCGTGCGTTCGGATAAGTTGTGATGAAAATCATAGGAAAGCTTGATACACAACGAACCAAATGCCTCGACCTGAAGATCTTTCTCACCGCATGTGACTGGAATACCGCCTACGGAGATGTCTACCCCCGCGTTAGCCGATGTCGTATCACCACTGTCTAGGAGGGAGTTGGCCTGACTTGAAAAGTCGTGATGAGCCAATGTACTTGGTAAGAACGTCACTGGTGGAGCCGCAGGGAGGGAGAGGGGAATGGGATTGACAGCGTGATCTTCAAAAGTAATAATATTTTAAAGTAAGTGTACAATAAAAATGATGAAATATGCTGCACGAACCTGGAACCGCATCACTGGATCTGTCATGGTGCTGAACGTGTCCCTCCTGCGCAGTGCCGTTAATAACCACCGCATGTTCTTCATTCATGGCATCCAAGGACTTTGCTGGGTTGACCTGTGCGTCACCGCTACGGTCATTCGCAGCGGGTGCACCACTACTCCCAACCGGAACACCCACATCGGCAACATTGAGTGTTGTTGCTGCAGCCATAGGAAGCTTCGCGACTTCGTTCTCTGACCCCGTCCCTAACTGCACCGACGTGGTGAAGGCAAGTGATGGGGACGATGAAATGGTCACGGTCACTGGGACGGATGACGCAATGACAACGACAGCTATCTGTTTAAATACTAGTCTTCCAAGACGTCGCAGCAAGACATGTACAATGACAGTGAGTACCATGAACGCAATCACGCAACACACAAATGTAAGAAATGCGGTGCGAAACGCCGAAACATGCCTGGATTAATATAGAATCAATCAGCAGACATTAAGTATACGTGAGTGCCTAAAATTTCACCGTCTCTTGAGCTCAGGACAGACAGTCTCCTCGATGTGTTTGACCAACACAGTGGGGAACTGGGCGACGAGTAAGCTCCTCTTTCCCATGTAATCGTTGAGCGTAATCATTGTAGCAAGGCTTTCAGTCGCGAGGGGATACAATCTGTCAAAAAGAAGACTTGCATGAGCACGAGATAATATTTATGGAAAGAGGAACTGTGACTCACACCTCGCCATAACAGACGACATGCAACGAGCGTGTGAGGGTATTACCGGGAAGCAGACGAAGCGACCTCCTTGCCTCATTAAGATCCAGGCCGAAATCGAAGAGGAGCTTACACGCAGCAAACATGCTGGAGAAGATGTTGTACCTCACATCAGTGTCGATACCAGGAAGCCTCCCCTCCAACGCGATGGACAATCCCGTCATCTTGTCCAGAAACCCGAGTTGCCATGCTGCAATCAAGTGGCGGAGAAGAAGAGAGAACAACGACCGAGAGACCAGCAGGGATGTTGTGGCGAAGGAGGCCCTATGGCGAATGTAAGTATAAGTGGCGGTGGCGGTGGAGAAGGAATGGGAAAAATGCTTACGGCGTTGATAGAACAATATCTGTCAACATCATAGACAATCTGGCCCCAATTCCGGGAGTCAATGACTCGATGAGGCCGACCAAGGCCACTCCCAACATATATTTGTGAGAAAAAAGTGCCGCCACGATCCCGATGAGGACCGCGGCGGGTTTGATGGAACGCAAAGGATCCATCGATTTGTGGAAGAGGTGGAGGTGGTTTGTAAGATAGGTTTAATGGGAGGTGATACTGGTTCAGAGTAGGTGGAGAATAAGGCTGCACCTGTGACCCATGTTATAGCTCTGCACAAAGATCACCGGTCATGGCGACCCAATAGAAATTATGCATCCGAAATGAGAAGAAGATTTTGCATTCGCATTTGTTATATTCAGAAGGATGCGTGGAGATAAGCGATAAGGACTGTCACGGATCTTTATTTACAGCCAGTATCGCCAATTAATACAATGAGTGAGAAGTGTGTCCGCGTAGTATACTGTATCGTCAGCCCCAGTCAAAATTAGGAACAGAACCAAATTAAGAATGGAAAAGAAGCTGTCTCAATAGACTTTATATCGCCCAGATCGGGCCTACTCCATTTGGTAATATGCGCCACTCGCGTAAGGTCGGGGTGTGCTCTGCCAATGAGAAGCTTTAGGTGACGCAACATCAATACAATCAACCTTATTGCATTATTACGTGAATAAATATCTGCAACGACGCCCACAAGCTTTGGAAGACATATTCATGGAGACCCAATATTATAGGGATGGTTGGGTGATGGCAGGCGCTTCTGCCATAGGTCGAATCGACAGATGGCCTTCAAAACCTAAACCTTAATGTACGCCTACAGGTATTATTCTGTGATTGTTTATCTCCTTGACGGCCTTAGTACCAGGCCATGCAATGGTGTATATTCATGTGAAAGCTAACGAGGGTTAATTGAGTTTTGTGGAACAAAGGGAGACGTACTTCCGTTTTCGTCCGAGGCTTCCGGCTTCTTCCCTCCCTCTCTTTCGTATCTTTTAAAAAAAGATAAATAGACCGAAGAAAATGTTTCTCACATGATGGAACTATTTTTTGAGAAACACCGTTAAATTCCATTAGTATAATACATGACGAAGGTTGGTGTGGGTGGCGGTGGCAATGTGAGCAAGAATGAGAAATATGCGCACTGAACCAATGAAAAAAATATATCCGGCTTATTCCCTCCCTCTCTTTCGTATCTTTTCAGAAAAGATGAATAGACCGAAGAAAATGTTGCTCACATGATGGAACTATTCTTTGAGAAACACCGTTAAATTCCATTAGTATAATACATTCTCTCAAACTAAAGGAGCTCGGGACAACATCGGATGAACTAAATATTTGAATGTACGCATCGTCAATATTTCACTTTACGTCAAATTCACCGAGATATGGGTGGTCACGAGCAACATTTTCATCGGTCTATTCATCTTTTCTGAAAAGATATGAAAGAGAGGGAGGGAATAAGCCGGATATATTTTTTTCATTGGTTCAGTGCGCATATTTCTCATTCTTGCTCACATTGCCACCGCCACCCACACCAACCTTCGTCATGTATTATACTAATGGAATTTAACGGTGTTTCTCAAAAAATTGATGTTAAGACCACTTTTCTTTATGGTCTACTCCCAGATGATGAGATCCAGTTTATGGAACAACCTGAAGGTTTTGCTGAGCCTGGGAAACATGATTATGTCTGGATGATCTTACGTGGTCTATATGGCATGAAGCAGAGTGGACATATCTGGAATCAAACTATGAACGAGCAAATGCTCACCTGGGGCTTTACTCGGCTTCCATGTGAACCTTGTCTCTACTATTGCCAGATGCCAACTGGCATCACTATTGTAGCCATCCATGTCGATGACTTCTTGTCCATTGCCAGCAATGCTTCTGAGAATGAATCTTTCAAGACTCAGATGCATGCTGTTTGGACTATCTGTGATTTGGGTTCTGTCCATTTTGTCGTTGGTATAGCTGTCGAATTGGACTGACACCACCATCTTGCCCTTCTCTCTCAATCAGCCCTGATTGACAAAATCTTCTGCCAATTCGGTCAGACCCATGCTTCTATCGTCTCCACCCCAATGGACCACAACCTCAAGCTTTGTCAGACTGATAACACAATCCAATTTTCTGATAATTGATATTCCAATCTTAGCCTTTCAGCAAAGGCTTGGCAATTATGTCAAGCCAAAAATCCATAGATTTATCCAATATCTACATATTATAAGAAAGATCTCAAGACCACTGGGCTGGAGAGGTGTAACAGCAGGACTCAATGTAAGAGACTAGACAAGTTGGAATGGCTTATTATTATGTGTAAACCTGGGGCAGGATTCAACAGGATGATTTCTGGTTTGTTGTGTATGTGTTGCACAAGCAGCCAAACTTGACCTTGGGGGCATATTTCCATCCTAAAGGCCAACAGAATCACACTCATCTAAGGTGTCACTTTTTTATCTTCTCTTCTTGATCATTTCCACAACAATATACTAGCTAACCTGTAGATTTGGATATTTACCCACCAAACATCTCTTCCTGGTTCATTATCTCTATTAGAACCCTTTGAATTTTGGATACAACCATGAATCCTTCAGTCCAATCCTTACTTTTGGATAAGTTAAACATTATGGATTGAATGATCAAAGACTATATGAAGATAAAATCTGGACTCTATGCATTGCTATTAACAAGATGGATGGATATGGAGTATTTCAGAGATGCTTTTGGATATTTTGTTTGAAATTTTAATCCTCAGAATTGCATCCTAGGCATGCAATAGTGTTACCCACAAAGTCTAATGTTTTAAAGATAGGGGCAACACAAATCGGCCTGTCCAACCCCTGGATAGGGTACATCATACTGATCACTTGCAGCATCCCCTTACATAAGCAACTGCCTTTCAAACTTCTATCCCTTTCAGCAACAACAACAAAATATATACATACATTAGATATGACTCCTAGGAAGTATTTGAGGATATATTAAGTATTATTGCTAGGAACTACATTGCTAAAAAATAATTTAGTTAAAAATATATCCTTCAAAAAAATATTATTTTTTCTAATATTATTTTTGGTATTCTCTCACAAATACTGATATTTTTTGAAGAGAGGATTTGGCAGGTCATGTGACCTAGTAAGTGCCCAAATATAGTAAGTACTGAAATACCCACAACACAACCCAAGGTCAAAAAGTTGACAAAAACCAGTCTCAATTGATATGAGGGTACATATATTTTATCTTACATTTCACATTTAAATATTAAATACATTTATATTTAACATCCTTAAAAGAGTTATCAATCTGATCTTCTTTGTGAAGTTGACATCAGAGACCTTGATGGAGGTAATGTTTGGTTCCATCTTATCTTTGCAATTTTGAACTCTTTATCTAGACCTGATAATGATGTAGAAAATCTATGTCTTGATTTATGAAGATTCTAAGGCCCACAACTTGAAACTGTTAACTGGCTAATGTCAGTAGACCGATGGGGACTGAATGGAAGGACTTGGCTTCAGCTTATATGCTGTGCCCTCGCAAGTTACTGTCAGGTGTTCTTAAATTTCAGGTGGGTGGGAAACTACAGTGACCTCAAAAACCCTTTCCATGTTGACCCCAAATGCAGTGTTTGAAGAACAACGCCTTACAGCGTGGGAATTATGCTTAGCTTTGGTGGAGTCATACATAGTACATCCTCTTCGCTACAATATTGCTCCCTGAGTCACGTGATTCCGATCACAGGGTATAGAGATATGATTAATTTAAAACAGCAATACCATGGAAAGGGTTTTTGCACTTTTGAACTGATGACTAGGATCTCAGTCAAATAATAGAATAATGGCTATTATTTTTTGGTACAAATAGATATAAACATGTAAATAGTATGTCTGAGTTTAAAAAAGTTCTGACACTTCCACACTTCTTGATTCCTAACCACCATCATGGTCAGATCCCTCTCTCTTACTCAACAAAATACCATCCTCTCCTTGCTTGATTCTGGTCACTCTGGTGAAGCTATTGCCAAGAGAACTGGTGTTAGCCCATCTGACATATCCAAACTTCACTCCAAACATTGTTCTCTCCTTCCCAAAGCTGTTGGGGGTTGTCCCTCAAAGCTTTCTCCTACAAATATTCGACATGCTCAGCATCTCATCACCTCTGGCAAAGCTGAAAATACTGTCCAAGTGACCAAAGCCCTTACCAACATTATCAACCAGCCCCTCTCTGCCAGTACAGTTCACCTCCACTTGAAGAAAGCTGGTATGAAGGCTGTGGTGAAGTCAAAACACCCCCTTCTTTCCACTAGGCATCGCAAAGCTTGCTTGGACTTTGCCTATGCTCACAAGAATTGGACTATGGAGGACTGGAAGAAGGTTATATGTAGTCCTGTCGAATAATCCTCTCAGTAAGTCACCAATTGGAAGCCAAAGGATAAGTTGAGGGTTGGGTCAAAAGGGGTCAGAGACTGAGAGTCAGAAACTGAGGGTGAGCAAGTACAAGCAGAGGTGGAGAGTGGGATATTTAGAGTGAGACTATCAGAGTTGTTTAGGAGTGTTCTGAGTCGATATTCTGATTGATTTAATACTATGATACATGAGTGACATATATACAGAAATCTGGCACTTATCCGAACAAAAACAGAACAAAGAGAAGTACTAATGGAGAAGACGGAACTACATATGTATAGAGTGACGCGAAAACAGAGACTGATAGATGGAACATTACAAATATGGATGTAGACTACTATGTTCTAATATGAAGCTATAACAATAATACTCAGTCTCGTAGTTGTAAACAAGAACTGAATTCTATAATGGCTAACCTATAACAATAATACTAATAGAAGTATCAGTACCTAGTTATTGTGCATTATTTAATAAAGATCTACTAACCTCAGTCTCGTAGTTGTAAACAAGAACTGAGGAAAAACTTTCTAACTCAGACTTACAGCATATATAATGCTTTTGACATTGCATAAATGTATGCAGAAGTTGTGGACTGTAGTGGACCAAAACATGCACGTGACACAGACACGTCGCATTGTATTCCAACACGCTCACTCACTGCGCATTCACAACACTCGCAATCTTCTTCAAACCCATTCCAACCATCAACTTGTCTAACTTGACTTTTACCAACCCCTTGGTAAGTGCATCTGCAACTTGATCTGTTGTTGGAACATATGACATTTCGATTTCACCAGCTTCACGTATGAAGTGGTAGCATACACTGATGTGCTTCATTCAGCTGTGGGACTCTGGATTTTTTGCGAGAGCGATGGAAGACTGATTATCTACATAGAGCATGGTGGGTAAATCTTGAACAAAACCTATTTCTTGCATAAAGTTTCTAAACCATAGTGCTTCCTTTCCTGCATGCACTGCTGCCATATATTCCGCTTCGGTACTGGATTGAGCAGTCGAAGATTGCTTCTTTGAACTCCAGCTTATGGTGCCCCCAGTGAGCAAGAAAACATAACCAGTAAGTGAATGTCGGTCATATTTGTCTGTTGCCCAGTCTGCATCGACATACCCACTGACTTTCATATTTCCAGCTCTTTTGTATACAATCTCCAGATTCGAGGAACCTTTTAGGTACCTCACGACACACTTGATGGCCTTGTCATGGTCCTTTCCAGGGTTTGCGCAGTGCTGGCTAAGCACCCCTACTGCGAAAGCAAGATCCGGGCGGGTCATGGCATACATGAAGGACCCAACTGCACTCTGGTAAGCTTTTGGTTCAACTTCTGGTGCCATCAACTTTATTAATAATAAATTCAGCTCAATGGGTGTTAAGGCTGGTTTGCAATCCAACATTCCAAATTGTTCAAGAACATCAAGGACATAGCGGTGCTGAGATACAGAGGGTGTGCATGTTTTTCAATCCTGAGTTATTTCCATTCCAAGGATCCAACATGCCTCACCTAGGTCAGTCATCTCAAATTTCCATTTCAAGTCCTTTTTGACCCTTTCAACCACATCCATGGAATTCGACAGGAGTAGCAGATCGTCGATATATACAGCAACAATTACGAGGATCTTTCCTTCATGTTTAATGAATATTCCGTGGTCTGATTGACAATGGGTGAAGCCCAAAGCTTCAAATTCAGTACATAGTCATTTATACCATTCGCGACTTGCCTGCTTGAGACCATACAGGCCTTTCTTCAGTCTCCAGACTATTTGGTTTGCGAAAACCAGGAGGTAAGTTCATGTATATCTCTTCCTCAAGGTTCCCATTGAGGAATGCTGTTTTCACATCCATTTGAAGCAGTTCTAAGTCTAGTTCAGCTGTCAAAGCTAAGAGAGTACAAATTGAGGTGAATTTTGCAACAGGTGCAAATGTTTCGTTGAAATCAATCCCCTCAACTTGGGTAAATCCTTTCAGAACAAGCCTGGCTTTGTACCGAAGAATTTCGCCCTCCGGACCATGCTTTATTTTGAATATCCATTTGCAGTCAACAACTCGACGACCCTTCAGACGTTCAACTTCATCATACAAATCAGTCTTGGTGAATGACAGCAGTTCTTCTGCACATGCAACTTTCCACTGGGGTGCATCGAGTTGAGACATCACTTCTTCGTATGTCTCTGGCTCATTGAGAATTGATCATACCACATTTGCCTGAGTTTTGCTCACTGACTCTTGATTTTTAGATCCATATGAAGTGACAAAATAATGAGTGTCATCATCACGTATTGGAGCTTTTCAGATATGGGTCAGTCATGGATTTTCATGCATCACAGATGGGGATGTTGATTGTGGGCTTTCTGTTGGGGGCTGCATAGATTTTGAAGAATGTGAGTTGTTATCTTCCTCTTGATCATCATCTGACTCATTGAGGTAACTATCATGTAGTTTATCGTCCTCTTCATCATCCGAATATTCAACTTCCATTAGGTCTGGTATGTCACTGTTGTCCTCAATAGATTCAACTGCGGTGACTGCTCATGCAGGGTCTGTGTCATTTAAGCGTGGGGCTACCTTGACAATGACTCTTTCAGACATCGTGGCCATTTCTTCAGCAAATATAACATCGTGACTTTCATACACCTGTCCAGTGGTTCAGTCAATACAGTGGTAAGCCTTTTTAGTCTTTGCATAACCAATGAAGACATATTTAATGGTCTTCCCATCCAGTTTCTGCCATTTGTTTTCTGGGATTAGCACATATGCTGTGCAGCCGAAGATTCGAAAGTGGCTGATATCAGGTAAGTTTCCAGATCAGGCTTCATATGGAGTTGAATTTGATAAGGCTCGTGTAGGGACCACATTGCGTATTTGTCCAGCATATTCAATGGCATCTGCCCAGTAAGAATTGGGTTACTTTGCATCTTTAAGCATCGACATTGCACTTCCTACAAGAGTGCGGTTCATCCTTTCAGAGACTCCATTTTCTTGTGGTGTGTAGGCATCCGTTTTTTCATGCTTGATGCCCTTAGAAGTGAGGTATGTTTCGAACTCCTTTGAGATGTATTCGCCACTGCCATCTGACCTTAATTTTGTAACTCGCATTCCAGTTTTGACTTCGACCCTTTCTACAAAAGTGGAGAACTTTTGCAATGCTTCAGATTTTTCCTTCAAGAATGCAAGATCAAGCATTTGGCTTGCATCGTCAATAAAAGTGATGAAGTATTCATATCCAGTGCGTGATTTTGTCTGCATTTTTCCACAAATATCTGAATGTATGCAGGCAAGAATAGTTGTTTCTCGACTTTCAGTGGACTTTGGAATGGGTTTGTGGGTCTGCTTTCCATGGAGACATGGTTCACATGGTGAGTTATCAGTTTTGTTCTTTACAATCGACATTCCTTTAACCATTCCCTTTTGAACCATTTTGAGGACCGATTTGACACTGATGTGGCTTAGGCAATGATGCCACAATTTTATATCGCCCTTCGACTCCTTGGTAGTTGCGGTAAGTGCTTGTGGTTCCATTTCAGATCCTGGTATAATTCTACTGATGTGGATTTGTTCAGGCAGCATTATATCGGCACAAAGAATGTAGATATTGCCTTCCAGGTAGGCTTCTCCAACAAGTGAGTTGTTTGCATTGTATATGCGGCACACCTGATCCTGTTCAAATACAACTTGTAGGCCATTTTGGGTTAGACCAGAGACCGATAGGAGGTTTCTATGCAAATCTGGTACATGTAGCACCTTCTGTACAATACCACTGATTTTCTGATTTCCAACAGATAATTCAAGTTTGATGGAGCCTTCTCCAACTGTGAATATGTATCGATTATCACCCAGCCAAACCTTTATAGGTTCTTTGAGTTTGTGGTAAGTAGCAAACCATTCACAATGTGAACTCATTGCAGCTGATGCTCCAGAATCGACTATCCATTTTTGTTGGACATTATGGTTTGCTGATCGTTCAAGGGCCATGAACAATTGGATCGGCTGGCTTATTGATGCTGTGGTTTGTGCCATTTTCACTGTGGCTTCAGGAACTTTTGGCTTCTCAACTTTATCTTCCTTCAAATCATTTTTGGGTTTTCGGCATTCGCCAAGATGCTTCTTTCTGCAGTTATCACATTTCTTGTATTCCTTTTTCTTCTTTTTCTCTTTTCCAGAAGCTGATGTGTCTTTAGCCTTCCTACCATTGGTTCAAAACTTTGCCAAGAATGCAGCTTGTGTAGCAGATTCTTTTCGGTGAGATTCCTCAGCAAGAATTTTGGTGACAACATCGTCTGTTTGTTGAGTTTCAACTGACATAAAGATGGTTTGTAGGGTTGAATAAGAAGTCAGAAGGGAAAGAATGATAGCAATGGCGACAAGGTTGTCTTTGATTTCATTTCCGAGAGCTCTAAGTGACTGAGCAGTAGCCCACATTTTATTTATCTGCAGTTCAAGGGCTTCCGAGTCGACAAGACTGCTTTGGAATAGCTCACCAACAAGGTAAGCCACTTTTTGAGTTCCTTTTCCTTCGTATCTGGCACATAACTTCTCCCACCCCTCCTTAGCAGACTCAAGGCCAATGATCCCATTCAAGGGTTCATCTTTCAGGGTCAATACAATCTGGGCTCTAGCCTCCTGGATTTTTGTCTGATCTGTTTCAGTGCCATCAAGGGCTTTTGACAATCCATGAACTTCAAGAACCGTTTGAGTGCGATATTTCCATGACTGGAAATTCGAGCCGGTGTCATCTAGATATGGGATGTCATACATAGAGACGAGAAGAAGGCTTCTCAGTGGAGTTAGTGTTTTGGGAAGTTGACATTTTGAATATGCAGTGAGTGTGCTAGTGGGGCCCATAACCTGTTGTAATATGAAGCTATAACAATAATACTCAGTCTCGTAGTTGTAAACAAGAACTGAATTCTATAATGGCTAACCTATAACAATAATACTAATAGAAGTATCAGTTACCTAGTTATTGTGCATTATTTAATAAAGATCTACTAACCTCAGTCTCGTAGTTGTAAACAAGAACTGAGGAAAAACTTTCTAACTCAGACTTACAGCATATATAATGCTTTTGACATTGCATAAATGTATGCAGAAGTTGTGGACCATAGTGACCAAAACACACATGTGACACAAACATGTCATGTTGTATTCCAACATACTACAGGGGCAGAAAAGGTGTAAACTGGTTGTATAGGATAAGGGGTAACAGTCAGGAACAATGAAGGTGCTTAATGGGATCAGTCGGGATACCAACAGTTTGCAAGTGATTGGAGTTTTGCATGAGGTCTGATCAGGGCCAACAGTGTGCCGAGCGCACAGGTTGTAACAGAAGCCTGCAACAGAGAATGTCTGGAGGCACCCTGTCATGACTGTCACAGTCACAACATTGTCACAAAAACATTCAAGTAACCTTTGACAATCTTTTGACTCATCTTATTAAAAATAGTATGAGTTGACTTATTGTAGTATACAATCTACAAGGGGGTAATATGTAGACTTGTAATAATAGTACTTGTTTGTCAATCAATGTGTCAGTTAGTGAATCACCTTCTGACATGATAGGTTTGGTGCTAGTTAGGTGTATGCTGGTTCTGGCATGCATTAACCTCAGAATGCATGGTCCACAATTAGCATCTTCATATCAAAAAGTGAAAAAATGGATGAACCGCCCCTAGGAAAAGGGTATTTTCATCACCAATTCTAACACATCTTTGACCAAAACTTCAACTCAACCTTCTATTTAACATCTTCAACACCCTTGAAAGTATTTGATGAACATTCAACTTGTCTCATTTAGATGTCATATACATATGATTTCATTCTTAGGCTATAGTATAATCATAGTTTAACAAAGAAAGGCATAATAGGGCAAGGAAAAGAGCAAGGAAAGTGAGTCAGAAAATCTCTCCATTGTACATTAGTTGTCTGTACTATTAATTTAGTCTCAATTTGATCTTTCATAATCATCATAACCTTTTGACACTTTCATCTGTGAGCTTATGTGACTGGTATTAGCCTTCACAACTGGTATTAGCCTCTTACTTCATTGACAGGGCAAATTTATACTTCATCAAACAAGGCTTCTGCACTCAATTGGTAGAATATTATTCAACTTAATTGAGAGAAATCTGTTTCATGTCACACCCAGTGATTGCTCTTGCAGATGTTGAATGTAAGGTGAAGTGATGCACAAACCATTGGGTGTGCATTATGTAGCAAATATAATGACATGATTCCAGTTTGGTTTTGCAATTCCATACAATCATATTATTTCATTTTTGGCTCTCACATCACTCACAAAGCCTCAGACCAATACTCACAATGGGGATGAACCACAATTCAGATAGACTCTTGATAAAACACAGTATCACTGATTGTTATGACCGTGTCGCAACCCTATCGGTCCCGAGGTTATCGCCACTTATCAACGGTTCAAGTCACCATCTCGGAAACCATCGGCCCCGAAGCTGACGAATGTTTTCGCGAAGATCAAACTCCGTTTATGCCCACGTCAATAACTCGTATTGTCTGGTCAAACTTTGATATGTCCCCTTTTATTATGTTGATCCGTTCAATCTTATGTTTCACATATGTCTATCTATATTTGTAGTCCTTGAACTATTTCCTTTTATCATAATCCCGCTCTCGGTTATCATCGGCCTCTGAACTAATCATAAACTTCCCGTTCCTAGTCAAGCTTATTGTTAATACCATTTTCCGCCCTTCTCCCCATTAGTATTTTCTAGACGCCTGTTACTTGTATATGAACCCACTGTAGTTGTAGTTAGTAGGCAATCAGAATATCGACTCAGAATACCCTCATACACCTGTAATAGTCTCATACTAAGAATCCCCCCATCCGCCTCCGCGTGCACTCGCCCACTCCCGGCCCTGACCCCTTGGCCCGATGCTCGACTTGTCCTTCGGTTCTGATCGGTATCTCGCCAAAAAGAACTCTTTAGGATTAGTCTTTGCCCGCCCGAAATCTAAGGACACCCTACGGATATTTGCAAGGGTGCAGCACATAAGCTGAAGCCAAGTCCTTCTGATCGGTCCCTGTCGGCCACTGACATTAGTCAGTTTTCAGTTCTTAACACTGATCCCCCACATATAGAAATTCAAATTCACCATCATCTTTCTCAAACTGACTCCAATTTATCTCACCCATGTATCATTTCTTTTCAATGTCTTAGTACCTTTCCAAAAGAGAAGACCATTATCACCTACTCATAATACATTGAAAAAAAAGCACTTTATTAGCAATTCATCTAATCCACCACCACCTCTAGCTCTGGGGTCAATTGCTACTGCTTTGCCAGCAATGATGAGATCTTATTACTGTGCAACAAACGAGGACATCAATTTGGGAGAAACGTGTCCGAACAGATATCGTCATTCGTGGGACCTCACAGTATGACATCTACCTATCTTTCACAACAAACACCTGCCATTCTATATCTTCTGTGTAAACTGCCCGATCTCTAGCCCAAGCAGCCACTCCCATTCCACAAAGGACATGCAAGACCCAGCCAAATCCACCCCTTCTTCGTTTGTTTCTTGGAACGCGACCTTGATCTTAACTTTGATGGTCTTCCATTCTCGGCAAGGATGACGTGATGGCGTAAGGATGGCGACGCGACTGGCATGGATGTATCAAATGTAGAAGAAACACGTTGAGTATCATCATCCAATCGAACCCTCACTTTTCGACGGTCGTTCATGCTCCTTCACCAAGACGCGATGTTCAATATACCCAATAAACCCACCTCACACACATCGAGCTTCTTACCTGTCGCCCCACCTCCTTCGCTCTGGGAATCGTTATCCCAAACAGCCGCCCCCCGTTCGCTCTTCAGCCAGGGGACGTACAAACACAACCAGGACCGAGCCCGCCCCCGAGGTGAAAGAAGCGTGTGATGAGACTGGCTCTCGCCACATACATAGGAAAGAGAGGGAAGCGATGTAGAAATGCGAACGGCCATCCCGTGCTGCGCGGTGGGGCGTAGCCGGGGTCGGCCCCCGCCTGTTACGGGATTTGCCCGCGCGGGCGGTAAATGTCGCCGGATATAGAAACTTATTGATTGAAAAACAACGAAACAACACCTGTAGTACCCATGCACCCATATCTAGTTAGGCGCAGAACACTAGCGCTGCTCGCCTTATAGTTAGATAGGATAGCCGTTGTCTCCCTCTCCCAGAAATAATACCGTTTTATAATTCTGTCTTGAATGAAAATTTTTTTTTTTCCCTCACGTATTCCTATGGACTCACAAAGCTATTATCAGACATGACAGCTGCCCCCACAACACGTCCACAAACACCCTGTACTTTCGGCAACACTCCCGCACTTAGCGCGCGCGTTCTGTTCGAGCTCATCGTTGGCGACATTGTCAAAATCACTTCACCAACTCTTCTTTGTCTAACCCTTTCTTTTGTGCTATATAGATTTCTATGGCTAAATCACGATTGCATATCTCTCGGAAGGTAAAGGGTACTATGGTCAATAGAAATCAGCGTAACATGTCTGTTGCTGCCACTGTCGTCCATGGTCCAAATAAAATTATGCAAGCACGCCGGGAGAGACTTGCCAGAAGAGCTGCATTACTTTCAAGTAAGTTCTCTGTTCTTTTTTATTGCATTTTAATTAACTGCCGTAGATTCTACATCCACAGATCGTAAGGCTATACAGGACATGGCGAATTCCATACCCGGAAACTCTCAGAACGATCATTGGGAAGTATCTGAGGACCAGTATAGTTGGCGAGATCTGCGGCCTGAAGAGCAAGATGATGCCAGCTGGAACTCAATCCATACTCAGGAGTTTAATGCAATCACACAGGACGTTTATGAGAATTATGCCAATTTGAATCACCCTTCGTAAGTTGTATAAAATATTTCTCAACTTTGCTGATGCATTTATATACAGGTCTCATGTTGATCATCGTACACGACGTGACCATATCGAAAAGGCAAACAAGGAATGGGAAGTTCTGTACCCTGATCTCACCAGGGCATTTCTAGAATGGGACTTCAAAGGACCTCCAACAGAACATGACACATTGCAGCATGCACCAATAATGGTGCATGATGTTTTCTGTACGTCATCCACTACTCTTTCATTATTATCTTGGTTTTAATATATTCTTAGCATCGCAGTTCAGAACATTCCCTATCGATCCTAATCATGGTATAACGGTCACAATGATGCGACATGGCTACATAGGCAATGCACCTCTTCATCCATCCCGCACATTTTCCATCCAGCTCCTTCGATTATATCGCACATTAGCCAACCGTACACCTCAATTGAGTATAATCAAGTTTGCACGCAGTCTTTGTGACCTTCAGTTGGTATATGCATCTAAGCCAATGAAGAAACATCATGAATGCTAACAGATATTTTCTCTAGGTTTCCTTCCCTCCTTCTATGCGTGCACAACTCTCTGCAAGTCATGATGTGTATGTTGAAATCCAGACACGCATATCATGTGATATTCAAAATCAATTGGGGCATGAGGACAATTGGCAGCTTCGGAATGCATGTCCACCATGTACATATGTTCTTGAAGATGAACCACCACTCAAGTACTCCATCCAAGCCACATTTGATGGGAATAATTCTCTCAAGTGTATCCCAAAATCTCTGTGTGAAAAGGATAGCACAGGCAAAGTCGTCTCTATTGAATCACTTGAGCGGCCTGATGGACGCCAGCGTATCAATGGTTTCTACCTGACACCAGGAGAAGTTGATAAGTTCAGTTCAGAGGTAAAACGCAGATTACCCAAGGTAAATATTACAGTAAGTGTGTTCCACTCATGGGATACTTGGTTTTGACTCGTCTTAGCCTGAAATACTTACTGAAGGTGGCCAACCAACTGATGGTGTTGACAAGTCCAATCCATGTGTTGAACGCTGGAAAAATCTCACTGATGATGCTGTCAAAAAGATGTGGGGAATCTTTGATGAGACTGGGATATTCTTGGCAGTCTGTCGTCATGGTACTGCACTACTCATGTGTGACATGATCAAGAGTGGGGAATTGTGAGTCCACATGTTATATTTGATTCATGATGTTACCATTCCAAAACAGAGCAAAGTACCCCCTTGCTATTGTTAACAAGTTAATTGACGTTTTTGGTGTAAACCTGCTACTAGGGTATGACATCGGCTGTGGGTTTTCAGTCACGGCAAACAAAAGTGCACTTGTTGGTCCCAAGGTAAGGTCTTCGGGCTGTCGGTTCTGTGTGGGATCTTTCCATGGCCATGCACATTGCCGTTTATGCCAACTTGACTGGCATCCATTATATGTGGAAGGGTGTGGTCTAGAAGACTTTGAGGGTTGTGAGCGGGCATTTGCTGAGTCAAATGCTGTGGCAGGGCCTACTCGCCATGCTTCAAAATTCCACAGAAAGCAGGCCATATTATTGCATTTTGAACGATGGAATGCTGATAAGTATGCAGAACTCAGTAAGTCCTATCATTATTTTATCTAGTATTTTATCTAATTTCTGAATCTTTTATTAAAGGTAAATTTATCTGCAATAACTATCGACAGACACTTAAATTGCTTGCTGAATTGCCACCAAAACTAGAGGCTATGAAGATTGCCTTGAACATACCATCAGACACAACATTCATAGAGTGGCATAATGAAGAAAAGGAATATCTGAGAGGAATCAAGCAGGAACCGGAAACAAACAAACTTAGGTATGAGTACTTGAGCACACTTCGTAAGTTGCATGAAGCCATGTGAGTAACAAACTTTGATTGCATGCTTTTACTAATATTACCATGTAGTGACAGATATGCAGCTGTTACACAACAGTGGCATATAACCTCTCTCTCAGATCTCGAATGTGACAACTTACATACACGAGGTATTGAAACCTCATGGGTCAAGGGCCTAGACTCGGTATTGACTCTCCAGGGTGCTGTGGAGGATCTTGAAGGAAAATTAGGGATTGGGAGACGGTGGACACCAGAATCTGCAGAATGGAAACTCACTGAAGAAAAGCTGGCAATGAGGGAGTATCAGCTTGCACTAAATAAGCTTGAGGGATTGGTTGTTTCACAACTATTTGAGCTTACTAAGTTGAATCAGTCTGGGATTGGTGAGTATTTTTATTTCTTTGCATCTCATGATTCATTATTATTCTTCAACAGGTGTAAAATTACGCACTCAGATTGCAAAAGGATTGAAGGCTCGTTCACAAGCAATTCGAACAGCAGTCAATAATTATAATACTGCTGCTGCCTGTTTCTCACCCCCTCGTGATCCATTGGACATAACACAGGTACTCGACTATGTTTTTATTGCTCAGTTTGACCTTCTACCAGATGGATCTCAAGATATCTTCCACAAGCCCTGGATCAAAGCAGCTGAATGTGAAGCAAGCATAGCATATTTTAAAATCCAGTGGGCCCATGAGGAAATCCAAAGGCTCAATATTGAAATCTCACGTCTTAAGACATTTATATGTGATGAAAAACATGAGTTAGGTGTGCATGTTCCAAACCTGAATATGGAAAACCCAGCACTAGCCTATCAGCTCCACAAAATACTTTTACATCGGAAGGCAATCAATACCATTCACTACCGACGTCTTCGGGATCTGCAGTCATTAAAAGGATATTCAGGTGGGAAGGGTATTGGTATCAGGAAAGGGAAGATTACAGAAGATGGAATAGAGGAAGAAAAGCAGTGGTCTTCATATTCTGAAAGTGACTTTGGAGATTCAAGTGATAATGAACCATCATGTAATGCTGTGGATGCTACAATTCATGTCATCTCATTAGATGATTAAATAATACATATCTCAGAGATTTCAAAATACAAAAAAATTAAAGTTAATAGCATGTTATAGTTATATGGGATACAAGTTATCTCTTGTTAAATCTTTGAATGATCCTAGTGGGGACACTGTCATGAATAACCACCACTTGCAACCTCACAATCCTTTAAATTTGCGACCAGCCTTTCTGTCTCCTTTTTCACAACCTAAGGTATGATATCTACATATCTCATCCACAGTCTTCATTCAATGGAGATTTATGGGTTCCCAGTATATTTTACACGTTGTACATTACAGTATTACAGTTGCTTAGTAATCTTAACACTCCGTTCACATCTATCATACACTAGGATATACCCAACTCCTCCCCTCTTTGCATCAACATCCACACCATGTCTGCCCTGAGTGAAAACACCTCTCACCATGTAAACACTGTTTTGGACATATCTCAGCCCTCCCATTCTCGCATAGACAATCTCGCCAAGCACCAGCGAAATACAGTAGCCCAGCGCAATGCCAACAAACAGAAGGCCATGTGGCACGATATTAAAGCTGAATGGGAGAGGCAAGAGGATGCTGCTGTGACCCTGGCTCAGAAGCATGGACAAAAAGTGGAGTGGATGCGCATTCGACTTCAGAGATTGCCTGAGTATGGAAAAACACGTAAGATCAACACATGGAATGCATTTATACATGTTAGATCAATGGATCTCAATCAATGTATGGAATGTATTCACTTTATTTCAACTTATATCTGATCAGAGGGGTCAGATCTGCCAGTGGGTGAAAAACTGCGACTTACAGAGCTAGTGAAGCTGGCAAATAGCACAAATGAGTATGAAAATCTACCAAAAGACAAAATCGACGCTATGATGGCATGTTTGCAGGAGGCACGTCAACGAGATGCAACTGGGAGCCGCTCACAGCCAAAGGCCATACGGCAGGATGTACATCAAACATCAAAGCATGTCCACAAAGAGGTGAGTTGGAGTTACAGTATGCATGGTTAATTATTGAGTTACCTTTAGCTCATGACATTAGGAAGCCGTTGCAGGACATCATCTATGGCAATCACGGTGCAAACATCTGGGGAAGGAAGCTCACCACTCTACTATATGGATCCTGCAGCTCGCCAGTTTGTGGAAATTGTACTGGGGATGGATGTTGACACCTTTTGTCTGAAGTTTGAGTCATTTGCAATCCTAGGACTTCAAAGTAAGTGTAATACACGCAAACCAAAATTAAAAAACTCACTTTCCAACAGAGTTTGTAAAGAATGACAATGATCGTAGATCTCTGCAAAAGTCTCAAATTCGAAGTACAGTGCGAGACAGGCTACGTACGCTTTGATTTCACTATTCTTGGCTATAGACTGACCTTTATACAGGTAAGATTACCGGTGAAGATGGGCTGAATATGGAATGGACTGCATACGAAGATCTAATCATCGACAAGTATCATGTGATTTTAGATGGTTGGCCAAAGGACATTGTATTCAACCCAGCTGATCTGGGAACAAAGTCTTTGGCCATGGTTATAGCTGCACTTGAAGACGGAACATGTAATTGGAAGAAATTGACTGAGGAGAGCTATATCAAGTATGTTCAGGAACGTGAAAGGAAGATACAGGCAGGAGAGGTCCACATACCAAAATGTAAGAGGCGCAGTGATGCTGGACAGAAACGTGGACCATACAAACGTCAAAGGGGAGAGGCCAGGTGTGTCTCAAATGTGAGACCTGAGGAAGAGTCAGATGACGATGGGAAGTTGGTGGTGTCAGGTCAGTAAACCAGCTGAAGCAAGATACAGTAAAATCCAAAGCTAAACAAGAACACAGAGGTGCAGGAGGGGTAAAATCGACATAGACGAACACAGGTTGCAAGTGGCACTGGTCACTGGGCCCTTACATGGCTTTATTTGCACAAACACTAAAGTAGATTAAAAGTCTACATATATTCTTTAACTAATACAAATATTCGTAATATGGTTTTTGAAAAAATGGTGTCAAATGGAATAGAATTGGCGAAATGCTTTTGATGATGTCACCAATGATGAGCTCAAACAGAACATGAGCGCCAAGTGCTGGAGTGTTGCCAAACGTATAGAGTGTTTGTGGATGTGTTGTGGGGGCAGCTGTCATGTCTGAAAATAGCTTTTAGTGATTACATAGGAGTAGGCAGAAAACCGTAGGCAGAAAACCTAGAGAAAATATCTATTAGCATTCATGTTTCTTGATTGGCTTAGGTGCGTATACCAACTGAAGGTCACAAAGACTGTGTGCGAACTTGATTATACTCAATTGAGGAGTACAGTTGGCTAATGTGCGATATAGTCGAAGGAGCTGGATGGAAAATGTGTGGGATGGATGAAGAGGTGCATTGCCTATGTAGCTGTGTCGCATCTTTGTGAACATTATACCATGATTAGGATCAATAAGGAATATTCTGAACTGCGCTGCTAAGAGTATATTAAAACCTAGATAATAATGAAAGAGTAGCAGATGACGTACAGAAAACATCATGCACCATTATTGGTGCATGCTGCAATGTGACGTATTCTGTTGGAGGTCCTCAAAGGAGGAGGGAGAGGGAAGGAAAGTGTAAGACGCACCAACTGGAGGAAAGAGACAAGAGGACGATCAGAAAAGCACAAAGAGAAAGGACAGGGTACACGCACTCGCTGGAGGAAAGAGAGCGGAGTCCGGTTAGAAAAGGACCATGAGAGAAGGAGAGGGTAGACACACGCTGGAAGGAGAAAGGAGGCCGATCAGAGGGGGGGAAAGAGAGGAAAGGATACATGCACAGCCTGGAGGAAAGGAGTGAGGCGATGAGAGGATGATGAAGAAAGGACGGAGTAGACAGACCAACTGGAGGAAAGGGAGAGGAGATCAATGAGAAGAGGACGAAGAGAGATGGAATAGATACATGCACAGTCTGGAGGAAAGAGAGGAGGTCGATCAGAAGAGGAGGAAGAAAGAAGGAAAGGTAGACGGACCAACTGGAGGGAGACCATAGAACCCTACCTTCCGAGAGATATGCAATCGTGATTTAGCCATAGAAATCTATATAGCACAAAAGAAAGGGTTAGACAAAGAAGAGTTGGTGAAGTGATTTTGACAATGTCGCCGACGATGAGCTCGAACAGAACGCGCGCGCTAAGTGCTGGAGTGTTGCCGAAAGTACAGGGTGTTTGTGGACGTGTTGTGGGGGCAGCTGTCATGTCTGATAATAGCTTTGTGAGTCCATAGGAATACGCGAGGGAAAAATTTTTTTTTTTATTCAAGACAGAATTATAAAACGGTATTATTTCCGGGAGAGGGAGACAACGGCTATCCTATCTAACTATAAGGCGAGCAGCGCTAGTGTTCTGCGCCTAACTAGATATGGGTGCGTGGGTACTACAGGTGGGCAAAATACCTTATACATTCAAATTAGTTCGGAACTCAAGGGTCTATGCGGCAAGCTAATTAGGTTACAAATAGAAGATACGCATGTGAATTGCCGACCCTTAGCTTAAACGAAGAATGAAATATGAATAATCAAAAAAAGAGTACAAAGAGTTTGACAGGTGTCTTTGGGGAAGGTTCAAAGCACCTATCTTTTACACCCACTTGACTCACATTCGTATCATGGACCTCTGGAGAATAATGGACCATCAGACCCACTCTCGGAATGATGTCGAGTGTGTATTTTCCATTTCACTTCCACTGTACTCAAGATCGGATCACTAACGGCACGGTTGATTGTGACCGCCAGGTCTTCAAATGCTCGAAGTCCAAGGGACCCGGATGGAGTGGGGGATGCAGGCAGTCAGACGTACGAGGCTTCATATCACATATTGTCCAGCATTTTTAGCATACTCAATCATTGTTTATTCGTAGATTGGAGGAGGGACGTGCGGTTTTTGGGGAGGCATCCAGGCACGGATTTCCGCATGCTGCGATGATGCAATCAAGAGATCGACGACTTGCCGTCGTCTCAGGAAGCGCGGGGACGTCCATCTTGAACGACTCGTCCTTCCCCGCTTCGTTCACACGCGATCCCAGCGGGCCATTCCCGCCGCCACACGTGAATGAGTTTGAGTACAGAAATAGGTGACATTGCAATCTTTCGGGAAAACATCCACGTTAACTTGAAATATTTCTTTCCTGACATCCTTTTAGCCATCGCTCACAACGATCTGACAGGCATTATTCCACGGCGATGCCTGTGTACCCAGACCCGCGGGCACCATCAGGTCTGTTCCGTGCTCATTACACTCAATTTCTGTTAAACATTTGCAAAACGAAATATATTAGAATTTGTACATTACAGACATGTCGACCGTCAGCGCAGGTCCGCGAACTTCGAAATGACGTAAGTTCCTTTCCTACAATTAATTATGTTTATTGACGAGAATACAGCATCCCCAATGAGTATCATGGGGACTATTCCCACACTCGTAGGCTAGAGGTTGTGGTCCCTACGTTGTGTACTTCGGGGCGTTTCAAAGAGCCCTTGGAAGGAAATGTTTTCGCACATGAGGGGAGTTTAAAACGGTAAGGATTGTTGTGTTTGCATAAATAAATATATGCTGAACTAACAAGTCTATTATCAAACTCATGTCTCTGCCCCAGCTCCCCTCACGATCAAATTCTAGAACATGCCCGATCCATGGCGTCGAAGTCCGGCACCATGGAATATGATTCGTGTAGAGAGATGGTGAGGGAGCCGGAGGAGGTATCCTCCAATCTGTCCACGCTTACACGGCGCCCATCTATCCCACCTACCCGCCCAACCGAGCCTGAGAGTAGCAGGGAGCATACTACCCTGCTCCCCCGTGCTTTCAAGGTGAGCGCATCCCTCAAGGCCGCCGCAGCGAACACAGTATTTCCTACGCCATGCGGGGAAAACACCAACGTCGCCGACTTTGTGACGTTCATTACGGCCGCTGATCCACAGGCGGTCCCAATTAAATGCAAGTTGTGTGAGCAGCGTATAGCCAGGAAAGACTCGCTCGTTCAGCATTGGATTAGCGTGCATGCCTTTGCAGACTTGCAAGTCGCGCTCATGTATCCCCATGAAGACCACAGCGACTTGGTTATAAATACAACACAGAGGCGGGATATCCTGCTGGCTGCCCTGTATACCTGTCCCTTGAAGGGGTGTCGGGGTTTATCAACGGTTCGTGTGTATGTAACGAAGGGCGATCTACTGAGGCACGTACGCCGCCACTATGGACCTCTCGACGAAGCTTCCGGGGAGGAGAACACACGCGATACTGATGTAGAGCTAGAGCAAATGCGGGAGCAGGTTACAAATTACCTGAATAATCATACCTTCTGGCTCCCGGTGGACCGTACTCATTTCACCTCTCGGAACTACAAGCTGGCCTGGCTGCTCAATCAGTAGGACCGTGTAATAGTGAGGGGTGGAATTAGTTGCATTGTATATGACTTGTTATAGAGCTGTTACCATAGGTGCTAATCCGAGCCAAGTGAAAGATCTACAATAAGCCGCGCCTCTTCAGGTACTGTGACACTTGGCTTAATATGGCTCCAACGTAGTTATTTCTTGAGTGTCGCTTTAATTAAAGCTATGTCATAATATGTATAGAATGTAACAGAAACTCTAGCACGCTAATTAGCACATAGCCAGTCACAAGCCCTTCGGAGGATATAGATAAATGTGATAGAAATATATCCCAAACGGTTAGGGGAAGTATTAACAATGAGTGGATTTGAATTTAACAATGATAATGTATTCGAGAGTGAATCAAGAGTGGGGAAACTGTCATTGGGTGTAAGGTTGACATGTAGTATCACATAGGCCCACCGTCGGTCCAGACGTCAAGTAAATTATCGCCTTCGTCATTAGGCTGATGCCTTTCTTTCAGCGAAGGATCAGGAACCTGCAAAAATACCTCACGGAAATTGGGGACTTACAAACGGAAGAGTTCCTCCTCCGAACGTGGGTCTTGGTCCCTTCCCCCCTACAAGTTCGTTTTTTTTTTGCGCTTTCCACATCTACGACAAATCACAATCACCAGACTGTGATCAGCGAGAAATTTGCTATCATTTCACAATGCGGCGCGGAATATTTGTGATTGGGGTATAACACTACGTTTCGCCGATAGGATTGCAATGAAACCCTTGAGTGCAAACATGCACCCTTTTAAATAGATTTTTATTTGGCAGCCCCTCTCCCGGTAAGAAGCACATGTCATTGTTGCCTCGGCTGGTATCTTCAGAGAAGAAGGAAATAATCACGTCATTCATCAAAGTCCTAAAAACGAACTTTGAAGCGCGTACCTGAGAAACCACATGGATGCCGGTCTTTCCATGGGAAATAGCGCTCCATCGCGCTACGAGAGCAACAAGTTTCAGAAAAGAACCTTTCTGGGGAAGCATCGGATAATAGTTGATGATTAATGGAAGCATTCCACTGAGAAATGAGTCCCGAGTCAGATTCTAGAATCGGTTCAGTTGTAGAGAGGCAGGGGGGCCGCTCGAATTCGAATCCAATAAAACAATCCCATCCCACACCAATTCTGAGAATACACAGTTATGGTATACAACGAGGTAGGCGTGAAGCGTGCAAATAGCACATGGAAGCCACAGCGCCAGAACGGTTTCGAAAGACGCTGATGAGCACAGCAGGATAATCTGGGATCTCTTTTTTTTACTTATTAGACTTAGAACTAAATTAAGGACATTACGTTCGGTAAGTACACCGTTTCTCCTCAGCCGGATGGCAGGATAAGCAGCGATATCATTCTAAGAGAATAAGGAAGATCATAGGTAACAAGTAGTTAAAGACTTCAGTTTAATTCCTGAATTTCATAGAAGTGAAGAAAATTCTCAAGTATGGAATATGGCGCGAGTTGGCGATCCGGTATTCTTTCACCTCGGGGGCGGGCTCGGTCCTGTTGCGTTTGTACGTCGCCTGGCTGAAGAGCGAACGGGGGGCGGCTGTTTGGGATAACGATTCCCAGAGCGTAGGAGGTGGGGCGAGATGCAGGTAAGAAGCTCGATGTGTGTGAGGTGGGTTTATTGGGTATATTAAACATCGCGTCTTGGTGAAGGAGGATGAACGACTGTCGACGAGTGGGGGTTTGATTGGATGATGATATTCAACTACATTTGATACATCCATGCCAGTCGCGTTGCCTTCCTTACACCATCACTACCGTCAATGTCATCCTTGCCGAGAATGGAAGACCATCTCGTTAAGATTCACATCAAAGTTAAGATCAAGATCTCGTTTCAAGAAACAAACGAAGAAGGGGTGTATTTGGCTGGGTCTTGCATGTCCTTTGTGGAATGGGAGTGGCTGATTGGGCTAGAGATCGGCCAGTGTACACAGAAGATATAGAATGGCAGGCGTTCGTTGCGAAAGATAGGTAGATGTCACACTGTGAGGCCTCACAAATGACGATATCCGTTCGGACGCGTTTCTTCCAAATTGATGTCCTCGTTTGTTGCACGGTAATAAGGTCTCATCATTGCTGGGAAAGCAGTAGCAATTCACCACAGAGCTAGAGGAGGTGGTGGATTAGATGAATTGCTAATAAAGTGCCTTTTTTTTTCAATGTAATATGAGTGGGTGATAATGGTCTTCTCTTTTGGAAAGGTACTAAGACATTGAAAAGAAATGATACATAGGTGAGATAAATTGGAGTCCATTCGAGAAAAGATGATGGTGAATTTGAATTTCTACATGTGGGGGATCAGTGATACTGTGGTTCATCCCCATTGCGAGTATTGGTCCGAGGGTTTGTGAGTGATGTGAAAGCCAAAAATGAAATAATATGATTGTATGGAATTGCAAAACCAAACTGGAATCATGTCATTTTATTTGCTACATAATGCACACCCAATGGTTTGTGCATCACTTCACCTTACATTCAACATCTGCAAGAGCAATCACTGGGTGCCTCCAGACATTCTCTGTTGCATGTTTCAAGCTCTGGGCCTTAGAGCAATCTTCATAAATCAAGACATAGATTTTCTGTTTCATCATCAGGTCTAGGTAAAGGGTTTTTCAAAATTGCAAAGATATAGGTGGAACCAATCATTACCTCCATCAAGGTCCCTGATGCCAACTTTACAAAGATGATCAGATTGATAACCCTTCTAAGGATGTTAAATATAAACATATTAAATATTTAAATGTGAAGTGCAAGACAAAATATATCTTAATATCAATTGAGACAGGTTTTTGTTACATAAGTTTTTGACCTGGGTTGTTGTTGTGGGGTATTTTGGCACTTACTATATTAGAGAGTATTTCACATCAGGAACCCATTCAGCTTTGCTAATATATATTAGTTGCAAATAATCTCTATTTGGGGCACTTACTAGGTCATGTGACACAGCTGGTCACTTCTCACCATCATCTATGCCTGCTCTGCCTACAGGCTGTCATTGTTAGGGGTATGTACACGGCACATGGGAAATCTGGTAGGACTTGGCTTCAGCTTATAGGCTGCACCCTCACGAGATTGTGTTGTCCAATTTCAAACAGGCAGACGGGAAACCCAGGGAGTCCGGGCAGAGTTTGTGGGTCAAGGGGTCATAGGTCAGAGGTTGTGGGTCGAGAGGTCGGGGAGTCGAGATAGATGAGTTGGAGATTAAGAGATAGAAAGGCTCGGAAAAAGTTTGACGATTATATAATACAGTAAATAAAAGTCAGTTGAAATATACTGTCACAGATCAATTATTCTTCAATAAAGTCAAATAATATTCTACTAATCGAACTCAAAAGCCTCGTTCGACGAAGTATATATTCGCCCTGTCAATGAAGTAAGAGGCTATTACCAGTCGTGAGAACTCACAGAACTATTTGTCAAAGAACTTACAACAAGACAGATTACTAGTATCCCTAATTTACAGATATTTCGACTGACTTCCCTTGCTCCTTTTGTAGCCCTTTTATGCTTTTCCTCGTATCGTTATGACTATGTTATGAACTAATAATGAAATCATACATGACGTTGAAATGAGACATGTTGAAATGAGACATGTTGAAAGAGATTTGATGTTGTTGAATAATGTTTGGGTTTGTCGAGTCGAATTCGATGTGTCGAAGAGTTGTCGAATATTACCTTTGATTGTTTGTGACAATGTTGTGACTTGTGATGGTTGTGACAGATAGATGTGTTGGAGCCCATGGGCTCCAACTAGTGAGAGCGGTGTAATTCAAAGAGGAGTTTAGAGCAGAAAATGTACTACATAGATTACTGGGGAAAATCTAAGCTAATTTTCTGACTGGATTGTATGTACAACATCTGCCAGACTATATAGACTGTGGAATGAATAACATACCAAATCCAGTAATAATGAAACGAAACTAGCAAAACATAAAATGGGATAAGTAAACACCAAATTTGGTGTTAGGAATGGGACAGAACGGAGTGGAGTCTGAATCGTGACAAATCATAAACCATCATGGGAAATGGAGTGGGAGCGGAGTCTGAATTGTGACAGGTCATTTGACTAAAACAGGAATGGGGCTTAGTTAGAGGGATGTCGGGTTTTCTGAGTGGGGTCCAGTAACTGATGCGTGGGACGGGGTCGGACATAGACAGGGATGGAGTCCAGTGGGTATTCCAGTGACTGATACACAACGTAAAAAAGTCGAACATGGACAAGTCTGATGTACGGAGTCTGGCGGGAATTCCGGTAAACTGATAATTGGTGCGTATAGGGCGTGGGTGCATATAAGTTAGTGCCCAGAGTCTGGTGGGAATTCTGGTTGTAACAGTCATTCTCATTCCCCCAAATCTCCTCCTAGCTTTTAAGAAAAAGGCAAAAATTGTCCATGACCCTGGCCATGACATGGATGAAGACCTACTCTGTAAGCACCTATACAGGAGGTACCAACCTAAGGTAACTCACTCAATACTGCACCTACAGTGCTGGGAAAAATACTACAAATATCAGAAAAATATGGAGATCATAATAGACTATGTTAGATCTGTAGTATCATACTATAACACTCCCACCTGATGAGACAGCTCTATGCTAGTCCCAATAGTTTTCTCAAATATTCCACCTTTGGCTTAGCCAATGGTTTGGTTAATAAATATGCAGGCATCTCTGAAGTAGGTAGATGAATCACTTTAATCTTTCCACTATCAACTTCCTGCCTTAACCAATATGTCCTCAAATCAAGATGCTTCATTCGACCATGGTGTTCAGGATCTCTGGCAACTGCCATAGCAGATTGGTTGTCAAGGTACAATGTGGATGCAGTCTTTTGAGGATATCCCAATTCCTCAAACAAGTTCCACAACAATAATACCTCTGCACCTACTGATACTGCTGCAATATACTCTGCTTCAATAGTAGAGAGAGTAACAATAGTTTGCAGTTTACTCTGCCAGCTAATGGCTCCAGTACCCATTTTAACCACATATGCACCAGTAGATTTTCCAGTAGATTTATCACCTCCATGATCAGCATCTGAATAGGACACAAATAGTTCCTTGTCATTACTAGGGCCATAGGTCAAACCCAAGTCAAGGGTGCCTTTGAGATCATGGAAAAGATGTTTTACTGCTAGCCAATGAGCCTTTCCTGGATTGTGATTGAATCTAGCCAATACACCAACAGTGTAAGCAATGTCTGGACAAGTGACAACAGCCAAATACATAAGAGACCCAACAGCATGGATGTATGGAATGTCCTTCATATATGCAATCTCCTCAGGGGACACTGGAGCCTGGTCTTTACTTAATTTCAAGTTAGACATCATAGGTGTACTAATTGGATTGCAATCAGCAAGACCATAATGCTGTAACATGTCCAAAATGTATTGCTGCTGTGATAGAGTAATAGTTCTCTTCTTCCTGTCCCTTTCAATGCCAACACCCAATAAGTAAGTAATTGGACCAAGATCATGCAATTTGAAGTGACTCTTTAGATCATCTTTGAGCGTCTTGATAGCCTCCTTGGATTTGGATGCAATAGCCATGTCATTTACAAATACTGGTATAATGACTTTGACACCACCCTTTTGGAAGACCCAGATACTATGACCACATAGTACCTGTTTAAAACCTAAACTTAGCAAGACAGCATTCAACTTCTTGTGCCAGATACGTGGTGATTGATGTAAACCATAAAGTCCCTTCAAGAGAAGTAAAAACTCATCACAAGCACCTTGGTGAAAGCCCTCAGGTTGTTTGTTGCAAGTACACCTCCTCTTCAACTTCACCATTTAAGAATGCAGAAGAAATATCTATACTCTCAAGTTCCATATCCTCTAATGCAGCCAAAGCTAGAACAGCATGCAAGGTGGCCCATTTGGCAGTAGGAGCAAAGGTATCAGTGAAATCAAACCCTGGTCGCTGTGCATAGCCTTTGGCAACAAGGCAAGCTTTGAACCTGTCAATTGAGCCATCCTTTTACCTTTATTACAAACACCCAACGAGAGCCAATAGCTTCATGACCCTCAGGTAATTTGGTAAGGCAAAAAGTGCCATTTTCAAGCAAATATTGCATTTTAGCATATGCAGCATCCTACCACTTGTCAGCATCAGGACTTTGCAAGGCCTCTTTCAGAGTTCTAGGTGCAGTATCATTGGCACTAGCTTTATAAGCAAACTCAAAGGCCTCATATACAGAGATATAAAGATCTCCTTCACTGGCACCTAAAGCTTCCTCTTCAGACTCAACTGGTTGAGGAGAAGCTGGTACAGAATCCTCTGCTTCATCACTGGACTCAACTACAGGAGTAGATTCTCTATAGTTGTGGATGTTAGCAGGGTCAACTTGCCAGAACTGCTTAGGAGGAACTCTGTTTCTGGGTGGATTGCAATGTGGTTGAGGGGGAGGACCTGGTGAATGCTCAGAATCAGAATCAGAGTTAGAGCCAGTGTCATGTAACAGGTAGATTTTATATCAATTACTCAAGCTGCTAACTAAATTGTCACGCTACAGTCTGTTCATTTGGTTTTCATTCTCTCATCAGATAGAATCAATTGTTATGATGCATGTATTCAACATACGAACATTACCAGGTATCTGAGCTATTAATGTTTGATACATGTAGTTAGGATACCTATTTGTGAATGGACAGTAAAGACTCAAAATGCATATCATTGTTTAGCTAAAATTAATCTGAGACAATCATAACAGTGCATGTGCAGCCACACTATGTTTCAACCATGTGCAGCCACACTATATTTCAATCATGCACAGTTATTATGTAGCAATGTAGTTTGTACGCAGTAATGCACAGTTGCACAGCACCATGCCTATGTATTTAAATGGCTGAGCTGAATCACGAAAATATAACTTTTTTGAACCCCCCTAAACTAGACAACCTTGTCACATTTGCATTTGTGCATCTTATTCCACCTGTTCCAGGTTTACAGGATATTACCTTTCTCAGGTTAATGAGAATCACTCTTATCACTAACGTGACTTATTTTAATTACACACCCTGAATGAAAGCTATTCATTCGTTTTCTGATATTTTATTTTATCTTTAACTACTATTAAACAAGAACCCTAAACTAATAGTCTACTGACACACTCAGCCCTTTCATATATAACAAGTTGATGTCTTTAAGTTACTGCTAAGTACCTAAGGACCCTCAGCCTAAATGATACATCGCAGCCAGAATCAGGATCCAAAGCATTACCCTGATCATCTCCCACCTGATTGGGATCAACTCCCACCTGAGTAGACCCAGGAATAAACATATCAATGAATTGTTGGTTATCAGGAAAAGCCTTAGGAATAGAAGGAGGAGGAAGTGTAGTCTGCTTGGATAGTCCTGGTAAGACTCTCTCATCAAAAACAGCATTATTGCTAATTATTGTCTTCTTAGTCAATGGATTGTAAAATAACCAACCCTTATAATCTGGAGGATATCCAATGAAGACACACTTCTGTGTATGAGAGCCAAGTCCAATATGTTGATCCTTCTGCACATGTACATAGGCAGTGGATCCAAATACTCCGAGTTGTGACACATCTGGTTTACTGCCATGGAAAACAGTGTAGGGCACAGAGTGTTTGAGAGCAGTAGTAGGTGAGCGATTGTACACATAAGTAATTGCAAGGACAGCATGTCCCCAAAAAGAAGGAGGAAGATGGGATTCAGCCATAATGGAAGTAGCTCCTTCTTCCAATGTCCTATTAAAGTGTTCAGCCACACCATTTTGGTGAGGCTCATTTCAAACAGTATGCTGTCAACTAATACCAGCATTTGAAAGAAATGTATCAAATTCCTTTGACATATATTCTCCACCTTTGTCATCCCTAAAGAGCTTGATCTTCTGACCAAGCATATTCTCTACTTTGGCCTTATATTGCTTAAATGCCTGAAATGCATCACTTTTATTTTTAAGTAATGCAGTGGCAGTATAGCATGAGGCATCATCAACGAAAGTTACCCAGTAGCGAAACCCTTCTACAGTTTGTGTAGGTAGAGGACCATGAACATCACTGTGAATGATGCAAGTGGTGTAGTGTAGCGTGTTGTAGCCATCTTATTAACCACTCTATTCTGTTTACCAGCTAAGCAAGGTTCACAAATAGGATCTGGAGCAATCTGAGAGTCCATCTGAATACCAGTGACCAAGTCTCCTGTCATAAGTTTCTTTACATCAGTATAATTCAGATGACTGAAACGACGATGCCAAAGTGTAGAATCTAGTGGACAGTTGTAACAAGACCAGCATAATCTGTCATAGGTACTGTAATTCCATCCAAATGGGCCTGATTATGTTCATTGACTGTTGCAGTGAAATGCAAAACCTTCTTCTGATAAAAAGACATGGTGGAACTAAAGATAGAAACATGGAAGTTCTTTTTCTTTGTCAAGTACAAGACTGAAAGTAGGTTGCATGGGGAACATGGAGAACTCTTTCAAATTCCAATGTTATATTGCCTTTGCCTTTAGGCTTAAACCACACAGCTCCTATTCCTGCAGACATAATGATATGTCCATTTGCAACTTGGATAGGAATTTGAAAAGGCTTATAGCTTGAAAACCAGTGACAATGTGGTGTCACATGTGAAGAAGCACCTGTATCAGCTGTCCAATCAGAACTAGCAAGAACAAGGAGAGTGCAAGATGGTGTTACGACCGTGTCGCAACCCAACGGTTCCTGAGGTTATCGCCACCTATTGACGATTCAAGTCATTGCTCAAGTCCCCACATCAGAAGCCGTTGGTTTCCCGATGCTGATGTATGCCTTCACAGTGATCAAACTCTGTTTACGCCCCCATCAAAATATACTCATACTATCTGGTTAAACTCTGATACGTCCCTTTTCATTATGATGATCTGTTTTACTCTATGTTTCACATATGTCTAAATATACTTGTAACTCTCAGACTTTTTCCTTTTCTTGTAATCCCGCTCTCGGTTAATGTATGGCCTCCGAACTAATCATAACCTTCCCGTTTCTAGTCAAGCTTATTTGTCAATACCGCTTTCCACTCTTCTCCTAGTTAGTTTTTTTAGACACCTGATACTTGTATATGAACTCGCTGTAGTTGTAGTTACTAGGCAATCAGAATATCGACTCATAATACCCTCTTACACCTCCAGAAGTCTCATACTAAGTACTCCACTATCCGCCTTTGCATGTGCTTACCCACTCTTGGTCCCCAACCCCTTGGCCTGACACTCGACTTATCCTTCGTTTCCAATCGGTAGTTTTTGCCGAGAGGTATTCGTTAGGACTAGTCTTCACCCACCCAAAATTTAAGGACACCTGATGGATAACTGCGATGGCGCAGCACATAAGCTGAAGCCAAGTCCTTCCGATTGGTCCCCATTGGCCCACCGACATTAGTCAGTTTTCAGTTCTTAACAGATGGATCAGAAGGATCAGGAATGCAAACACTTGCATTGCAGCAGATCTGGCTGATTCTCTACTGAGACTTTATCAGAGACACTAGTATATGCTTTGGCTATCTTTCTCCTTTTATGCTTCTTCTTCTTCTGCTCTACTTGTTTTAATGCCTGCTTCTGTGCAAATTTGTAAAGATGGCAATTACTCTGTATATGAGTGATGCTTGCAAAAAGTGCAAGTAGAATATGCCTGGTACAGTTTCAACCACATATCATTAGGAGCATCATTAATATCAATATGACTGCTCTGGGTAGGTCCAATAGAGTGCCAAATTGTTATGACTGGAATTCCCGCTGGACTCCAGGCACTAACTTATACGCACCCGTGCCCTATATGCACCAATTGTCAGTTTACCAGAATTCCTGCCAGACTCTGTACATACTTGTCCACATTCGACTTAGTTATGTCGTGTATCAGTCACCAGAATACCCACCGGACTCCATCCCTGTCTATGTCCAACCTCGTCCCACGCATCAGTCACTGGACCCCACTCAGAGAACCCGTCATCCCTCTAACTGAGCCCCGTTCCTGTTTTAGTCAATGACCTGTCAGTTGTGAAGGGGTCACTGATAGGCATGGGCAAGAGTATGTTAGAGTATAATACTACAGCTCTAACATAGTCTATTATGATCTCCATATTTTTCTGATATTTGTAGTATTTTTCCCAGCACTGTAGGTGCAGTATTGAGTGAGTTACCTTAGGTCAGTACCTCCTGTATAGGTGCTTAGATAAGCACCTAGTAGTATAGTCCACTGTGGGTGTGGGAAAGTCTCCTTAGTGTTTACTTTCCAATCACACTCAGTATATCTTTACAGTTGAATATACTTAGTGTTTACTTTCCAATCACACTCACAGGGGTATTCTGCAAAGGGTTATTCAACTGTTTCAACAGGTTATGGGCCCCAGTTTCTAAACTGCTACATCCAGTTGCTATCTGTGCAATCCATCACTTTCCACATCTTTATTGACAACTTTTATTATCCAACACACTTTACATTGCATTTGGATCTTATTTCTGGTCATATCTCTGTGGTTTTGGACTTGCTTTGGTCACTTTCTGCACTCACCCCACCCTCCTGCCCTAGCGCATTTTTCACTTATTAAGCGCCCGCTTAGCATCGGTTGCCTTATAAAGAAATCTATTCCCACATCCAAAAGTCAAAAACCCAGTCATCCAATTTTCATTTTTGGGTCAACATATTTTTTGTGACTTTTGTGACTTTTGTGACTCATCTGTCACACTCCCTCCTGCCATTTCTGGAACTTCACAGTGTTGTCTGGCTTTCTGCCATATTGTTTTGCTTTTTATCACAGGGTCTTTTTATATACATTGGTTTTGAACTGTTGGGATAGTGTACTTCAGTGAGCCTGTGTTTTTACCTTCCTTGCAATATCACAGTAACCCTGTTGAGCAAGGTGGTGTTACAACTGCTTCTCCAATTAATTAGTCTTTTTTGATATACAGGCAAATTTTTAGCATGGCATCCAGCAATACTTATAAGCACCATAGTGTTATTTTGGGAGAGTGTTATGACTGGAATTCCCGCCGGACTCCAGGCACCAACATATATGCACCCGCACCCTATATGCACCAATTATCATTTTACCGGAATTCCTGCCAGACTCCATACATCAGACTTGTCCACGTTCAACCTCTGTTACTTCATGTATCAGTCACTGGAATACCCACCAGACTCCACCCCTATCTATCTCTGACCCTGTCCTACACATCAGTCACTGGACCCCACTCAGAAAACCCATCATCCCTCTAACTGAGCCCCATTCCCATTATAGTCAAATGACCTGTCACAATTTGGACTCCGCTCCTGCCCCATTCCCATTATGGTTTTATGACCTGTCACGATTCAGACTCCACTCCATTCCATCCTGTTCCTAACACCAAGTTTGGTGTTTATTTATCTCGTTTTATGTTTGTTAGTTTAGTTTTCATTATTACTGGATTAGGTATGTTATTCATTCCACAGTCTATATAGTCTGGCAGATGTTGTACATACAATCCAGTGAGAAAATCAGCTTAGATTCTTCCCAGTAATCTTAGTATATTTTCTGCTCTAAATTCCTCTTTGAACACACTGCTCTTACTCGTCGGAGCCCATGGGCTCCAACCCATCTATCACTCGACCTCCAACTCATCTATCTCAACTCCCCAACCTCTTGACCGACAAACTCTGCCTGGACTCCCCGGGATCCCCATCTGCCCATTTGAAATTGGACAAGATGATCTCGTGAGGGTGCAGCCTATAAGCTGAAGCCAAGTCCTACCAGATTTCCCGCAGGTTTCTCCAGAAACCCTCCATGTATGCAGCTTAACAGAGAGTCAAATTTTCTGGATTGGCATCATGATCTTATTGGTTTATTATATATGAAGAATTGCCTTTCCATTGTCCTTAGCAAAGAAAAGCAGCCCAATGATGTTAAACTGCTTACACCCTGGTTGGAATGCTCCAACAAAGCAGCTGATATTATTTGTGTTAAGGGTGCATACATGGAGGGTTTCTGGAGAAACCCATGGGAAATCCAGTAGGACTTGGCTTCAGCTTATAGGCTGCGCCCTCACAAGATTGTGTTGTCCAATTTCAAATGGGTGGACAGGAATCCTGGGGAGTCCAGGTGGAGTTCATGGGTCGAGGGGTTGTAGGTTGGAGTCATTGGTCGAGAGGTCAGGGAGTTGAGATAAATAAGTTGAAGGTTAAGAGATAGATGCGTTGGAGCCTGTGGGCTCCGACTAGTGAGAGTGGTGTAATTCAAAGAGGAGTTTAGAGTGGAAAATGTACTAGATTACTGGGGAGAATCTAAGCTAAATTTCTGACTGGATTGTACTGTATGTACAACATCTGCCAGACTATATGTAGACTGTGGAGTGAATAACATACCAAATCCAGTAATAATGAAACGAAACTAGCAAAACATAAAACGGGATAAGTAAACCCCAAATTTGGTGTTAGGAATGGGACAGAATGGAGTGGAGTCCGAATTGTGACAAATCATAAACCATAATGGGAAATGGAGTGGGAGCGGAGTCCAAATTGTGACAGGTCATTTGACTATAATGGGAATGGGGCTCAGTTAGAGGGATGATGGGTTTTCTGAGCTGAGCCATATACCCCCACCAACCCCCAACTCTTCCTTTCACACACCATCGATGCTGTAGCAAAACTCACACACATTTACTCTGACCCCTCCACCATGAATGATCCAATTTCCAGGTGGGTCACTTTCTGCCTCAGCCTGGTAGACATTATTTCAGACCTTGTCCCCCACAGGGAGTCTGTTGATGACCTATCTATTATTGATGCCCACCCTGAAATCTGTGCATACCTCAGCCAAGCATCAGAGAATGCCAATGCCTGGCCAGCTGAACCCTCCCAGGATGCCCCTCCTCCCCCATCTCTCCCTCCACCCACCCTGGATGGCAGCATCACACACTACCTCTAACAATTTCAAAAGTCCATCTCAGCCCAACTATCATGCTTGGAATACCAAGTCTCATTCTCAACTAACAAAACTCTCACCAATCCCTTCCAAGTGAAGACCTTCCCTCTGAACACCCTGGCCCCTGGTCCCCTTCCCTTTGCTATAGTCGCTGCCAACCTGCCCACACCACATCCTCCCACCCCCAAGATCCCTGAACAACCTACATGTAAACCTCCCTCACCAATCCACTTTGTGGCCTGATTCAGAGGTGTGAGGTATCAGTATTATCTCATAAAATTCTCTTAATTTTCTTTGAAATTGATTAGTATTTTTTCAAATTTATTGTATTTTTATTATATTTTTATTGTGAAATATAAGGCCTAGTTCCTTTTAACTTTGTATAATAATAGCATATATGAGCTCATATAATGCTATTATATCTTTATTTATTTATTATAATTTTTAACTAATTATTTATCTTTTATTAACCTAGTTATTGCTTCCCAGCATATTGCCTTGTTGCTATGTGTGCGTTTTTGGTGTCACATGACATATTACTTAAGCCAACCTTAGAGTCACTGGCATTTACTTCCATCCTGGATCTGAACCTTTGAGTTCAGGGTTAGATTGAAGCCCTTGTCTCAGACTGGAGAGTCATAGGATCAAAAAGGGGTAATAAATAGTTAAATATGATATCATTACTGACTGTTACGACCGGAAATCCCACCAGACTCTGGGCACTAACTTATACGCACCCGCGCCCTATATGCACCCATTGTCAGTTTACCGGAATTCCCACTGGACTCCCCTGCTCCATTTCCCGTTATGGTTTATGATTTGTCACAATTTGGACTCCACTCCATTCCATCCCATTCCTAACACCAAATTGGTGTTTACTATTCCCGTTTTATGTTTTGCTAGTTTCATTTCATTATTACTGGATTTGGTATGTTATTCATTCCACAGTCTATATAGTCTGGCAGATGTTGTACATACAATCCAGTGAGAAAATCAGCTTAGATTCCCCCCAGTAATCTAATACATTTTCCGCTCTAAACTCCTACTTGAATTACACCACTCATGCTAGTCGGAGCCCACAGGCTCCCATGACCTCTTGACCCATGACCTCTGACCTACAACCCCTTGACCCACGACCCCTGCCCAGACTCCCTGGGATTCCCATCCACCTGTCTGAAATTGGACAACACAATCTCGTGAGGGTGCAGCCTATAAGCTGAAGCCAAGTCCTACCGGATATTCCACAGGTTTCTCCAGAAACCCGCCATGTATGTACCCTAACACTGACTCAGTAATGATATCATAAAATAATTAAATAGTTAAATAATTAAGTTATCAAAATGTATATAAGGAGGGCCAGAAATCTACAATAAATAACTTATCACACACATTTTACAGCACAGCTCAGAAGCTTATCTCATCATCCTAAGGACAATAATAGCCTTAGTCTGATATACTAACTGCAAGCATCTACACTTGCAGAATCTAGAAACTCTTTGTGTTACGACCGGAAATCCCACCGGACTCTGGGCACTAACTTATACGCACCTGTGCCCTATATGCACTCATTATCAGTTTACCGGAATTCCCACTGGACTCCATACATCAGACTTGTCTACATTCGACTTTGTTACGTTGTGTTTCAGTCACCAGAAAACCCACCAGACTCCGTCTCTGTCTATTTCCGACCTCGTCCCGCACGTCAGTCACCAGACTGCTCAGAAAACCCATCATCCCTCTAACAGAGCCCCATTCCCATTTTAATCAAATGACCTGTCACGATTCAGACTCTGCTCCCACTCCGTTTCCCATTATGGTTTATGATTTGTCACTATTCGGACTCCACTCCATTCTGTCCTGTTCCTAACACCAAATTTGGTGTTTACTATTCCCATTTTACATTTTGCTCATTTTGTTTCATCATTACTGGATTCGGTATGACATTTACTCCACAGTCTATTTAAACTGGCAGATGTTGTACATACAATCCAGTCAGAAAATCAGCTTAGATTCCCCCCAGTAATCTAATACATTTTCCGCTCTAAACTCCTACTTGAATCACACTGCTCACGCTAGTCAGAGCCCACAGGCTCCAGCGCATCTATCTCTCTCACCTATCTCAACTCACAACCTCTTGACCCATGACCTCTGACCTATGACCCTCGACCCACGACCCCCACCCGGACTCCCTGGGATTCCCGTCCACCTGTCTGAAATTGGACAACACGATCTAGTGAGGGTGCAGCCTATAAGCTGAAGCCAAGTCCTACTGGATATCCCGTGGGTTTCTCCGGAAACCCACCCTGTATGTATCCTAACAGTATTTTCTGACTAAGACTTGTAGATTGTTTTCAATATGCCACCAAGAAAGAAAGCGAATGCACAGACATCATTACCTGGACCATTGACTCTTCATTCCCCGTTAACTTTGTATACCAGCCAGACACTTGCGAACCAGTTGGAACCCATGGAAGAAGCCCGTATCGAAGAGGTCCCAGAAAACCAGGACAAATCCGAGCACAAGGACGAATCTGTGGCCCCCAACAAGGGCAAAGGTGTCAAAAATCCTCCACCTAGTCAATGACCGCACTTAGGGGACCCTACTTGTGAATTTTTAGCAGGTACTATAGATAAATTTATGACGCACCTGCTTGAAGAATGAAAGAAAAAGGAACAAGAACCTCCATGGTCAAAAGTCAATGCTCTGGAACCCTTCACGGGTTCCAACCCAAACAAACTCTCTACTTTCCTCATGCAATGTCGCTTCAATTTCCACGATCTATCCACTGCATTCTCCATGGACTCCTGAAAAGTCAACTACGCACTTTCATACTTGTTGGGATCCGTGTTGAAATGGTTCGAACTGGCTTTTAGTGGAATCTCTGAGGAAGAGCCGCTTTGGCTCGAAGATTGGGATGCTTTTGTTGAGGAGCTTGAAACCAACTTTGGCCCATATGACCTGACAAGAGAAGCTGAGAACAGTCTCACAAATCTTCGTATGAAGGACACGCAGCACATCACAGACTACATCATCCAATTCAATAATCTTGCAGCTTGTTGTCAGTGGGGCAATCCCACTCTCTGCCATCAATTCTATGCCGGTCTGCCGTCCCGCCTTAAAGATGAAGTCTCGAAAGGAGAAGATGGCAAGCCAAAAACCCTGTCCTGTATGCGCTTCAAAGCTCAAAATGTGGATGCACGTTATTGGGAATGTCACATGGAAGTTGCCTGTGAGACCTCCACAGACAAGGTAAACAAGTCCATGGCCAATACAACCAACAACAACAACTCATCAACCAGCAACCAAAACTCCACACAATCTGACAAGAAGAATGATAAAAAGTCTTCAAACAACAACAACAAGGACAGTAACAAGGGTCAACAGTCAGGCAAGCAAGCCAGAAAACCCGACCTCTCAGGCAAACTCGGACCCAATGGCAAATTGCCCCCACAGGAAAGACAACGTTGCATGGACAATAACCTCTGGTCTCTTGTGTGGGAAACCCAGTCATAGAGTCCCAGAATGTCCACTGGCAAAAGCAAACTCTGCAAAGGGTCAAACAGCCAAGACCTCCACAGAAACCCCGTTGAAGGACAAACTGGCTCCCGACTCGAAAAAAGAGTAAGCAACCCCGCAGACTCCGTGTGGGTTGGGGTTGCATTGCCTCTCCACACATTCAAGAGTTTACCCATCTCAATGCATCCGCTCTTTCACATTCTGATTCATTATTCGTTAAACCTATGTCTAATATGATCCTGAAATTCATTTTTTCAGCTCTTATAGATTCCAGCTCAACTCATTGTTTTTTAGATACAAAATTCATGCAAAACAATTTGTTGTCAACTTATCCGATAAATCCCATCGGCCTCCGCCTCTTCGATGGCACAAGTAATTTGGTTGTTACCCAAGCTTGTGATTTATCCATCTGTTTCCCATGTGGAACATCTCAATTGGTCACTTTCTATGTGACCCAGTTAGACTCAAGTTGCTCGGTGGTCCTAGGACACAACTGGCTTACCCACTACAATCTGTTGATTGACTGGATAGCTAACAGTATAACATTCCAGACTCCCATGGCAGCCGAGGAAACTGTGCCTGTCCTGGCCTCCACAGCACCCATGGCCTTCCTGGCACCTGCAGTCTCGAGGACTCCTGTGATCCCTATGGCACCCATGGCTTCCCCAGAACCCACAGCACCTCTGTCTATTTCTCTGATTAATGCTGCAGCTTTTATTAGGGCTTCAAAAATTGATGGGTCCCAGGCATTCACTATCAACTTAAAAATTGATGAAGCAACTGGATGTTTTTCAACCCCGGTATCTGAATCTGAGCAAGCCGCTGACCTAGAAGGCGTCCCAGAGAAATATCATGACTTCATGGATGTTTTTAGCAAGTGGAAAGCTGACCGGCTTCCACCCCACAGAGAATACGACTTAAAAATTGATCTCGAAGACGGTGCCCAGCCACCCCTAGGACATATTTACCCACTCTCGTCCACGGAACCTTCCGCAATCCGTGATTTCCTGGATGAACATTTGTCCATAGGTTTTATCAGACCCTCAAAGTCTCCTTTTGGAGCACCTGTTCTGTTTGTCAGAAAAAAGGATGGATCCCTTTGACTATGTGTTGATTTTAGAGGACTCAATGCTGTCACCAAAAAGGATAAGTATCCACTTCCACTCATATCTGATCTGCTCGATACTCCACGGAATGCCCAGATTTACACCAAAATAGATCTCAAACATGCCTATCATTTGGTCGGGATCGCTGTGGGCGACGAATGGAAAACCACTTTAGAACCCGCTATGGGGCCTTCAAGTGGTTGGTGATGCCCTTTGGACTCATCAATGCTCCGTCTGTTTTTCAGCGTTTTATCAACGACATTTTCTCTGACATGCTCGATGTATGCGTTATTGTTTACTTGGATGACATTCTTATCTACTCTGAGAATCCCGCGGAACACGACAAACAAGTCTGTGAAGTTCTCCAGAGACTCAGACAACATGGTTTATTCACAAATGGTAAAAAATGTACTTTTGACACGGACTCCGTGGAATACCTAGGTTTCATCATGGGACCCGATGGACTCCGCATGGATGAAACTAAAGTGCAAGTCATCAAGGATTGGCCTGAACCCCAAAAAGTTAAAGATATACAATCCTTCCTTGGCTTTGCCAATTTTTACAGACAGTTTATCTGTGGATATTCCGACATCATGGTACCCCTTACCCACCTTACTCATAAGGATACTCTGTGGAATTTTAATGATAAGTGTCAAAAAGCTTTCAATCTTTTAAAACATTCTTTTTCTTCAGCTCCTATTCTGTCACATTGGAAACTGGACTTCCTGCTCATTGTCGAAATGGATGCCTCAGACTATGTGCTTGGAGCCATTCTGTCTATCCAGGACTCCGATGGAGAAGTCCACCCCATGGCTTTTCTATCCCAGACTTTTACCGGAGCAAAGCTCAACTACGACATTCATGATAAGGAACTCCTGGCAATTTTTTCAGCTTTCAAAGTGTGGCGACACTATTTGGAAGGCTCGGGAACTCCTATTGACATTGTAACAGATCACAAAAACCTGGAATACTTTTCTACCACAAAACCTTTGACCCACCGGCAGGCCCGCTGGTCTGAATATCTATCTGCCTTCAACATGATTATCCATTTTCGACCCTGCCGTCTTGGCAGCAAACCCGATCCTTTAACTAGACGATGGGATGTCCATCCTAAAGAGGGGAGCAATGACTATGCCACAGTAAACCCACACAACCTGAAACCTATTTTCATAAATCAGCAACTTACTGCATCAGTCCGCGCAACTTTCCTCATCAATCCAATTGTCCATGGAATTATCATTATGGATATTGAGAAGTTACATCAAGATATTCTATCAGCAATTCCGCTAGACCCAACAACTAAAGCTCACCTTGACAATCCCGTGGACCCTGATAAACCTCAGTGGTCTCTTGATCAGCATGGTTTCATTAGACTTGACGATCGGATCTATGTATCAGACTCCAACGGCCTCTGCCTCAGGATCCTTCAATACAAACATGATCATCCACTCTCAGGACATTTCGGGCACAACAAAACTCTATCATTAATAAGAAGAGAATATACTTGGCCCGGACTCCGTGGATTCGTTAAGCACTATTGTAAATCTTGCACTACTTGTCCCCACTCGAAATCTCAGCGACACAAGCCATACAGCCTTTTGAAACAACTCCCAATACCGGAACATCTGTGGAATTCTATCTCTATGGATTTCATTGAACACCTACCAGATTCCGAAGGCTTTTCCACCATTCTAGTCATTTTTGACAGATTCTCAAAACAAGGTATATTCATCCCAACATATGACACAATTATGTCCGTGCAGTTAGCAGAACTTTTCATTATCCACATATTTGCCAAGCACAGGGTTCCATCCCACATGACTTCCGATCGAGGATCAGAGTTCATCTCTCACTTCTTTAGATCCCTCGGAAAATCCTTGGACATGACATTACATTTCACATCCAGACATCACCCGGAAGGTGACAGACAAACCAAACACGTCAATCAGACATTGGAACAATATCTCCACATATATTGCAACTACCAACAGGACAATTGGAAATCCCTGTAACCACTTGCAGAGTTTGCTTACAATAATGCACCCTCGGCTACTACTGGCATTTCCCCATTCTTTGCAAATAAAGGATATAATCCAAATATTACAGTACATCCAGAATGAAATCTCACCTCTGCTCACGCTCAAGAGTTCACCACAGACCTCCACAAGCTCCACAAGGAACTCCGGACTGCAATACTGTCTACCCAAGAGCAATACCAACATTCAGCAGACAAACACTGGATCCCGCCACCAAACTTCAAGATTGGCAATCATGTTTTTGTCAAAGCTCAATTCTTCCGGACTACCCATCCATCAAAAAAGCTTGCTGAAAAATATTTAGGTCCGTTTGAAATTATCGCACAAGTAGGTTCAGTCTCTTGGACTCTACGGCTTCCAGATAGCATGCACACAGTACACCCAGTATTTCATGTTTCTATGTTAGAACCTTGCACTGCTAACACTATCCCGGATCGTGTGCAATCTCCGCCTCCTCTGGTCATTATTGATGGAACCCGAGTTTGAAATCTCGCAAATTTTAGATTCAAAAATTGACAAGCGTTGACGCACTTGTAAACTGCTTTACTTGGTCAAGTGAGCAGGTTACGAGGGCACCGATGAAGAAACTTCTTGGATTTTGGCCACGGAACTCGGTAATGCCATGGAAATCGTTACTGACTTTCATACAGCTTACCCACTCAAACCTGGACCACTATCATCTCTCTGACTGCACTCTGCAGACCCTGTGTTACATTTGGACTCATTTTCATTATTCCCTGTCGCACTATGTCTCTCTTTGCTTTTACAGGTTTTGACATGTCTTTCAAGTCCTTAACCAGATTTTCTGCGGACTTTGATCTTATGTCTTTTTCACGCTTTACTTTTACTTTCAAAAAGAAAATCATTATCAATTTCTATTCTCCTTTTCTCAGTCTACATTTATGGGACTGTGCTTTTTCCCCGCTTCCTCAGCCATCTCCTCAGGGAGCTCCGCGACCTCCATGGCAACCCCATCCTCATCTGACCCAGCATCCTCGGAACTCCCGACTTGCGGCTCTTCATACACATAGCCGCCATACTCCACCAGGAATCTCCAAAACTCCTCATGGAGTCCGCACAGTTCCTTCACCACCACAATGTGAACCTTGTTGCTCTTCCAGAGCAACTCATTTTGGGCCTCGATGCCCTCGTCAATCCATCCTAGGACTTCGTCCAACCCGGAAAATCTGTCCGACCCACTAATGTCTCATGCCCCGGACCTTGCAGCCTGCTCATGAACTAAAGAACACCTCACTTTGAGGTGTGCGCATTGGTAGCAGCCCGGGCCCCAGCTGGACTTTCAATTGCATTCAGTGTTCCGGTCATTACAACTGGAACACGGCGGGTCATTCCATGTGGGTAGGTGGACTGGTGCCGCCTTCCTTGCCTTCTGTTGATATGGTTAGTTCCCTGGTTATCCCATGGACCTGAGGCTTACCTTTTGGGGGCTCTCTGGCTCCCCCTCAGACTCTGACTCAACTTCTGTCACCTTGCACTGAAAATGCCAAGTCAAAAAAAAACAACAACAAGTTGAACAGGGACTTACCTTGCCTGCGACTACCGTGGCCCTCTCCGCAGCCACCCGGGCTTTCTCCATGGCAACCCACGCAGCCTCTTCCTCATCCCTCTTCCTCTTCTCCTCTGCCGCTTTCTCTGCAGCTAAAGCTGCCTGGTACTCCCTATCCAGAGCCTCCTCGACCTCCCTGGCTTCTTTTTCAGCCTCTTCCCGTTGTCATCATTGCTCCTCCCACTGCACCAAAATTTGGGCAGCAGTGAGTGGTGCCTGATTGTTAGGATACACACAGGCCGGGTTTCCAGAGAAACCCGCGGGATATCCGGTAGGACTTGGCTTCAGCTTATAGGCTGCGCCCTTGCTAGATGATGTTGTCCAATTTCAAACGGACGGACAGGGATCCCAGGAAGTCCGGGCGGGGTTCGTGGGTCGTAGGTCATAAGTCAGGGGTCGTGGGTCGTAAGTTGGAGGTCGTGGGTCATGAGTCGAGATAGTTGAGAGAGATAGATGTGCCGGAGCCCGTGGGCTCTGACTAGTGCGAGCGATGTGAATTAAGTAAGGTTTTAGAGTGGAAAATGTTATTAGATTACTGGGGGGAATCTAAGCTAATTTTCTGACTGGATTGTATGTACAACATCTGCCAGTTTATATAGACCGTGGAATGCATGACATACCAAATCCAGTAATGATGAAACGAAACTAACAAAACATGAAACGGGAATAGTAAACACCAAATTGGTGAACGGAACGGAACGGAACGGAACGGAACGGAACGGAACGGAACGGAACGGAACGGAACGGAACGGAATGGAATGGAACGGAACGGAATGGAGTGGAGTCCGAATTGTGACAAAGCATAACCCATAACGGGAAATGGAGCGGGAGTGGAGTCCTAAATCGTGACAGGTCATTTGACTAAAACGGGAACGGGGCTCGATTAGAGCAGTGACGGGATTCTAAGTGGGGACCGGTGACTGGTGTGTGGGACGAAGATGGACATAGACAGAGACGGAGTCCGGGGAAGTCCGGTGACTGATATGTGTCGTAATGAGGTCGAACGTAACGAGTCTTGACATAACGGAGTCCGGGCGGGAAATCCTATAAACAGACGATTGGTGCTTGTAGCATGTGGGGGCGTACAGGTTAGTGCCTGGAGTCTGGCGGGATTGTCCGGTCATAACACTGATAAAGGTTGTCTGTGGAAGGACTGGCAGTCGGCATTGCTCTGTGTGGCGTTGGTTTTGGTCCCATTATGTCAAAGATAGGAGTAATAAAGAAGAATAAATTTCTATTTTTTCAAATTTATATACTGTATAGGCTCGTCACGTTTGAACCTTACCTTCCAGATCACATGACTCCTTGATACATACATGTAACCGACATGACTTTTGACACATGTGCATAGCTGACAAGAACCTTATCAAGGTCTAGAGCCTCTTTGGGACTTTGGCATAAAGGGAGGGTACTGTTATGACCAGAAATCCTGCCAGACTCTGGGCACTAACTTATATGCACCCATTATCAGTTTACCGGAATTCCCACCAGACTCCGTATGTCAGACTTGTCTACATTCAACTTCATTACGTTGTGGTTCAGTCACTGGAAAACCCACCAGACTCTGTCTCTGTCTATTTCTGACCTCGTCCCGTGCATCAGTCACTGGACCCCACTCAGAAAACCCATCATCCCTCTAACAGAGCCCCATTCCCATTTTAGTCAAATGACCTGTCACAATTTGGACTCCACTCCCGCTCCGTTTCCCGTTATGGTTTATGAATTGTCACTATTCGGACTCCACTCCGTTCCGTCCCGTTCCTAACACCAAATTTGGTGTTTACTATTCCTGTTTTACGTTTTGCTCATTTCATTTCATCATTACTGGATTTGGTATGACATTTACTCCACAGTCTATTTAAACTGGCAGATGTTGTACATACAATCCAGTCAGAAAATCGGCTTAGATTCCCCCCAGTAATCTAATACATTTTCCACTCTAAACTCCTACTTGAATCACACTGCTCACGCTAGTCGGAGCCCACGGGCTCCAGCGCATCTATCTCTCTCACCTATCTCAACTCACGACCTCTCGGCCCATGACCTCTGACCTATGACCCCTCAACCCATGACCCCTGCCTGGACTCCCTGGGATTCCTGTCCACCTGTCTGAAATTGGACAACACAATCTAGTGAGGGCACAGCCTATAAGCTGAAGCCAAGTCCTACTGGATATCCCGCTGGTTTCTCTGGAAACCCGCCCTGTATGTATCCTAACACTTTGTCAGCACTCTTGAACTTAGCTAATCATCTAAGTTCCCCAGCCTCACAGCTACCCTTTAGGCTTATTAAATACATAGTAAACCTAATAAGTATCCTTACTGAAATCCCTGCCAACCCTTAGATTATTCGAGGCCCATCCCTAAGTTAGTGAATTAATCAAGTACAAGCACACAAGAAATCCAACACAAATTATCTTCTCTATTAATAAATTATTTAACACCTTGTTAAATATCTATTAATAGTTACAAATAAGATACAAGAAACCAAAGCTTTATATCAAGTCTCTGCCAAGTTACTGCATATACTCAGCTTCTAGCCCCTATTCTCAAGGAATAGCTGTTTATTTGCTAAAAGAGTCATACACAGTTCTATTGAACCTTTCAACAATCAAAATAGGCATTGATTTTAGTTGTTTAAGCTTAATAGCGCAACTAATTAATCTATCAGTATTTAAATTACTGGACCTTTGCTTATTTTATTGTTGAAGCTCTGTGACACTATAGCATTTATTGAGCTATCTGAGAGAAACCCTAAATACATTACAAGAGGCAACCCTCCTGCTGTCACCAACCACCTCCCCCCTCTCATCCTCTCAAGAAGGATTAATGCAAAACTCAAGTCTGTCCCCACAGTGTGTGGCCTCCAGGCCCTTGGCACTCACTGGAACTTGGCTGGTAACCTTATTATCACCTTCCCTCCTTCCACCTCCTCTGCCCTTGTTTCCACTCACACTCTATCCATCAGGGAGGCCATAGACCTTGGTGCCAATCTCACCATCTCCCAGGACACACACTGGTCCAAGATCATACTGGCTGGTGTCCTTTCCCTGTTCTCACTGAAGCTGACCATCTCAACTCATTCAATCAACTACCTTTTGCCTTCAAAATCATGCTCACCCAAGTTTCCTCCTGGATCTGGGCCCCTGATTCAATCTCTGGCCTCAAGTCCTCTGTGACACTAGCTTCAAAGACCCAGACAGTTCCCTCCTTCAAGAAGCTTTCAACACCCAGTTCTTCATGTTTGGGGCCCTTGTTGTTACTAAATGCTGGGTTAAAAAACCCAAGCTCTGACAATGCTCCAACTGTTGGTCTCAGCCACCCCACATCTCTCTGCAAATCCCATCCAAAATGCCACCTCTACAGTGACTGTGACTCCAAAGCAAACCACTGCTCCAAATGCTCCAAATGCAAGACAACCAACCTCCCAGCAGACCAAAACTGCCCCCATGCTCCTAGGTGTGTAATAAACCAATAACAACATAATTTTAAAGACTAAATAATTTATTTGTGAAGATATGTAACTTGTATTGTATTCTTACAGGGAGCGTGGCACTCGGGCGGCCGTCGCGCGGCATTTTACTGTAGCCCACCACCGTTGACTCTCGACTAGGTCGCGTCATTGATGGATTGCGCCATCCAGTATTCAGCTCCCACTACTAATGCTATGGTTAATGGGACATAGGAAAGTGAAGAAAAATATGTTGCCTTTGTGTTCACTGGCAGTTTAGCTCGTGTTCGACTTACCATGAGGGCTTTCGAGATGTTCGCTAGTGACTGGGTTTCACCTACCAGAAGAATCAAGCAAGTTCTCCCTGAGCCCCCCTGACCTTCGGAACAGTAAATCTGACAGATTCGTCCTAATTGCACCCTGTGATCGGTGTGGTTTGATATGCGAGAGCCTGTATCAAATGCAATAGATACTAAGATGACAAACTTTGAGGTGAGGAAACGTACTTCCCAAACATGTTCATCACAAATGTGTCGTATTATAAGAGAAAGTGGACCAATATCTCAACAAACTTACTGGAACGACTATAAATTTGGCCATGACAAATGCAATGGCGGTCATTATTCATGAGCTCCTCACAATTTGAAAGCACCTTTTTCCCGCCCGTGTCTCTAAAGCTCTTGGCGATACCACTTGTAACAGGTCACAATGGTTACCACTCGACAATTACGCCAATACGATGCATTTAATAGACGATATAACCGTGACAGTTCAAAATCGAGATGTTTGCTCTCCTCCAGTCAGGGGAACCATCGGCGCTATGGCCTGAATACAATAGACAGTTACATATGCAAACTTTGAAGGCTAAATTCCGGCAATCTAAAGCGAGAAACCATGAATAAATCAACAAGAAACCAGGATTAAACACACCCGCACTCTATCGATAACCGACTCAAACCAGCCCAAACCACATTATCCCCCTCATAATCAACAAAGGCATCCTTCTTCGAATAGCCTCATTAACATCAGTGAGGTTATTCCGTCCATAAAGTTCAAACGTCACTTTACGAAGGCAATTAAACCGGGTGCATGCAAGAATTCTGTCGAGTTCCTCAAAATGATGAGTGATATGCGCAGCCTCAGGTTCTCCGTGCAATCTAAAAGAGATCAGACGCAGATTGGGCGACGCTACCGTCGATAATATGTCCGCGATCGATGATAACCCTGATAGCGTAGGCGTGTAATGAAGGGTCAAGGTACATAGCGCCGTGCTGGATGACATGTCTGTGGTGCGAACGATGACTGCGAACACATGCTTAAATTTCAAAATGCTGAATAGAGCAACTATATATGTCCAAGGGCATACCTTCAGTGTCCTCTTGATACGTAGCGACCAGGCGCATTTCAAGATGCTTCAACGAAGTACCAATATTCTTCAGTACAGACGAAATCGATAGGCCGTCTTCTCGTCGAAAACAGTAGAAGACGAGCGTGTCAATCGCTAAGATCGCTCTCATCATCAGTGTATGCGTGAACATGATGGTAGCGGAGAACGCTGATGCACACTCAAGTTGGTGCAATGCGATGACGGGTAATCCGACCTTCGTCACTCCGGCTAACGATTGTGACGCTGCTCGCTCCGAATCTGACCTATCTTTCCGGTCTAAAATTGACCGTATCCGCCGCATGGTGCGCTTCGCTAGGCCCTGGGACACAGTGCTGCTAGACCGTGGCACGTTAACCTGCCAGAGTTCCAATTCTGTGGCAGTCGGAACCGCAATCACGAGATCAACCAGATCCTCGAGGGATGCAAAGTTGATAAATTGTACACAAAGGCGTCTCACTGATGTGAAGTTCTGAAGAGTATGGTTCCATGTCATAGTATATAATGACTCGCTGGAGAATAAAAGTCTAAATGTTGGAAGCCGCAGTCTAATACCCTGGCGTAAACGTGGTATCATTGTCATTTGGACAGATATTGGTTCCTCCTTGTCTCGAACTATCGTGAGGATCTGAACGGATTGTGGAGCGCTCGAGTTCCTTTCCGTGAGGCGGGTAAAATTCTCTCCTGAGCTACGACTTATAGCAAGTTCTTTAAACAGATACCGTTTGGCGGACATTGCCCAAGTGTGGCATGTTATATGACACGCGAGGAGAGTAGGGTTGTCGTGGGATATGTAGTCAACTATTTCATCGACGAGTTCTTGTGGTAGAAAACCTTTACTAAAAGACAGCAACGGTGCGACCAGAGAAGTATTAAATGGATCAATGTAAACAGTTACACACCTTGCGCATTTAGACGCATTCTTAGATACCCCTGCATTCTGGCATTTGCCTTCTTGAATCGACATGTCTGGGAGTAATGTCAACTGGAGACCGTGACTATGGGAAGTCGGGCACTTGAAAACAGATGAATACTGGAGGTTTTTCGTACCACTTGCAGATGTGAGCTGAGGTTTGGTTCAGATAGCCATTTGTTATCACAAGAAAATCGTTCTGTGAGCTGTGCATAAGCGGCGTCATGCATCGCCTTTCCAATCATCGCATCCACTAAGTGATTTTCGCACCAAGTTGACGTACCTTACCTTCAGAAAGGAAGTCTAAGATCCTTTTTAGATTTGTTCCTGACCATGGGAAACAGAGCCGTAAGATAGGAGCGCTGCATAGTGCACCCATGCGTAAGTAAATGTCGTTCAAACTTGGCGGCGGCAAGGAAGTCTTCATTTCAAAGTTGACTTATAAGGAGTATTGAAGGATATACTAACTGTTACTAGTTGACGACTTATTTATATATATGAAGATCGGAGAGTGTAACCGGCCCTGAGTCACGTGACCGAACTTTTTTTTTTAAATAATACATTTGTATACCGCATCGTTTTTTTTTAAATACATTTATACGAGTAGGTGTGGGTAAGAGGGTCAATTGTAAGGGGGGGGGACATGTGTCGCACTCTCCTCCTTACCCCTTTCTCCAGTAGCGTTCATTCTACGGAGCATTACCACCTGAAAAAGTCATCTTGGCCTCTCTATTACAGAGAGTGGGCTGAATTACTATAACCCTTTCACTTTGCCAACTTACGGTCACTGTGTCTCGACTACTGTCGTCGGTAATACTTAGAAAGAGCGTGGGAATGAACCGCTTACCTCAACGTCCAACACTGACTATCTTATCTCCCGTTTCTTCTGATCCCCCGTATGACCCGCCTTTCAGAGACGAAAAAAGCGCCTGTCGTCATGGCCCGTAGTGAGTGATGATGAACAGAGTAAAAATTCGGAGTAAGTGATTATTGTCGTATATAGTAAGGCTTCCCTTTCCTTTCAGTATCAGAGGACCCGCCAGTCCTAGATGCCCTAGCGAGGATGAACAAGACCTCTCACCAAATTTTTCAAACGACCAAAAAAAAGTTATGACGTGGCCGCGTTTTTTGAGCCGGTTAAAATGGATAAAAAGCTCAGAATTTGCATCTCATGTCGGTAAGTTTTCATTTGCTTATATATTTGGAACTTTGCTTATTTATTGATTCATTATAGTAAAACGGGAAATCAGACCCAACACAAACCAAACCACCCAGGTGACAATAAATCGGCGTCATATGCAGGTCCATCACTTAGTACGCTTCTATAATAATTTCATTTATATATTTTATATATTTAAACATCTTTCCAAGGTGTATATCGGAAATACAGCACTCAAAACGATTTGTCTCAATGCTTCCAATCGACGTTAAGGCTCTACGTGACCAACCGGCAAAATCAGGCTAAACCACCTTGGACGATTGAAATAAACTCGGTGCAGCAGGCTGAAGTCGCAATTGCGTATTCGGATGCCTTGTTCTGTCAGGTAGTGGTGTAACAACCAATCGGGTAAGTCTCAGTATATTCTCTGCATTTATTTAGAACTGTATTATGCACTAATTTAGGTTCGGAGCAATGGCGTCGCTGGACATTGGATTGTAAAGTCGAAACCGGGAATGTGGAAGTTACGGAGTGCACTGTTCGGTTTTTCACAAACGAGCATAGGGCACAATGAGGTTCGACTCCCATCGAGAGGGGGGTCTTGACTCTTGATACAGCAACGGCTGATGAAGACACTAGGCATATCGCAGACATCTTGGAGTTTAATAGGCTCGAAATAACTACGGTGGAGACTGATATCACTTGTAGTATCTTGGTGGTTTTACCACGTCTGAACCATAGGTGACTTCCTTCATATTCCGCTCCAACACACTCACTGTAATGAAGTCCGCTTCGATTTCCCGACATTCTCATTGGAACTTCGCATGGCTCGTGATGTACAAATTACCGAAGAGATAGCGATACCTTTCTGCGATTTTCTAGAGTCTCCCACGAGCAGACTGGACCTTTTCAAATTCTAATGTGTTTGCGACGTTACTAGTAGTGTTAGAGATATGGCAATATCCCACCTAGTTTGTATTTGGCTCGTATGCGTCGTCGATCAATCCACGAGGTGTACTGGTTGTGGAAGCGAACACGCAGGTCTGAAATCGACCAATTCCTGAACACCGCTTTGGTGTTGGTTGATCTGATGGAAAGGGAAGGGCTGAATTATTGCGGTATTTTGTTGTATACCCCTGACCCACGGGAAACATATGAAGACATCCTGGACAGGAAAACTATCTTAAGCCTATGACAGTCATGGGCGCGCAGGTATGCCTTTCCCTTTAGCGAGCATAACAATTCTTGAAAAATAGTCTGGAACACTAGAGTTATTTCTCACTATTTCATTCCTGTTTGTGCGATTTCTCCAATTGCCTCGACGCAGATCCTTGTTTTGCAGAGGAACCCTCCCGGAAATCTTGTGAACATGTGGTTTGCGGTGCACACCCATCTTGGCCGGTATATTCGACGTACAGTAGTGTAAATCAACTTTGTTGTCCCGTTCTTGAGATCATCTATGCCCATAATACAACAAATTTTTGTCGTTATGAAAGCCCACTCACGAAGTTAGACTTTCAAGATTTATGAGCCAGGTTCAGGAGGGATGGTCGCCCTATCTGTAATATTACGTATCGTGGTATAGAGTCCCACTCCCCTGATCATAAGCATCAGTGGATGACACGACACGCTTCCCCAAAAGCGAACTGTTGGATCGTATTTCGGTCGGCCAGGACACTGCATTCAAAGTTTTTAATATTATACTGCCGAGTGAACTTCAAACATGTCGACGTCTTCCTCGAACATCTCAATCATGATTGACATAAGTAGGAGCATCGTACCTAAGATCTATTTCTACCAATTGAGAAGCAGCTGTGATGGAACGCGACCAGCTGTCAGATGGTGTACTTATTCTTCTAAGGAAACTTAACAAGTACTTTGGGTATCTGAAGCTTGATCGTCTCCAGTCCTCCTTATGTAGGGAACCTGGTATCAGCCAGCTGACACTCTTCACCTCAAATATTCGCAAAAAGCGCTATGGCATCGCTTAGACTGAGATATGCCAACTGATAGTATCGGGATCTGGCAATCTGGCAATTGGACGTCCTTTTCCGCACAACTCCTTTGGGGAAGTACTTTTAAGTAAGATCACTTTGGTCTTCACCTTCGTCTCCGGAAACACTCCAGCGGGTACTGGTACAATTCTTTCCCAAATATTTTACCTTTACTATGCAGGCATTTATCAGGCAGGCGTCAGACAGGTAAGGGAAATGTTTCGATGGACTGATCGAAGAAAGTTGTTGGAAATGATGATGAAACATCCTTCTCCTAGGGTTCAACTTTGCATATGAAAATGAAAATTGAGGACCATGCCCAGGGAGGTTAATGCATGCTTTTACCCATGTACACCGAAACTATCATCAAACCTATCATGTCAGAAGGTGATTCACTAACTGACGTTGATTGACACACAAGTACTCTTATTACAAGTCTATTAAACCCTTGTAGATTGTGTATTACAATAAGTCAACTCATACTATTTTTAATAGAAATCGCATATTTATGATATAGTAATAGTCAGGTACACAAATATCTGGAAGTTGCTCCTCCAGGTATTGCAAGGACGGCCAGTTTTTGCGTTAGTTCCCATGACTTTTCCTACAGTGCTTCTGGCCTACAAACCTCTGTTAATGTTTCCATCTGAAGTCGAAGTTCTATGGAAACGGAAATTGAGGCCACCTGGAGGCCTCTACCTCGTTGCGAGATATGTAACTTTGGCTTCAGTGATAGTGTAACTATACGTAGCGTTCGGGGGTCCGCTTCCTGAGGTATGGTAAATGGTTCTGCAATAATAGTCCACCTCAACTCAATTATAAAAATCATGTAGTGCCCATTTTGACAATTCTTCATATTCCCAGCATTAATATACGGTTAGGACATGCGACTTTGTTTATCGCACAGTTCCTCATTAGTTTTAATTAGTGGAACAGGTAGCCATGGTAGCTATCACGATTCCTAAAATATGGACAATGTACCTCTCTAATATGTTCCCTTCTAGTATTGATGATCACCCGTATCTACGCAATTTCTGTTAAAAGCCGATTTGCAATGGTTGTTCCCATCGTTATCTTAATCGGAAACTTCACAATTGTATGTGGAACAATTTGTTTGTTAATCGTGCGAGTTAGATTACTTCTTTTTTTAAGTCTATCATTCCAAATACGTCGTGTTTAAACAATGGCGGCTCTACGGTGAAACTACTGTGAGTTTGCTCTGGTTACAATTCGCAACTCCGAGAATCTGAGGACCAAATCAGAGGTATTATTACTGAGACCAGGGCCCTGTCAGCACTGGTCGGGTCCATTTTCACTGATGCATGCCGTGCGGGCGTCGACCACTGGCGCAATTGTTGACACAACAGGGTTGTAATACAGTCACATCTCCGTAGTTCGAGCTGAACCTTTTATTTGCAGATGTGGTGTTTTTTTTATGAGTTTGTCTCTGGGGCTGCATATAACATTGAAGGGTAATCGACTGCCTGTCTGTGGCATCGTGTTCTCGTGGAATATTTCAAGAATATCCAACACAATCCTCCGTCTCTTCGATGAAGCGGAATCATCTTATAGCCCGACCGAAGAGACGCGACAATCACCTTAGAAACCGCGTCAGCCGTCTATTACTAGCTCAATTTTTAATAATCTAAGCTCACATCTCCTAAATTATCAGCGTTTCATTGATCTTAGTCTGCCGCTTCTTTCTCTCACTCCGTAGGTTTAATTCGCGCTCGTACACGACAAGTTGGACAGTCGCCCTTGTATCTACAATACCGTTCCGCGCCCCAGTTGGGTTGGTAAGATCCGGAGCGGCATGATATTGGGGATCCCGAGTACGACGAAATATTTTTCGTAAACGATGTACATTCAGCCGCATAGAAGCACCAGAACGAGGACTCTATCAGAAGAGTATATGAGAAGACGACCACCATTATGGGACATCATCGTCGTCGAACAATAACAATAGCAGAGTTTCCTTATGCTTTAGGAAGTTTCGATTTGGAAGCGGTAAGCATTGTCCTATAGATACAATGAGACTATATAGGAATGGATGGGGCGACAGTACACTGTATCACAAGACTTAAAACGCTAGTCAATATTTGGATTGCTTTCTGACAACCTAGTTCATGGTAGGGATACAGTATACAAAGATAATGTACTGTGCATCGCGTATGCAATAACCTTTAACAGTAAGCGTTATCGCATGCATAAGAATAGTGGGCGTTGCGGCTGAAATAGTATTTTTCCCACTGGGTATACATATTTTTGAGTACTGATGTTTCTTCGGCTCAGCGTCATGCCGCTGTAGGCCTACAGACATGTCCACAATGCCTACTTCAGCTTCGGAAATTTTCACGATGCACAGGTACATCCATAAATGCAGTCAATGTTTGGTTATTCACATGGCCATGTCCTGTCAGCGGCATAAAGTAGGACAGACCACATACCTAACAGGCTCTGAATGGAGCGCCCTCACATGGCTGACCTAGCACTGGTGTCGCAGCCGTTAGGAAGTAGATACACATTCCGTGGCCCCAGGTGTATTTATTATTATACACTAACGTGCACTTTCAGATATTTGATACATGTCGTGAATCCGGCGACACAAGCGTTTTTGCCGCCTACAGTAAGAGCAAGCACTATGACCCGGCCAATCCAACAGAAGTTACAGACCACGCGGTACAAGTAAAGCAGGAAGCATCCCGTTAAAATATGTGTGAAGAAATCCGCTTGTTATATTGCTATTGACTTTGCATAGATGCGTTTCGGCTACCCAACGCAAGCAGACATTGTTCGACATGCTTGTTGGCAAGGGTCATAAGACACTCGTGTAATAGGCCTGGATTAGAGACTTATATAATGAATATTATTACTAAAAGCAGGTGGAATATGCAATAACTGGGTATTAAGCCCTCGCACTACGCTCCAATGCACTTGATGCTTTCACTATCACCGCCTCGCTGGTGGTAGCTGCCTCCCTAACGCCAAAGTTCGCTTGGACCTCAGAGTCCTGACATTCTCAATTGAACTTCGCGCGACTGGTAATATTCAAATAGCCGAAGAGACAGTTTTCTGCGATCTCCTCGAACTCCGGCGAGCAGACAACATGCTTTAGAACCTTTCAAATTTGAAGGCGTTTGCGAAGTTCCTCTAGTGTTAGAGATTTGGCAATATCCCATCTCATTTGTATTTGCCTTGTATGTGCTTTCGATCAATCGGCGAGATGTACTTATTGGTTGTGGAAGCGAACACGCCAGTCTGAAATCGCCCACATATGTCCTAAACGCCGCTTTGGTGTTGATTCATCCGATAGAAAGGGAAGGGCTGCAACGATCGTACTATTACGGTATTTTTTGTATGCACCTTGGGGAACATATGAAGAAATTATGCATCATAGCGCAGTGCCACTCCAGACCACAAGCACCGGTGGATTGCCCCACACGCTTCGATAAAAGCAGACTACCGCAGACTGTTAGATCTTATTTCGGTCGGCCGGGACATAGTTATTGATATTATAATGCCGAGTGAACCTTAAAAAAAAACACAATCCTATTCAAACATCCCCGCCATTCTTGGAAACGGGCATCATACGTAGGCCTATTTCAAGATCCAACTGTGATGGGACGAGACCATCTGTCAGATGTGTTCCTCTGAGCGAGCTCGGGCGCTTGGGTATCTGAAGCTTGAACGTGTCCGATCCTCCTTTTGTAGGGATACAGCTGCTTCGGTATAACCAAAGTGGTGAGTCTCCTCACTGCACCTTTAAACATTGGAAACCTGATATTAGCCAACTGACACTCTCACCTTGGATATTCGCAAAAGCGCTGTGGCATCACAGGACTGTCATATATCAGCCGCTAGTATCGGATTGACAATCTGATAAATCAATATTCTCGCTAGTCACGTCTCTTTGCTCACAGCTCCTTTGGGTAAGTGGTGTTCAGTGAGGTCACTCTGCTCTTCAACATCGTCTCCGGAGACGTTCCAACGGGTACTGGTACCACTCTTATTATCTCACTTCAACCATGCAGGCATTTATCCAGCAGGCGTCAGACAGGTAAGGGAAATGTTTCGATGAAATAATCTAAAAAGTACTTATCATACCAATAGTCAGATATACAAGTATCTGGAAGTTGCTCCTCCAGGTATTGCAAAGAGGGCGGTTTTTGTGTTAGATCCCATCGCTCAGTTCCTTTTCCCGCAGCCCTTCTGGCCTATGAAACTCTGATAATGTTTCCATCTGAATTCGAACTTTTATGGAAACGGAAACTGAGGCTACCTGGATTCTTCTACCTCGTTGCGAGATATGTCACTTTGGCTTCAATGATATTGCAATTGTACGTAGCATTCGGGAGTCCGCTTCCTAAGGTATGATAAACGATTCTGTTAAGAATATTTTCCCGCCATTGAACTATAAAATCGTGTAGTACGCGTTATAACATTTCGACAATTCTTCCTCTCCCCGACACTAATGTACTGGTTAGGGCATGCGACGTTACCTATCGCACGGTCTCCTCATTAGCCCTAGTTGGCGCAACAGCTGGCCATGGTAATTATCCCGATCCCTAAAATATAGACAATGTACCTCTCTAATGTCTTCCTTTATAGCATTGGCTATCACCCGTATTTACGCGGTTTCTGCTGGGAACCGATTTATAATGGTTGTTCTTTTTGTTATCTTAATCGGAAATATGACGTTCACAATTGTACGTAGAACATTTTTTCTGTCAATCCTCTGAAGCAGATCACTTCTTTCCAAGTCTATCATTCCAAATACGTCATGTTCAAACAATGGTGGTGCCACGGTTAAACTGCTGTGAGTTTGCTCTGGTTACAATTCGCAATTCCGAGAATCTGAGGACCAAATCAGAGGTATTATTGTTATTAAGACCAGGGCACTGTCATTCGAATGCTGAATATCAAGACTGTCAGTACTGGTCGCGTCCATTTTCACTGCGGCGTTTCACATTGCTATATTCTGTGGGACACTGGTGCATGCTGTACGCCTCCGTCGACTCCAGAGGCATATCATGCCGATTGGGGGCCGATCACTAGCGCAATTATTTATACAGCAGGGTGTGTATAATACAGTCACAACTCCGTAATTCGAGCTGAGCCTTTTATTTGCAGGTGTGGTGTGGTTTTTGTGAGTTGTCTCTGGGCCTGCATATGGCATTAACGGTAATCGACTGCCTGTCTGTAGCATCGTGTTCTCGTGGAATATTTCAACAATTATCTGGAATGAGGTCGATATGTGTTTTGCGATAGACTGCACACTCCCCGCTGACACGCTGTTACCGTAGGTCATGCATGTAAGAATATCCAACATCTAATTCTCCGTCTCTTCGATGAAGCGGAACCATCTTTAGCGTGAGCTAAGAAATGCGACAGTTACCTTAGAAACCGCGTCAGTCATCTGTTACTAGCTCGGATTTTCAACATAATTTTCGCTCACAACTCCTAAACTATCAGCGTTTCAATGATCTTAGTCTGCCGCTTCTTTCTCTCACTTCGGAGGTTTAGTTTGCGCTCGTACACGACAAGTGGCACAGTTGAGCCTGTGTCTGCAATAGCGTTCCGTGTCACGGTTAGTAAGATCCGGAGCTGCATTCTTCAAGATGTTGGGGATCCCGAGTACGACGAAAAATATTTTGCGGACGATGTCCATTCAACCACATGGGAGGACCAGAACGAGGACCCCGTCAGAAGAGCATCTGAGAAGACGACCACCATTATGGGAAATCATCATCGTCGAACAATAACAATAGCAGAGTTTCCTTGGGCTTTAGGAAGCTTGGATTTGGAGGCGGGAAAGATTATCCTATAGATGCAATAAGACTATTTTTTTTAATTACGGATGGGGTGGAGATAGCACTGTAACACAAGATTTGAGTGCTAGTTGGTATGACAGCCCAGTCCATGATAGGGCATCGACACCATAGTGTATACAACGACAATGTACTTTGCTTCGCGTATGCAGTAACCTTTAACAGTAGGCGTATCGTATGTATATGAATATGTATTCCGCATATTTTTGAATAATGGCCTCCGGGTTATATGGCTGTAGGCCTACAGAGAGGACTCAGTTGTTACGACTCGGCATCCCGGCCACAGATATATTCGCTATGTCGTACCGGTCTCATATCGATTTGCTTATTTCTTGGCGGCTGGTTCAAAAACGTACCATCGAGTCTATCGATGAAGATATTAATGTTTTGTATAACGTCACAACCTGCCGTTTCCTTTTCCTCATGTAGAGCCCGAATTTTGAGGCAAAATTCACAAATGTATCCTATAGCCCCCCTTCACCCATTGTTAAATAGTCCAGCCTCACCACATATGCTTAATCGTACCCCCTCGAATTGTCACCATCAACACCGGTCGACCACATCAACTTACTGCCATCAGCACCGGGTATCCTGCAAGTTACTATCCATCCGATTTCAATGCTAATGTCGCAGAGACATATCCTAATCAACTTTATTCTTACACATCTCATTTTCGGTCCACACAATAAGATTTTTTATGACAACTTAATTTTAGCTATTATGTAAATACAACAACGGAAATTCGTCTCATTATTGCAGGATAATAACTCCTTTTATCATTAGAAATTGATAATTACACATTTTAATGGTCTGAGAGCGTGTCTAGGGATAGCACGCATAAGAGCAATTAGCTTAAGTTGACACTAGTCACTGACGACGAGTGCAGCAGTATGGCACGCAGGAACGTTGCCGAAGGACAGCGCCGTGACGACGGGAGGTGATGTTGCCGGTAAGCGGAGGAAAGTGACGGCAAGTGACGGATTGAGGGGAGGACTCCCACGGCCTTGAGACTACAAAGTGTTGTAGTAAAAGTAAGGAACATTTTGTTATCTTAGTTGTATTGATTTTTTTGCCTCGACCTCCCCAGATCCACAGTATTATCCGTGGAAGAGGCCCAACGCAAGAAGGGGGCAAATTAGCCCGGGGGTACACATATGTACACCGGGGTTAATATGCTTATAAATCCAGATGTAATAGGTCTACAGATATGTCCGCAATGCCTATCTCACCTTCGGAAGATTTCACACCAGGTACAATGGGTTAGTCACATAGCCGTGCGCGGCATGATCATACCATTGTCAGTCTGCTCTCGGCAGGCTACAGATTGGACAGCAGTAATCCACCACCTATTTAAACATCAGCAGTAGAGACCAAGTCATTGATTATGTCCTCTGCTTCAAAACCAATAGCACCTGTGCCTGCGGGCGCGTTCAAGGTTGTCATAGAGTATGTCCTTACCAGAGATCTCTCCCCCACAAAGGTTATATTGATCCTTGTGCCTTTCTGAACTCTATACATAGGAATTTCACTCCAGCTTGGTTTTCAGTCAACATGGGGACAGGCGTCATCAGCGCATTATTTCATGGCTTTCCTTATGGGGGCGACACCCGAATTATGAATGCAGTCGCCCTTGCTTTCTTCTTGCTAAACCTCCTCCTCTTCATTCTTTTTTTGGGTCTGACCATCGCTCGGTGCATCATGTTTCCACATCTATGGGGTCTCATGCTTCGACATCCAGTTCAAAGTCTATACTTCGGTTGTTTCCCTATGGGTGCCGTCACCTTGGTGACTGCGGGACTTACCGTGGTGAACCAGTATTGGGCATTTGGAGGGACGCGATTTCTTTATATTCTCTGGGGATTTTGGTGGCTAGATGCCGCCATCTCGTTCCTCTGTTGTTTTGGGGTCCTATATATAATGTACGCAGCATATAAGAACAACCACAGGTCGATGTCACTATTAATCCCTCGTTTTGTAATAGGACTGTTGGTCATGAGCATTCAATGTCAACATTGACAGGGCTGTGGCTACTTCCTGTGGTAACACTTATCGTGGCGTCGACAACAGGGCAGTTATTTGTAGCAGCATTGTCAACAATCCACGCCCCTCACGCATTTCTGACGATGGCCGTGTCAATGGTTATGCTCATCATTGGCGGTTCAATTTCACTTATGATCCTAACATTTTACCTACGGAGACTCCTTATTGACGGGTTGCCTAATGTCCGGGCAATCCTTTCGTGCTTTATACCCCTTGGACCCTGTGGCCAAATAGGATACTCCCTTCTACTTGCAGGTCAGAATTTTAAGGCTGCATTCCCCTATGGAAGCGGTAATGTACTCGGGGAACCACATGCGGGGAGTATCCTTAATATTCTATGCTTTTCTTGTGCATTCATAATGTGGTGCATGGGTGTGTGGTGGCTTGTGTGTGCAATTATAGCGATCATTCACAATGCTGTTCGAGGAGAGAAAATGCCATTCACCCTGTCCTTTTGGGCGTTGGTGTTCCCAAACGTGAGGCTTTATTGTTCCCTATTCCTTCTGAAAATCAAGTGCTCACTTGGAATATATCAGGGTGTTCAAGCGTTACTAACCATCGAGCTTGGTCGTGCCATGGATGCAGATTTCTTCCGGGTGTTAGGCGCGATTTATGCGGCAACCGTAATCCTTTTATGGTGCTTGCTCGCCGTGCCAACCTTGATACAGGCATACGACAGACGGCTGTTTATGGCGCCGCATGTAGAGTCCAGTCAAGAAGGGAAAAAATGCTCGGTGCTCACTAACTCTCATTCGTGAGTGCTGGGCGACTTACGCGGTAACCATAATCTGTCTTTTCCCACGGCTGTCGTAACCTTGATATACAGATATATATGATCGACGGCTGTTTACATGTAGAGTCCAGCGAAGGGGAAGGAAAAATTTTCAAAGATCACAACTTGAAGGCATCATTCTAGACTATAGCATTGCTTACTGTAGACAACGGCTCTTTATTGTAGAGTATGGCGAAAAGGAAATAAAATGTACAAGGCTCACAAGGTCTCATTCTAGATTGTAGCATTCATTCTCTGCTGTATCCAGAATGCACATGGCCTCAAGTGAGACTAAAGCTGAAAGATATGTTAGAATGAGAAAGGGAGGTGGATGCAAAGCACTAGAAGTGCAGGAGACATGGACTAGCAAACAAGGATTCACCAATGCAAACGATGGACCCACAGTGGTACATAACATATAGCTAATGTGCCGAGTACTAAATCTAACAAGGATTTGCAAATATTCCTCATCGACGCCCAAAGGTAAGACAACAAGATATCATTCATGGGCGACTGGAAACAGTGAAAGCTAGCTAGAGAGGTACATGCATGTTTTTTTAATACTGTCAATACAAAGATCAATAATCACATGATAAATGAGCTGGCATACTAAGAGCATTGGGGAATAAGATGAGCTACGAGAGTTGTTGTGTTGACGATTCAGTGATAGGCGCGTTCATTAGTGTCATAAGGCGATACGCTCCTTTCGCCTTCATCTTCATCTGCCTCTACGGCCATTCCATGTCGTGTCACCGACCAGCATCGTCCACTGGTCGATACCGTTACCACTATACCGGAGACCATCCCACCTAAATAAGAGGTTAAGCTGTCAATAACACACAGAGACTCAGATAAAACGATCCACGCACTTCGTCTTCCCAACCATGAAATCAATCTTCTTCAGACCTTTGGCTAACTTCTCTTGCACCACGTTATCCATCACTGGATCCCCAGACCCAACTTGATACACGCCAGTCACCCCATTCCGGTCTTCAAACTCTGCACACCGCCGACGATACGCATTCATCACCATGTCACGTCTCGACCGCCCGAGCGCCTCAAAGTCAGCACCCTTCGCATTCCTGAAAAAGTGTGTGCAGATGGCGTCGAAGATGTCAATGCAGCGCACGACTGGCGGGTCGTACACGCCTTTGCCGAGAGCGACGGCACCATTGCTGACGGGTGTTCCGTAAAGTTTTCGCGCAAAGGCGGTGGGTGTGCGATCGAAGCTATAGTTGGCGTCTGGGAGGGTCGTAAGTTTACCGTTCGGGTGCGCTCTTACATCGATGGTCCATTGGGTGCCGGTCAGACCGGGAATGGCGACTACGATCGTTAGTTCGGAAAGAGGGGGATTTGTTGCGGGTTCTAAAGGATGGACAGGCGTCAAAGAGGATGGAAGGTGAGCATATGCCAAATCTTACCTGAGAATGCGGATATGGCCTCCCCGGCGGGTATTGCGGCACGACTAGGGTCTGGACCGTAGCGGATATCCCAGTCAAGGCAGGTGGGCTTAAGAAGGCTCCCGTGTCTCAGCAGTGGATGGAGAGACAGTGCTGTCACATCATGAGCAAGAGTAGCGGTGCATAATTGAACAGAGACTACCATTACTAGGGATCAACCTTTGCATCACTTTCTTCAAACCAGAACCCTCCGACTCTCCATGACGTAACTCTGATCTTGATGTGTTGCTATAGCGTGCGCTATATCCATATTCGTGAACATCCCTCACTCGTCGTGGCACATCGAGCATAGGAGAAAAGGTATTTGACGAGGAAGATGACGTGTTATCACGTCGTTGCGCACCGTGCGATGCATATGAACCATTGCTTCTTGAGCGTTGACCACGGGGATACGAAGCTTTGCCGTTTGAGCGTTGACCACGATCATGACCGCCACTGCCATCGGGACCCCCACCCCAGTCGGGAGCTGAAGCCGAGGTCGAGGACCATCTACCTCCTTCCTCTGGTGCATCTTCAACAGGCGGTGGATTGTTGGAGGATGATGAAGGACCAGGGTCATCCTTTCTCTCATCTCTTCGAGCTTTGACCCTTCGATATCGCTGAACCTCTTCCTCATCCATTACTTCCAAGTCATTTGAGCCTAGAGACATCCCCTCCCAGTCGTCCTCGGGATCGCGTTGGGTACGCTCCTCAGGCTGGTCGGCGCCCCAGTCATTGTCCGGCCGTTGGCGCCCACCAGAGCCTTCGCCTTCTTGATCAAATTGAGCATTATCTATACCACGGCCTTCGTCTTGGCTCGGTTGATCCCATTCCCCGTTATCCCCACCGCCCGCATCGTCTCGCGGCCCAGTATCCCTAATGCGCGCACCACTCCTCGAAGCCTGATCATTGTCATCGTCACTGTCACCGCCCCATCCTGGTCCTTCATCTTCATCCTCGACGCTGGCGGGACGGCGGTGGCGGGGTTGACGGTTATCTCGTCGGGAATGCTCGTGTATGCGCCCACGTTCGAACTCTGAGAGGTCTTCAGCACTAAGGTTCGGCCGATAATACTGAATACGCTTCTGGGGTGCTCTGTTGCTGCCTCCCGGATTGAAGCGAGTTGCGTGTTGAGACTGGGGAATACTTCTTGGGCCAACGGGATCGGGATGAGATAACAGTGCTGGCTGCGCCATATACGGGTGTGAGTATTGGTATTGGACTGGATATGGATGGGCAATTGGGGGCCCTACGGCGTATGGATGAGAATAATGTGCGGATTCCTTAAGTTGTCGTCGATGCTCTTTGACCACATAAGCCCCATACTCAACACCATTGTAAGAATAAAGAGAGTCCTTCCTATTTTTATTACGGAAATATTGACTTGGCTCTCGGTTGTTTGGATCCGGAAAGTCACTGTCGTCATCGGGTATGTCGGGTCCCCAGTTGCAAGTGCTACGCGATGTGCCTTGGCCCGCTCCGTAGTTATCAGCTGGCCAGGGATCGCTCCCGCCCCCACTCTGTTTGTTCCTGCGATTAGTTCCGCTGTCGTCCCACGTAGTCGATCTTGACCCGCTGTTACCACCACCGCTGTTACCACCACCACTTGCACCATATTCCCATCCGCCACCTGTTCTGCTGCTGCTGCCGCCGCTCTCAACAGCACGCCATTCCGACGTTCCTGTTTCCTTCTCCTTCTTCTTCTTCTTCGCATTAGTTCCACTTCCGCTGCCGCCGCCGTCACCCCCATTATTGTGACCCGCGTATTCCCAGCTGAGCTCGCCCGCACCCGTCCAATCGTTTCCTATTTCCGCGGGTTGATCAGACATAGTTGGTATGGATAGGCTAGAAGCAGAAGTCGTCTGACATTGCCTTGGAGGAATTGCAGTTGAGGAAATAAGACGGATAAGAATAAGTAGTATGCATGGCGCAACAGAAGGAACACGTTTTTGTTGAATGCGACGCCCATAGTGATCCACGCGGTGCGGCTATTGAACACAGCCTGCCTCTTCGCTGTTTTAGGTACTGGCTCAGAGAATAGTGCCAAATAAGGCACTAAATCGACTTGTATTGTTCACTTTTATAGGGGCATAGTTCCTGGGAATTTTTGAGCAGAAAACGAGGCGAAACCACCGCATTGTGAATTGTTCTTTGTCCTCTTAACTGAACACGTGATACGTCGACCAATGCATAATTAAATCCTTGAAAAAATGAACGAAAATCGGGTTGAACAATTCTTGAATACCAAGGTTTGATCGAAAGCAATCGCACATTATTTCGTTGAGAGAAAGTCAGAGAGCTTTTCATGCGCGAACCTCGTTGCCTATTTCTCCATGTGTGTTTACCCATTAAGAACGGAGGCATATTTCAGATGGCACTTTGACATGTATAGCCAAGCATGCGCGACGGAACCACACCGCATTGTTATCGACTAAGGCCGGGTCATAATGAGTAAAAAGACGTCATTCGGCACCGCTGTTTAAATTTCATCAGAGATGGAATCTTGAAGCCATGGTGGAAACATGAGGTTGCAAGACTTACTACTACAATAACACAAAACCAGACAATAACGGCCTTTGAAATGGAGATAAGCAATTGATAGCCATGCAACAGGGTCCAGCTAACAAGATGGATTTCGAGTGCCATGGTAGGTTACCGCCCGAAAGAACTGCACAAGAGAAAATTTATGTCTCACTTGATGTGCTACCGAGCCCTTGCAGGTTCTGAAAGGACGGGCGAGTTTGAATCGATACAGATGTCTAAAAGCGGCTTGTATATAAACCCACCGAAAATTGAATCATTAATGAGTTGCTCAAAGGAACTCACATATTTTTAACAAGGTTCTGATCGATTCCCATGATTCTACCAGCCACCGACTCGAAGTTGCAGTGGAGGTCTCTCCATGGTGAACAAGCCGAAAATAGAGCTATAAACTTGAGTATAATAATACCACGTTGATAATAACAAAGTGAGTTTTTTAAACAGCTGCCATGTCCTTGACATCTCAGCATGGTGTCCAGGTGGTGATGCGACGCCGCCGACAGCATCATCTCGAGCTGATCCTTCTCACTCCACTGCATAGACAGCTCATTTACCCTATATCAGCATATGATATGTCAGTGACAAACCAGACTTGAAGAGCACCTGGGAGATGGATGAGCTGGCTCCCAGAAAATAGGAGCAGTATATGAATCTTTGAAAAAAGATAGCAAGTAATGCCTTGCTCGAAAGGCGTGGCTTGAATAACAATAGTATGATAACGTAAGAAACCTGGGCGTACCACATCTCCTTGTCCCTCGACAACGTTGTCATTGACAGTATCCAAGCCCTGAAAAAACGGTTTAATATCGGTGATCTTAGCAATTAACCGTAATATCGTGACCTTACTCCCGGTAGAAGCGGTAAAGATATATTTCATGAGACAATTCCGAACATATTCGGGATTGCTGAGATTTCTGCGACAGGGTCGGAGCGGTGTGGCCAGGCAAGGCGTACAGTATTAGGTGATACCGTATTGAATGTTCAACCTTTTGGCTAAGATGAAAAACGTCAATGGTCATGGCATGAATCGAAATAATGAATATTACGGTAAAAATTACCGACATGATGATGGCAGCACCTGCGTCTAACGCTCCACATTCAAACTGTAACCACAGTCTTCGCGCCTATCCTTGATACGAGTTTATTAATTATAAAAAACATGCTATGAGGATGCAATGGTGTTTTCCGAACATAAAACTACGAACTAGGCTGTGCCATTTATCATGCTCGACATGTCCGAAAAGACCAAGAGTCCCCATATGCGCCAAGCGATCTTCACAACTATATAATTACCCGCGGGGACTGTATGCAGAAATTCACAAATTTTCGTAGTTTATGGATTGATTAGAGACGGACACCCTTGATGTGGGAGAGCTACTAATTCATACTCCAGTGATGCTGGGTGAACCATTATACCACATACAGGTCAAAACTGTCTGATGTATTCATCTCAGTATATAGATCCCTTATATAGCAACGTGCTGAAATTGACTCGCATGCGAGACCCTGCATATGGTAGTAAGGGAGAAACAATCATTTCTGAGCTTCAATCTGAACTTAAACCAGGCTTCAACGCGTGGCGTCACGTGCCAATCACGCGTCAGTCACGACCTTTGACAAAGCTTATGTACCAAGGGACGAAGAGTACATTGGTCAATCACGAGATATTAGTCCGAACATTGGAAAAATGTGAAGCTGAGTACTGATATATTTTGGGTATGCAACTAACCAAACGGCTCTCATCTTGCCAACACAGGACTGGATTTTCATTACCACCGCTGAACACTTGTTACAACAATAGATCTTCGTGAGCGACCATCGAAAGTTGATATGTTTTTTTATTTTATTTTATTTTATTTTATTTTGATGGAATGCACTTAACAATATCTATATATATATATTTCAGAGGCATTTCGGGATCGAAAATTCAATACAAACTACTTGGTCATACTAAGCAACCCTTTTGACTTTTAATAACAATTGAAATTCTCACTTAAATTTTTACAGATTGTATAATATATTTTTAAACCCATATTTATTGTCAAGGGTATGTCATGAACCTTAGGGTTTTACGATACTAGGTCTGTATATGTAAGTGCCACAGCGTCATATTGGAGAATATTACCGTCCGATTGCCAAGTTTGTTTCCAAAGTGGTGCCTGTAAACTCCTAGCTGATACTATTTCATTGGCGGTGCAGGATCATGGTAATGCAACACTTGGAAGAGGAAAAACAGAGGTCGTGAAGGCGGTAAGATTTTGATCATCATATCTAAAAAAACAGGAGTAACAATAAGATGTTATTTAGCCATTATCACATGGAGCTCTCAGTTTCTTGACATTGCTGCTGCCGTGACGCCTCGTTTTGCCTCATAACAACAAGGTCGTGGACAAGAATGTGAAAAAGAAAATAATAAACCACCATGAACCTAAGAGGGCACACCAAACCCTGTTAACCCATTTAGTCGAAATCAAGGGCAGGGATCTCTATCTCCCGGCCATCTATCTATGTAACACGTCATATGGAGGTGACGATACCCGCCACATCTATCTGTTCAAAGAGTTCACGAAGAAACGCCCCAGCGTCTCACATCATGTTATATTTCCTTTCCCCAATACAGTACACCTCCCCGATCCACCGATTTGCCTGAAGCCTCTTACGTGTGGTGGCTGACGGCGATTAAAAGAACCTGTTCCTGACGCATAGAAATCTATTACCAGTCAACTACCAATACTCCCATTTGTGACACCCTATCTCGAATTGCAAATTTCTCGTTAATGTCTTGTGAACGATCCGGATTCTAACGCGTAGGCGCAGTATTCTTAAGACCATCACAACCAGATAACGGGAAGAACTCCTTCATTTCAGTTTACTTCTTTTGATGTCATCGTTGAAGATATCTAATTAACCAGTGCGGTCTTCATACTCGACCATCACAGGTCTGGAACTTCCGGTAAATACTACAGGGGCACAATAATCTAGTCCCTGTCGCTCAAAACACAAGACAACCGTGGCTTAGGTGACTGGTGTAAGAAATCTCAGATCGCGCATTAATGCACCTGCTTATTCATCCCGCCACACCATCAAGGTACAATCTCGAAGGAAATCGTCAAGACCCGGGCTATGAACTTAACTTCCTGGTCTGTCTTCAGATAGCCACCAATTTTGTCATTGCTAAAGAATTGTTAGCACCCATTTCCAGCATCCTGTAACGCTCATGGTTTCCAGGGAAAAGAGACAAAAAAAAACTGTATATTTCGGTGCGTTTTCCGTTACTCTGTGGTCTGGTTGTCTCACATAATAGTCACGAGTACAAACACATCGTACAGCACGCTGCACGTTCTGTCAAACCCTGCGAGGTTTGCCAGCGTGGTGAAAATGCCGGTGAACTTAGAAAGCATATTTCGATTAATATTTTTGAAGCTACACCTTATACCTTGAAGTGCCTGGAATTGCATGGCACTAGCAGTTCACCTTCAGAATTTGGCACTCCCCAGAAGCGCTGAATCACATACCCCTGTTAATTAGATCCATAAATGGCCGAGCTGTGTCGTGGAATGAGGGATCCGTATCTACAGCAGACGGAGGAAGAATGATGTACCGGGAAAGATTCTTATCAATGGAGCCGTGCGAATGAGGACGATGGCTAATACAAATCTCCTTGAGTCAGCATGAACGCCCCTGCATTTCAAGTCCCCAATTTTGTTTGGACACCGGCGATCTCAATTTTCAGATCACTCTAAGGAGGGAAACAGACTGGCAAACCATGATATGAAATTTGGATTTGGGTATAACCACATGTTAAATCTGAATCTAGCCCCCAAACTTGACTAGCAAAAATATTTTAGGGTACACCACAATTATTTTACATTTCGACACAGAAAGAATTTAGAAACCATTGCCGGATCTCCATTCAAGAAACTACATTCTAATTGAAACTGCACAATTGGCCTCAATTTCATAATGTGATGGTTTCGACCGGATCAGCGGAATCCCTTCTTCAAACATCTCTGATATACAATCCCTTGATCTGAAGTGTTGAATAAATTTGAACTTGCGCGTAGGATGGGAAATAAGAAAATCGAACAAAACGAGTGGGACGATATGTTGAATAGAGGATCCATTATTCGCACTTCAACACGGCGGGGGATAGAGGTTTGGATATTAGGTTTGAACCAATATTTGATCCCTTTACAGCCATTTAAGACTATAGTTATTAGGTTTGATTGCCTCTGTCACTTCAGAGAAGACAGATTTACACATCTGAACCTTTTATCAAAGTAATACATCAGTTGGATACCCAATGAACTCTCCTAAGGAGAGATAATTGTCTGTACTCTGGCTTGAATATATCTTAAAAATACCCACTCATGTTCAAACTCAAGACATTGGGACAGAACATTTTCTTTTTTTTTCCAGGCTAGACATCGAAGCTTGCTGGTTTTGCAGATACACAATAATCCTTCAGAACGTGGGGTGCCAGGAAGAAGAATCTACTAGAACCAATACTGGATTGGACTGAGTGACGGAACCACTGACATCTACGGTGTCTTGGCGGGGCGTCTGATCACCCAGCGAGTGAGAAATTACCAACCGTCAGTTCACAATTGTTATGTAGGTTAGGGTTTACCTATGACTGGCTCCTCCCGTACCATTTTTCGACCAACGTTAAGGGGACCAGATTCTAGAACAATTGTGTGCTCCCACGTAGAACTCCGAGGACATGTTGTGGAGCCTACTAGCTCTGATAGCCGACACGAGAGTTCTGGTCAAAGCATCATCATCTTATTTTGAATGTCGTGATAGATTCTCTCTTTTATTTTATACTCAAGCGCTGATCTCGAAGTCTGCCGATAGTTTACATCTTGAGCCCGAGGGGGATGGCAACGAGGTCCATGTGAAATGATTTGCTATCTCCAACTGAGAGCGCGGGGTGTATATCTTCCCTACTAATCAAGTAATCACGACTTTCGAGTCTTACGGATAGGTGCCTGAGGATGTGAATATATCTATGGTGGCTGATGAGAGGTTTACGATTCGGTAACTCGGACTATCCTGCCAATGCGATCGGCGGGGAGGCAAACTTGCCAGCCAAATTCCCACATACTGGCAGCATGAGATTGAGCTCTGACTGTATAAAATATTGCCAGTAATATCTCAACCTGTGGCATTAATGAACCGCCGTTTGTCAATTAATCGGCGCGTGCGAAGCACTAACTATACTAATAAGGTATCCAAAAAAAGCCCTGCTAGTAGCATACCGGCTAACTATAGCAATGTCCTTTGGTATATAAGCAGTGTCAGCGGTTCAGTTAATTACATCTTGTAGCATTACTCACAGCCCTTACACAGCAAACCAACACATCTCCTATCAATCACTAGCGACTGCGAATTAGGAACTGCGGGTGCCATCAAGTCCAGATGTCTAAATACGTACCTTATAAGGAAAGACAATAGTGCCTTCTTGTGAATATCTTCATCCTTCTATTTCCTCTATGGGGAACATTTTGGCATGCTTTGGCAGCAGACAATGCGCCAGCCAACTCATTACTTGGCTGAGTCAAGATGACGATGGAATATTCCCCAGTCAAATCGCCAGTCCTCAGCTAATTCGAGACGGTCAAAGACCAGTTCCTGAAAATATGCGAGAATGTAACCGTTTAGACGGGATGCGGGAGAATTTGCCTCTGCATACACTCTCCAGTCAGTTTAACTTTATCCAGTAAGCGCGCCTTTTTTTGGACCAAGAGGATAAAAAACATTCTACTTATTCGATCTTGGGGATAATTTCAGACTCCCTCAAGAATTAGTCGACGAGATAGTGGATTATATATCCTCGGATCGACTTATGCTTCTCGTATGCAATCGAATCTCACGTATGTGGGCAATTTCAGTAAAAAGGCACCTATTTAAAGACATAAGCATGAGTCCAAAAACGGGCAACAAACTCTCCCAAATTATTCAAAATGACCCTTACATTCATGCCTTTGTTAAAAAACTGACCATCGATGAAAACGGCGGTAGGCGAAGCCATCCTTCAATTGCCAGTGCCATTCCTATCCAAATTGTCGCACCACGTTTAACAAATGTTCTCGTTTTGTGCTTGGTCAGCGTCCATTTTTCTTCCCTGGACAATGCTGCGTGGTGTAGCATTCTTTGGAACTTTCCCTTGGTCCAATGCCTTTCCCTTCAATCATGTGTCTTCGAATTTGCTCAGGATCTGGTCGATTTGATAATCGCCCATCCGAAGATAATGGAATTTGACCTTTGGCACGTAGTCGTACAGGATAGGTTTGATCGACCACATGATATCGTGACCAGAATGTTGTCTGTTCCGCCAGTCGAGTTGAGTGGTGGCTCTAAGCCACGGTGGCGGCTAGAGAACCCACCTCTTCAGATAACTGTACCTCGGCTGGATCCTACCCCTTCAAATGTTTCATTTCATATCTTGACTTGCACATCGTCTTTGCCCGCTTTTAGTCGTGTCATAGACATCATTCAGAGTAGCATGTCGATCCAGATCCACAAGCTCATTGTATCCAATCTGTGTCGTGACGATGGACCTCTCCTTTCTGCCATCCTGACAAAGCTTGCCTCATCCCTGAAGCACCTTGAACTGACTCTTTCGGGGGCATGTAACAAAACAGAAGCTGAAGGTGGGTTTTTATAATAAGGTTTTGTATATTTCCCACACTCATCCCAGATATCAAACAGACATTCTTCATTATATCGATATATCCCCGAATACATCACTTCAAACATTAAGTCTACCAACGTTTATGCAACTATCAGTCTATTCACCAGTGATCTCCGGCCTTGCCTCAATACCCATCGTTCTTGCCAGCATTTCTTCGCCACATTTGGAATCGATATCATTCAGATTATATGGACAGCCAACCACGGATCACCCAATCAATGGACTAGACTCATTAGATAAAGTACTGAGTCGCCCGAATTTTCGCCACCTCCGAAAAGTGGCTTTTGAGATGTATGGCAATATGACTATGTCGAAGAGTGGGGTGGAGATTCAGAAGGGGATGCCAATGTTGTGCGAGAGGGCACACAGGGGATTCCTAACGTTGGATGTGGGAGAATAACTAGCCTCTGTTCATGTATTTTTAACTCTTTCCCCGCTGTATTGTCTTTCGCTGTCTGTGTTGTTATTTTGCATGGAATGGGACGTTCATTCTGAACAGCCCCGAGGTTGAGCTATTAAAAAGTGATACGGTACGATTTCGAGCGGGATCGAACTCAAGAAGCAGGAGAATCAGAAGCATCGATACCACATGCGCACGTGCACAAGACCTATCCCACTTGAGTTACACCGTCGGTTAGGCGGCAGGACCCTTCACGACTCGTGTACATACACCGCACAAACATCAACCACGCGAATACCCGACATCCCACATTGCAGACATTGAATTGATCACGGGATTTTCCAGTCCAGATGAGGGTACGGTACACTGACAAGCGCAGCGCGAATTGAGTGATAGCGACCATGCAATGCTTTATTGGGAAATATGACGCGTGTTCTAAATTGAGCATTTAGGATATGATGGAACGACTCGCTCCGTCTTGACACATCCTCCGAGTCGAAGCAGAGAATTCGCTCGTGTACGGCAGGACTTGTATATGAATCTATGAAAAGAGAGATTGATGAATAAATAATCCATTCCGTTTAAGTAGATTCCTTGAAAAGCTGAACTATATCTTCGGGGCTAATCTGGAGTAATCCAAAAATACAGCAACTCGTACCATTGATGCCAATAACGGACGTAATATGTTGCTCTTTCCCTGTGGTATGTTTTGGGAATAATATTTATTTCATTTTATTTGTTTATCACTCGTATCCTTTCCGAGATTCCGGCAAACAAACTTGGGCCGAGACTCCCCTGTTACCAACAATTTTTTCTTTACTTTTCTCGTTCACCAAGATCTCAAATTCCCTTTACTCAGTTCCCTTTTATATAACAAAAGTACACTATTATGCATCGTCAGTTATCGTCGCCTTTCTCATGTCTCATCCTACTCATACCGCAACTACCCTCTCCCAGATCAATGCTCTCGACGGGTACATAAACTCCCAAACAACTGTGTTCATAAATGGACATAATCTTGATATTTCAGCAGTCGTCGCTGTTTCCAGGTGAGTACTGGACGAAAGCATCCTATGACAGGTATCCGATTTATTTTGACTAATATTAAAGGCACGGAATCATTCCCCAACTCGTCACGAAAGACGAGGTAAAGAGTAGAATCAGTCGCGCCGCAGAAATTGTTCAAGAAGCTTTAGAAAAGGAGGGTGGATCGCTTTATGGTGTTACGACTGGAGTGGGTGCTTCAGGTAAAATTAAAAAAACATTTATTTTGGGGCTGAACTGATCATGCATGCAGCCTTTATGCGTACTACCGATGTCGACGAGCTTCAAAGGGCACTTGTCAACAAGAATTTGAACGGAATTATCCCATCCCTCACGCTGTCGAGCAAGATATCTCGTCTTAATCTCATTCTGCCGGAAGAGTTCATGAGAGGCACTGTCATGGTAAGGTTCTAAAGAATTATTGATTTGTGTACTTGGATTTATCCAATTCAATAGGTCCGACTGAACACCCTCATGCGTGGCCATTCCGGCGTGAGATGGTGTGTGATTGAGAAGATGTATACTCTCTTGAAAGAAGACGTCGTACCATGCGCTCCGAAGAATAACACTGTCAGGTATAGAATTAACTTCAATTAAGACATCTTATTTTTCTCTTACTTTCATGTCTTCCAGCGCGTCAGGTATATCCCGACACGAATCTAGCTCTAAATTAACTACCTAATCAAAGATTTGAAGGCGACTTAGGGACTCTGGCATATATCGCAGGCACCCTACTGGGAAGGGAGGATGTACTTGTTTGGCATGGAAAAAAGTACGTGGCATTGTCAGGGTAACACGCTGCTGTACAAATCAACCTTATCTTCATACTTTAGCGAGGAGCGTCGTATAAAGGCTGCATCCGAAGTTTTAAATGAGATAGGCATGAACAGCCTTGTTTTTGGTCCCAAGGAGGCAATTGCTATCCTAAAGTGAGATCTACCCCCCAGTCTATGCATGCCCAATGTCTTGATCTTCCCAATGTTAGCGGTACAGCAGCTAGCAGTAGCGCAGCCGCCCAGGTCCTTTATGATGCCAACGTCCTCCTCCTCGCGACACAGTGTATGTCGGTTCTTACCATGGAGGCCCTCAGGGCCAATCTGGAACCGTTTAAACCTTTTCCTCATGTCGTTGCTCGTCCCCACCCCGGACAGATTGAGGTGGCGGATAATATCCTCCGCATGGCCAACGGATCTAAGTTTATTTTCGATGAATACCCAGAGGGCGATCCGGAGTTTAAGCTCAGACAAGATCGATATCATATAAGGCACTTGAACATATCACTCGTCATATATTATTATTCGTGTGACGATTTTTTCTTTTCTCAGATGCGTCCCACAATGGGTTGGTCCGTTTGCGGAGAACTTGGTCCAAGCTACGCGGCAGATCGAGATCGAATTGAACTCTACAACCGATAATCCAATAATCGATCCCAACGGAACATATCCTACGAACGTATACCACGCCGGAAATTTTCAAGCCCTTTCGGTCTCTGACGCCATGGATAAGGTGAGGCACGCGATGCAAGGTGTTGGTAAGTTGGAAAAATGACATGACGATCATAGTAGCAACTCAATGGTTTACAGGGAAATTATTATATTCACAACATACTGAACTTTTAAATCCATTATTGAATCGTGGTTTGCCAGCGGATTGTGCTGCTGGTGAACCTAATATCGACTATGGATTGAAATCGTCAGACCTTGCATGTGCTGCATATCTTTCTGGTGAGAATTTTTTTTTTCATTCAAATGCAATTGATTTAAAAAATACTATCAGAACTTGGATTCCTTGCGGGGTCTTTTTTACCTCATGTTCACTCCACGGAACATCATAATCAATCCATAAACTCCATGGCATTGGCTTCAGCACGGCATGCACAGTCCAGCATCGAACTGCTACAACAAGTGAGTACATATCATGCGGAGGTGAATTCTGATATTTACGGCATGCCTTTACAGCTTATCGCAACGCATTTGTACACACTTTGCCAAGCATTGGACCTTCGGGAAATGAACTCGCAATACCTCTCTAAACTGCGCAATTTATTCTCATCCGAGCTCAAAGCGCTTCAACGTAACGGTGACGCGACGGACATTGTTGCCCTGGAGGAAACGTTGTTTACAGTCCTGAGAGTGCGCTTCTCTCAGACGGCATCATTAACATCAGACCAAAGGTTCCAAGCTATGTTTTCCTCTCTGTTGTATCCATTCTCGAAGACGGCAGTCAGGACACCCGCTTTAGAGTTTTTGGATCAATGCGACTGGTTGGACTCGTTAGCGTTGAAAGCAAAGGATTTATTTTTGAAGAACAGATTGAATTACATCACGAGCGGAGGTTCGGCCTATGAATCTTTGGGAAGAGCGGGCAAAGTCATCTATTCTTTCGTGAGACATGATCTGGGTGTCAGCATGAGGAAAGGGCTTCAGGGGATGGACCAGCGCGAGATAGGGACGGGAATAAGTCAAATATTCGAGGCGATCTCATGTGGGACGATGGATTTAATTTGGAAACAAGCGCTTTTGGGAGAGGACAGAGATCCGGTTGATATATGCTTGCCATCGAAATTAAATGGTATATCCCATGATTAGTGTACTTGTTATATTGTGTAAGTTTTTCATGCAGTCAATACATGCTCGGGCTCCATTTTCTCCCTTTGCGGATTGAGACTCGAAAACTACTCAATTTCCGGCTCGAAGAAAGGGCGTTACATGAATGCTAAACGTTGAGTGGTTCAACTTTACAATTTACTATAAATCTGAGAACTTTTATTATTCAATTCCCGAAATGACTATGCAATGGATACTACCGACGTAATTTTAACGGAAGGTTCCATTTCAGATCACTATGCCGAATGCGATCGTAGATTATTCAGCTCCAGAAGAAGTTCCGTTCTGGCGACTCAGTTAGGCTCAGTGACGGTGCGGATGAAAAGGACAACTCTTTATTCTAGATTAGACGCAGGCAATTATAATTAGTCAGACGTATTTGATTACCCATATGCCGTATCAACTCAGCTTGCCAACATGTAGTAATTATGACATGTTTTCAACTGTTCGGACCGGCACCGGGGCACTTAATAGGTTGGAACTCCGTCGGCGCTTTTACATGGTGAGGGTTGGCCGGCGGATCATTGACACATAGTCAGGCGCCCGTGGTATTCCGTATGGAGGTTGTTGTCACTCACTTTCAACACTTTCCAGAGACGTTAGGAGCAAAACCTATCTATTTAACAATGTATTTCGCGCGGCTTCTACTCGTCATCCCTTGAAATCTGTTCGCAACGACGGTTGTATTACTACGACAAGGAGCCGTTGTGCGCTGGCTACCTCTCAGATGGCTGGATTTAAGCTTTACAATTTCTGGTTTACTGTGATCCTGGTAAGACTATCAATTGGTTGTGTGGAGGTATGATAAATTAAAGATGTGTACTCACAGATGTGAATAACTATAAGAGTTGGGCCGAGAATCCAATATTTATACCTGTAGCAGGAATGGATACGAGCAAAGTGTATGCCACCATTTATTATGCAAGATTGTCAGACTGAATAATCTGCTCTAGTAATCTCACTGATGTTGATTTTTCCTTACGCCATTGAACCAAACCAAAACTTCCCTGATCCTACGGTACCTGTTCATCACGGTTCTCTCGCAGTTCATTCGAGGTATGAAGAGATCCGTTAATTTACATACTCGCCCAAGAGCTCCTCAGGTCAGCGTTGGGCCTTCTCAAAGCTGTACAGACCACTTTGGCAGCCGTGATTCATTCGGCTTCCACCGTGATCTATATCAGGCACTCCCTTGGAGCTGCCATAAGCTTAATCGATGCAGTTTTTCCTTCCACTGCATCTTTCTGCCAAGATTAAGTTTAAGTTCGTTGGCCACGGCATGCCTCGCGTGGGTAATGAAAAAATTCTGAAATATATTAATAGTAAGCCATGTTGCCCCTGATATACTTCGCCAAATTTCACCACTTTTAGGCTGCTTCCCCGACTTGACTCATATCAATAACAAGGAAGACGTGGTTCATTCTCCCTGGTCAGTTTTTTCTACTTCTGATTTAGGTACCTTACTACGCTTACTCTTTCGCACAAAGGCCGATTTTTAGGGTTCAGACATTTGCACGGGGAAATTCATACTCAGGTCCTCTTTTCTTTCTTTCTTTTATTACTTACGGTTGTCCATCTAATGCCAACCTCCACTAAGGATGCTGGAGGATGGGATTCTTGCGCTGGTGAATTATTAATTATGATGTATAACCCATTGACGGTGACACTTTTTCAAGAGATGATAATACATCGAAGTCCTGTACAACGGGTGACGTTCTGAATATTTTTTGATTTTAAGATCACGATGGTCTTTACGACGGGGTTGATGGCTTGGTAAGGGTCAACTTTTCCCAGACGTCTGGTTCATTAATCCCTTGCGGACTACCAGTGAGCTTATACAGGGGAGAATGTTAGATTTCCGATATATCGTGCCGTGACAGATAATTTCGGTGGCCGGCGGCGTAGATGATAATCAATGAATGAGTTTCCGCGAACATCACTCTCCGGCAGCCCAGCAAATAGTGACATCTTGGCGCATCCGAGAGAAGCTAATGAGTTCAAGTAGGACGCTTAGCTCTCGGTTCTCTACAAGTTCTCCAAAAATGTTTTCCGAGCCTTTCATTAATAATAGTTTTTCCGCTCCGCAAGGCTTACCTTTAAGGCCGCAATATTGTTATTGTGCCCGCCGCTACTTGTGGCACTTTAAGAAAATTAATGGAACGCCGTACCGTTCAGCCGGCTGTTCGGCTGAGGGACGTGGACCACTTCTCCGAACGGGTCTCTTCATTCAGCGAACGAGCAGACATCCTTGCAGGCGAGCACTCAACCTCCATTTAGTGAATAAAGGGAAATGAACGGCCGTTGCATTGTGTTGGCCTACCCTCACCCGCTGTTGTTTTAGTAAGCTTGAAAAGTAGCCCATTGTACCTGTCAATGTTCTCTTTCTCTAATCCTTTGATGTAGATAACTTCAGGAAAATGGTCAGATTTTTCAGCAGGATAATATTCATCAACGTACAACGCGTAATATTTACGTACAATGTCTCGGAGACTCGGACACGTCCACGTGGTAACTATAGCAAAGCTATACATACGAACGCTGATTGTGATTGTGCAAGGAACCGAATGAACATCGATACCCGTCAATATATCTACAAAACTTTACTTTTCGAAATATAGTACAGTTATGTAATCTGGGGGTAACTCCCGTTGCCGCGTTATATTTGGAAGAGGTTGCGTTTATAGTAGCTTATAGGAATAATTTAGGGCTCACCGACCATTCCGTGAGATAACCAGCGTGAAGTGATGGAGGATCGCTAGGTCATGATGGATGGTCAATTCTGGAAACCAGACGCCACTTTGAGTCATAATTGCTCGCATGGATGGAAGCGGGCGACATGATACATCGGTAATATGTACTAAACTATGGAAACTATCTTATTCACAACGATGTACCAGGCCAGACAATCTCCATGCAATCTTCCTACGAATCGGTGTTATAGTGCCTATAATCCACAAAAGAACATTTCTAAACGTGCGGCGCAAGGGTGATGTTGTTATGATAATGGAAGTGAGTCGTTTCACCATGCCAATGACTTGGACGGCCTTCTGTCTGCGGGTGGATGAGTAAGATAGCAAAGGAAAGTCGGATAATTCATTATCGAGAACGTGGGAACACACGGCTTTACCCAGTTCAATCGCGTCACATAGACCGAGGTTCATTCCTTGGCCCCCCGTGGGTGAGTGTACGTGCGCAGCATCCCCTACTAAGAGAATATTCCCCCCGTACACCCTCTTAAAAAATGTCTCCGCCACCGCAGAGCGGACCCTGTATGTCGTTGATGTAATGACAGACGATATAACCACTTTCTCTCTCCAAGGATTCCTTGCGTCGATTTCTCCCTGAAGGTACATGATATCAGGATGTCTCGGTGGCTGAGGACATCCAAAAGGTATAACCATCCCAATACGCCAGAAGGAAACCGGGGGCTCGTCATCTAACAAAGACTTCGAAGAGGGCGGCATGGGGAGGGGACAAAGAATAAATAAGCCATTCAAATGCCAAGATACAGCGTCGCTTGGGATAGAACTTGGAAGACGCTCCGCAAGGAAAACGTCAGAGAATACCATTTGTAGCGTTGATGTCGGAATAACCTCCGGATCGTAAAGTGATCCCGAAAAAGGATCTTGAAATTCAATACCAGACAAACGACGAACCTAGGGACGACATCAGACGTAATATTTACCAGACGTAATAGTGAATCTCACCGTAGATCTGGACCCGTCTGCACCGACTATATACCTAGCTTGAATAATACTGCCGTTGTCAAAAATTACTTCTGTGCCTTTGTCATTGACAGCATCACGCATATTCACAACGGTCCTATTTCGTTGTACTTGCACGCCACATTCGGAAAGGCGTTTCTCGAATACACGTTCGATTTCATCCTGTTGGAGTAATAGCGTAAAGGGAAACCGTGTCCTATCCCTGATAAGGCTCATGTCCACATTCAGAAGCCTTGTCTTGTCGGAATGAAAAATAACGCCCTTCGAGTGTATCCCAAGCTCCGTCAGCGGGCTTGCTAGACCTATGGTATCTAAAACCTAACAGAAACGGCAGTTGATCATAGATTAAGTTCCATCGAGTGCCAAAACAAACCTCCAGCGTTCGAGGATGAACAAGAGCAGCTCTCGCTCCATTCTTAATTTGAGGGGACGAGTCTACGATTGTGAATGGTACTTTGAGATCGAAGAGTGCAAGAGCACATGCAAGACCATTTGGTCCAGCCCCAACAACCAGCACCGTTGTTTGCTGCGGGGAGCAAGCCATTGTCGAGGAGGAAGATAGAATGATATTTGTTAGGAAGAGGAGATCGCCGAAGGGGTTGAGTATCTGTACTTCTCCTGTCTCTCTGTTTGACGGATTAATTTATACCAACATAATCAATGTTTAGTTTTGTAGATGTTCACGGTCGGAACATCGGGAAATAAATTCTGTGCGTTCCTTTTGAATCCGTCTCTTGTCCTCATTACGGCACGATCCATGTACTCCCCTATCTCCAGCTGCCAGTAAAAATGTTTACATTCGGCTGTGGCATTAAAGGAAACCAAGATCCAGGTATTAAACCTTATTACAAAATTATCGAAGGACGCTAATGGTAGCTGTATTCTTTTGGGCACGATGTCGGATAACCTCTCAGTATCATTACCAAATATATGAATCGGGGTGGAAGGAAGAAGATCTTGGGGCGACATGAACGCAACTTCATTAGAGACACATCAGAAGAAACAAATTGAATTCACGTACCAAAATTTGAAAGAGTATAGGAGACGAGAAGGCACTTGCTGAATGGGTCCATCAGATGATGCATGTACATGGATAAGATCATGGCGAAGTCGAAGAAGCGCCTCAAACCATGCATGCTTATAGATGAACCATCACAGTAGGAATGTAGCCCGATTGAAGCACATGATGCATATTTGTAATAATCCACTGTTGTCAAGTTCCCGGCTTACTTGGCCCTTTCCACATCATTACGTTATATTGACGCCTTAACGCGGTGACAGCGCCATCGATAACTGCTCTCTTATTATACAATATTCTATTTGAGAGGAATGCGGTAAGCCGATCTGATAGGACGAGCCCACTTCTACCGAAGTTACAGACGTGCATTTTGGGCAGTATGTTCTTAATGTTTTGGAAGAACATGCACGTATAAGGTATTTCGAGAACTCACAAATTCGATCGAAAATAGACAGCGGAATCTATTATACGGAACAATCAAACCCGTTCGCCATGAAAATTGTTCCCCCTAACCAGGCTGGTTAAGTGAGCCGGGAGTTCCAAGTACCGTTCTACAGGAAAGCAAGGACCGGCGGTATATTCCCCCCCCTCGCCCCATGAGATTCTTCCTAGTAGATTATCTTGGGTCATGAATCCAAACCTGGCCAAACCGACTTGAACACCGGAATAAAGGTTGTTAAATGTTCACGAGAAGGGGTAGAAAACAACCCACACTCTGACAGTTTCACGTGTCCTGCATATTTAATTATATTTTTTCAAAGGTGCATACCGCCCGGCTCCACTGTCCGGGCACTTCTGTGGCGCATATACATCTTCTATTTCGGTAGGGTGCATCTTATCACGGGAGAGCCCAGATATTTTTAAAGACTCCTCCCTCGTGTACACATCATACAAAACGTCAAAACTGTAGTGGAAATATGCCATCATTTTACAAGTATTGCAATAAATGTCCCATATCGCCTCAATAGAAGCCACCGGCGTGAGTTGGCTGCGTACGCACGGCGGTCATCAGACATGGCTCACCTCGGAAATAAGGAGAATAGCGATATTATATATTATTATTATTCATGTCATGCATGCCTTTCACTTACCATAATCCTGACCATTTGAGGACTTACTGGCAAATTGGATAATCGACCCTAAATGTATCCAGTTTGATTGATACGTCCAGACGTAGGGTTGTATTTATTTTACACATATTTGGTAGAGGGTGCTCTGATGAAGCCCTGTCGCCGGTGGCCGCTATCCACACAGGTCTTGGTCTTATCGCCTACCCCTCACACACGTACTGATTTTCCCCCTAGACCGCTGTGTATAAATTCACCCGACGGACGGATTCTGGCAATTTGACAACTCCCTTTCACCCCAGAATTCTCCAGAACCCCAGATGACTCCCATTGTACGTGTCTAGCTTACCGTCAATGGCTTGACTGCTGTTATTGACCCCCCTTACCTTCTCTCTGACAGCCGATCCACACCCAAGTCTTGGTCATTGGCGGTGGCCCATCAGGTAGCTACGCAGCGACAGCTCTGGCCCGTGAAGGTTTCACTGTCACACTATTCGACATGGACAAGTTCCCTCGATACCACATCGGAGAAAGCCTACTACCCTCCGTCAGGCCATTCTTGCAATTTATTGGAGCCATCGATAAAGTTACAGCCCATGGCTTCTGCCCCAAGGTAGTCACGGAGTTCTGCTGTCTCCTGTACTCTGATATCACACCTATTGTTTACAGCCGGGAGCAGCCATTAAGTTCAACCAGCACAAACGAGAAGGATACACGGACTTCATAGCTTTGGATCCCAACAATGGAGCCTGGAATGTTGTAAGCCTTTTCCACTTGCTTGTTTTTTGATAGAGGCTCATCTCCCGGTGAATTTTTAGGTCCGTTCAGAATTCGATGAGCTTCTGTTGCGTCATGCGGAGTCATGTGGTGTATCTGTGTTCGAACAGGTCAAGGTGACCTCCATTCAGTTTGAAGCGAGCGATCCTACTCTGCGACCTATTGCCGCTTGCTACGAGAATAAGTCTACTTCTTCGGTTCCCGCCTCCGGGAAAATCACATTCGACTATCTCGTTGATGCAAGCGGTCGCATGGGAATCATGTCTCAGAAGTATTTGAAGAACCGTAAATTTAATAAAAGTTTGAACAATGTGGCGGTGTGGGGATATTGGACAGGATGCCAGCGCTACGCACCAGGCACCAATCGAGAGAACGCCATCTGGGTCGAGGCTTTACAGGGTGCGTCTTTTTTCGGTTTTAAACTATATAGGGCTTCTTTTATCTTGGATTCTACTGCACAGATGAGACTGGTTGGGCATGGTTCATCCCCCTTCATGATGGCACGGTGTCCGTGGGCGTCGTTCAAGATCAGATGTGCTCAGCTGACAAGAAGCGTGCACTTGCCGTTCGCACCGGGGAACCTACGACACTCAAGGATCATTATCTCGACACCCTTAAGCTATCTCCAGGCGCTATGAAGTACATCGGAGATCGAGCCACGCTGGTAGAAGTTGGGAAAGATGGCGGTCCAGGTATAAAGCAAGCATCAGACTTTTCCTACTCCGCGGGGTTCTACGCAGGTCCGGGATATCGACTCATTGGTGACGCTGCTGGTAAGTGTTCTCATTAATCCGAAATCACATGATGTGTCCTAAATGTGTCACCCCGCACGTCGCAGCTTTCATTGATCCCTTCTTCTCTTCTGGAGTTCATCTTGCGTTCACCGGCGGTCTGTCAGCCGCCGCAACTATAGCATCGTCGATTCGTGGCCAAGCCAGTGAGGAAGAGTGCGCGAAGTGGCATGACCTTAAGATAGGTACCGCGTACACTCGGTGAGCGCATAACCGAAGTGGTTACAGGTTGGAGTATTAAGCGTTCTCCAAAAATAGATTTCTCCTCGTCGTACTTGGAGCATACAAACAAATGCGTGCACAGCGAGAAGATGTTTTGTCAGATATCAACGAAGATAATTTTGACCGCGCATTCGACTTGATTCGACCAGGTGAGCTTATATCTTACCTTTATACCCCTCACTAAGCCAGAGTATTATTATTTTAAAGTTATACAAGGGACTGCTGACGTTGGGAAGAAGCTGACTGAAGACGAAGTTCAGAAGACCATGGACTTCGTGAAGAATATCTTCGCACCAACGGACCCTGAAATGCATGCTGCCGTTCAAGCCCGCGTGGATCCTAAATTCTTCGAATTGGGGCCTGGTTCTGATATTCTTCTGAATTCTGATCTAGATAGGCTCATCGACCCCGCTGACGAAGAAGCGAAACACGTGCTTTCCGAGGTGAATGCAAGGAAGCCCATACACGTTATGTATGATTCTCAGAAGGATTTTGGATCCGAGCCCATTAATGGCTGGATCGTCCTGATACAACGTGGACGTTTGGGGTTAACCGCAGCACCTCAGATTGAGGTGGCCTGAGGGGTCTTATATATATCATGCACTTTATGCTTTCCCTTTGTTTATGATCTGTATTTTGAAAGAGTATTGCCGTGACTCTCTGGCTTGGTGTCGTACGTGTATAAAGAATTTGTACGTTTATACTCTGGCCTTTGGCAACGAAGGATGGAATAATATGTCAAACTTCTATATCGATGAAATATGGAATATTCATGAGAACAGAGAACCAACTTTCCTTGCTCTGATGTCCGCTTTGCGGATAGAACGATCCTTTAACTTCCATGAGGCGGAACAATGCCTATGACTACTGTTGCCCGCAGCTTGGCCTGGATGCCGCTTAGCCTTGAGCCGTGCCGGTTCGATCGTGAGTAACAGCCGGCTCCTAAGCGGCAGCTGAGCTTTGGAGGTCGGCTTGAGCTGCAGCCGGTCTGTTCAGTACACCCCAGAGATGAAATGCACATGTTTACATACACTCGAAAGAATATTCTTTGCGTATTTATTATAATAAACAATGCTTATCTATCAATTTATGTTCCATTTCTATTTCTGAGCTCTGTATTCGGGCTTCCCTCGGCTGCGAGCTAATTGCCAAGCCGCGGCAACACTACACATGACGTCACTTCAACCTTAGTGTTAAAGCATTGAAAAGTATTTAGCTATCCACCGCTGCTGGTATGCCATAACCTACATTATCCTTGGTTGGTTGGTCAGTTCTTTCACCACTGATCACCCTGTCAGAGGAATAATATCGAAAAGTCACAGATAATTAGCAGCTATATATGTTGGAAAAATACTAGCAAGAGGCTGCGTGAAGCGAAAATCATAGTCCAACGCGGTTCAGTAACTTCGAAAGCCGGTGTCAGGTATCATCCGCAGCGGAATTGAACATGTATGGATGCTTTGCATTATTAATAATCTCATTATGTAAAGATCTACGCCACTCGTTTCCCATCAATCACGCATTACGCTCGGAAGCAAACACTATGGCCGATTTATATTAGCAAGCATGTTACCGGATAGAGTGGGCAGACCGATTTTATTGGGATATCTCAATGGGAGGCCTTACAATGAACGCCAGACTTTTGCGAGAGAATCTGCTTGGTTGTGACAACGCAGGAGAATCATGGGTGGCGGTGACAGATAAGGATAAGCCAAAGTTTAACTATAATTCCCTTCCCATGCAGGTATCTTCTGTTGTGCCTAGAGACAAAAAAAACTGAATTTGGGCATCTCTATGAGTAATATGTACATACTATACATAATTATTATCCAACGGTCAGAAATAATCCAATAACCTAAAAGTATCGTGTACCTGTTGTGACAGCTTCAGATTTTGAATGTGAACTTTTTGAGCTTTCTAGTCTTCGAAGATGTCTGTCATTGATGCAGTGTGTGGAGGGGGGGGTTATACACCATGTACAGTGTAGATGAACAAGGAATGTTGAGATTACTAACTTGAAGCTACTATAAAGAACTACCCATATAGCCTGGCGTCAAGACCCTTTGTCCTTTGTCTAGCACAAAGTGTGTGGACATTGGATATATTTATGAAAGGAATTGCAAGTGTTAGATGTTGACAGTATAATGAAAATGGACAAGGTTTTTATGTATGACTAAGCTACTGTAAAGTACGAAATAGCCGAGTGTATTTGTATAAACTACAAAAGTGTGTATTGTAAAAACAATGAAACAATGTAAGATTGTCAATGGCTTGCAACCTTATGAATAGATTCTAACACATCCACTTTGCATGTTGATGAAAATGCACTCACTTGATGCAAAATCCATCTGAAAATTGAAAACAAAAATCAAGTACCACTGGCACCCCTCACTATGACATTCCCAAAATGGTAATGATTACAAATACAATATGACTCAGAATAAGTACCACTGGTGCCCACTATGACATTCCCAAAATGGTAATAATTACAAATACAATATGACCTTCAGAATGGTAATATGATAGGATAATCGATAAGATCCTCTGCACTCGCGAACTCTCTTGTGTATGTTCAAACATTGTTATGGGGGATATCATTATGTATGTAAACAAAGTTTCCAGTCTCAATGACTTCTCATGCAACATTTTTGATCATCAACCAGTGTTCCTATCAGAAAGGGAAGGCCTCGTGCGGTAAAACATAGTACTGTCCACTGATTTGTCCCACATCGTTCCTGCTGTCTTCTTCCTCTCCTTGCTTATGCATGCTCTCGCAAACCGAAGGAATGAAGCTCCCTTGTGCTCTACTGCCTGCAGCATTTGCTCGTCCCGGAACTGAACCTGGTAGCGGAGGCCTTCCACAAATTGAAGGATGGTGTTGATATGGTTATTCATGGTTTCTTCGAAGGTTTCGCCTTCCCTCCCTCCCCATTGTGTGTCCACTAAATCATCATTGAATTCTTCATCAGTTCCCTCGTTACCCCCTTCACAATTGTCATCCTCAAGTATCACCAGTGGCACCTCTCCACCCTCTAATGGCTTTAGGGTCTGATGTTTCCAAAAAGGCATTGTACGTTGGCACTTAACCTCCAAAAAGAAGATGACAGGCACACGTTGGACTCCTTGGACAAGGTGCTTTCAGAGGAGGAATCTGCTTGTGGCGAAGGATGGGCAGCTACATACCCACTTGATCACATCTGGTCTGTATCCATCATTTAATGGCAAAGTGATGGGTGTCCATTCTAACTTTCTCCAGATTCATTTGAAGCTTTTCCGCCAGGAGGGAAGCTCATGATAGCGTCCAGTATCTGTTAGTAGTCGATCAAGCTTACAATAATAAGATGGTGCTAATTTGACAACCAGAACCCAGACAAGAAGGTCACAACGTGGCATTCAGAAGTGATACAGAAAGTCATGTTTGATACGCCGCCAACTTCAACTATGGTGAGCTTTGAACATAATATAATCAATGTCAGACTCACTGGCTTTCCAGGATCATTGTTGTCTTCAAAACAGGGATCATAGGATGGACTGAACATGCCCAAAGCTCCCATCGGGTTTTACGGTACCAGTTCTCCCAGAGGTATGCCCATACTTCTCGCAAATCATTTAGGACACAAAAGTTGTACATTTGTCACACAGCCCACTTCTTAATGCCCTCGGGGCTGGGATATGCATAGCCAAGAATTAAGGGATGGGAGCAGTAGTGTTTCTCCATCATGTTGATGATGGGGTCGTGATATTTTGCAGGGCAAAATGTACGTTGTGTTGTTTTGTCACCATCATCAAATGATTTTGTGTCCTCCAGTGCCATAACTTCTATTGTACCAGTTGGAGTGTACTTGTGGGGTTTCTTGGCTTGTAGTAAGTGTGGTGGTATCCGAATCTTGCATGCACTCATACGTGCTGACTTCACAGTTGTTGATTGGTCCAACTTGTCCCGTTCACAGGCAGTGGGGGGTACTTCTCGTACAGCAGATGCCAGAGGTTGTGCTGGTATTTTTATATAGAGGCCAGTTGGGAGTGTAACAGTGGTAGTCTGCTTTGGGGTAGATGGCCCAGTGTTGGGCAAGCCGCCCTCATATTCCTTCTGGTCACTCTTAACCCGTGGGACAAACGAAATATCAATGAACTCCAACTCTGTGTGGGCACGCTCAGGATTGTATGGTGTTGTTGCTAACTTTTGTTTTGCCAGCCATGCCTGTACTGCTCGTCGGAGATGCCACCAACAGATACTGATCTTCGCATCCCATACTGACTTCAGGGATCCAATCTCAGCCATGTCCTTATCGACATGAGTAAACACTGGCTTTAATCTGTATTTCTTGTGTAGACAGTTTGCCCAGGCTGTAAGGGCTTGTGTACATTTTCCTTGTGTTAAGAACTGAAAACTGACTAAATGTCGGTGGCCGACAGGGACTGATCAGAAGGACTTGGCTTCAGCTTATGTGCTGCGCCCTCGCAAATATCCGTAGGGTGTCCTTAAATTTCAGGCGGGCGAAGACTAATCCTAAAGAGCTCCTCTCGGCGAGATACCGATCAGAACCAAAGGGCAAGTCGAGTGTCGGGCCAAGGGGGTTGGGGCCGTGAGTGGGCGAGCACACGCAAAGGCGGATGGGGGATTCTTAGTATGAGACTGTTACAGACGTATGAGGGTATTCTGAGTCGATATTCTGATTGCCTAGTAACTACAACTACAGTGGGTTCATATACAAGTAACAGGCATCTAGAAAATACTAATGGGGAGAAGGGCAGAAAATGGTATTAACAATAAGCTTGACTAGGAACGGGAGGTTTATGATTAGTTCGGAGGCCGATGATAACTGAGAGTGGGATTACGATAAAAGGAAATAGTTCAAGGACTACAAATATAGATAGACATATGTGAAACATAAGATTGAACAGATCAATATAATAAAAGGGGACGTATCAAAGTTTGACCAGACAATACAAGTTATTTTGACGTGGGCGTAAACAGAGTTTGATCTTCGCGAAAACATATGTCAGCTTCGGGGCCGATGGTTTCCGAGATGGTGACTTGAAACATTGATAGGTGGCGATAACCTCGGGACCAATAGAGTTGCGACACGGTCGTAACACCTTGGTCAACTGCTGATGATGTTGAAAGTAGACAATAGGAGAGGGGAAAGCCTGCATTATCATACTCGCCCATCACACTATATAGCTCAAGATGCTTCGAGTTTGTGTTATCTGGTGTGTGAATCATCGTTTCATATATCTTTGTCACTGATTATTCCACTCACAGGTTGCATCAACTCCAATCTCAACAACCTTTCCATCTAATGGTTTGATTATCTTCTTCATCCCCCAACAGAGCATTTCCACGCCATCAGGCACTTCAACTATGTCAAAAACATCTACCTCTTCACCAAACTCTCTAAGAAGCTTCCTTGCTGATAGAAGCTGCTCCTTATCTCGGTGCCAAAATACCTCACTCATTTTCGACCATGCAGTATGGATCTGCAATCGTGTCACATTGTGAAATGCAGCCTGAATCTTTGTGACCATAGCTGTTGGTGTCAGCCACTCCAGATTATCACGAATCATCTGCAATGCTTCCAGTGGCATGGAAACATCAACATAATTGATGTGTTGATGATGATGCTCCAGTTGTACTGTGATGAGCATGCTCCCATCTCCATCAACATTGCAGCAAGAAATGCCCAGCTTGCTATGGCATGGAAACTGCTTCATTCCAGGGTTCTCGCGATTCTTAATGTTTGGGTCTGTTGAACTCTTCCACTTCTTATGAGCTTCATCCTGACTACACCAAAAACATGTCCGGTGACCGCATTTAAGCTTTTTGTTGTCCTTGACACTGTGCAGATTTGGGAAGTGAATCTTATTTATGTAGAACATGGACTTTGACACCCACATATCCAGTGACACACCATATTTCCCTGGCAACCATCTGAACACGCTCCTTCTCTGACACAAGAGAGTCTTCAGACATTTTGTATGACCCTTGAAAGCTAATATCTGCTCCTGCTTTGAACTTGATACATAATGTATCATATAGGTCCTGTGCACTGGCGAACTTCTTGATGGGCTATTTCAGCATGTCAGTGCTTATTTCCAGATGTTGTGAAATTAATGACTGACCATATGGGTCTTATAGCCCTCATCGTCTGAGCTCCTCTCCTCTGTCCCATCTGACACAGTTGACCGATATTGGGTGGAAGGTCTATCCTCATCACTGCTTGTGCTTGGGGACTTTTTCCTCTTGTTTCCGTCTTTTTGTATGCAGTTGGACTTGATGGTGGCACATCTTGTTTTCTGGTTAAGTCTGTCACACTCCCGACAGGACTCACAAGCCTTGTGTTTACTAACCCCAGCCACCTTCTTCATGCACCAGGGTTTAGCACAATTTCTGAACATTGTTGAAGGTAGTGTTTGTAGACGTGTTGTTTATTTGGTTCAGGTGGTGTTTGTGGACATGTTGTTTATTTGGTTCAGGTGGTGTTTGTGGACGTGTTGTTTGGTTCGGGTTGTTTGGGTTTGTAGTGATTTTCTTTTTTGGGAATGTCATAGTGGGGGGCGCCTGTGTTCGTTACAAAAATCCACTGCACCCACTAGACACAAAAATCATCTGGTACTTTTGGTGTTGAATCAAACCTCAGAGCATCCCTTGCTCCTAGTACACATTCCCCCAACCTCCCAGAATAAAAATGCCAGACTTTGGAGCCCTCCTCATGACTCCTGGTCCACATGATGATATTAGACATGCAAAATAAAAACACTCTCCCCTGTGCTTGCAGTGAGAGCCTCCAGGTTTTTGGTAGATGATCCACTCATTGATGAATCAACCAGCTTTGGCATGGGACAAAAACATGTGATATGACCTTTGCCATTGCATCTATAGCAGTTTCTCAGCCATTTCACAATTGGTGAGTCTGTTTTTGCTTTCAGGGCAAACTGATCATTAGTGTCCTTCTGGCCCTTCAAATGGCTCTCCTCTTCCACCAGTGCTGCAGAAATATCCTTGACAGTAAGTGATCCTACTTGCTGCATAAGAATGGTCACAACTGCACTAAACTCTGGAGCTAAACAATAGATACTGTAAGGACATCCAGCACATCCTCCTCATGTAATTTGACTCCAATTGCTCAAAGTTGTGAAGTGAGAGTCAGAATCCTGTGTACATACAGTAGGCAACAAAACCATTTGGATGTTTCTTTGTTTTGAAAAGATCCTTTAGCATTAGCCCAAATTAAATTCTAAAAATTCTGAATAAATTATGATAGATGCTCTAATATCACTAAATGTTGATTACATAACCATGATGTTATGTCCATTTATGGTGATGTAATAATAGGATCAATGAAGCTTGTACATCTGAACAGTTTTGTTGCCAAGACTCACAAAGCAAAGAAGTGGTCTAAAAATATTCATGACTACATGACTTTACTTCCACAACCTAAAACCTAAACCTTAAACCCCAAAGTCACATGATTTGTTCATATTCAAGTATAAATACAAGGCCTTTTAGCATGCTTGTCCCCACAATTCACTATGCACACAATTCTCCCTGCTATTCATGAACACATCATTACTCTGCCCCTCTCTAATGTCTTTGGGCACTCTATTCATCAGACCACTGGTGTTAGTATTGGAATTATCTCAAAAATGCACTCTAAATACTGTCCTGAGGCTTTCAAGTCCTCAGGTGGTCATCCAACTAAGCTTACATATGCTGATATCAGCTATGCTAAGCATCTCATTTGCAGGCAGAAATCTGATAATGCAGTGCAAGTTACCAAGTCTCTCCAGGATGTCACAAATAAGTCCCTCTCCTCCCAAACTGTTTGTCATGTCTTACACAAGGCTGGCCTAAAACCTGTGGTGAAGAAGAAGTGCCCTCTTCTGAGATGATCTCACAGGAGGGTGTTAAGAACTGAAAACTAACGGATGTCGGCTGGCCGACAGGGACCGAACGGAAGGACTTGGCTTCAGCTTATGTGCTGCGCCCTTGCAAGTTACCGTCAGGTGTCCTTAAATTTCGGGCGGGTGAAAACTAGTCCTGTCAAGTAAACCTCTCGGTAAACTACCAATTGGAAACTGAAGGATAAGTTGAGGGTTGGGTTGAGGGGTCGGAGACCAAGAGTCGGAGGCTGAGAGAGTCAGAGGCTGAGAGAGTCGGAGACTGAGAGAGTCGGAGACTGAGAGTTGGAGACTGAGAGTGTCGGGGACTGAGAGTTGGAGATTAGAGGTTGAAGTCGTAAATGTAGGTTGAATCGTAAATCGGATAGAGTCGGAATGTGGTGGTCGTATGGAGTCGGAAATTAGAGGGTATCTAAGTCGATCTAAGTCGATATTCTAAGTTGATATTCTGATTGTTCAATAACTACATTTACAGTGGGTTTATATATGAGTTATCGGCGTCTAGAAACTACTAACTAACTAAGGGAAGAGTGGAAAATGGCATTGACAAATAAGCTTGACTAGGAACCGGAAGGTTACGATAAGATCGGAAGACGAGATTTAGCCGAGAGCGGGATTACAAGAAAAGGGAATAGTCCACGGGCTACAGGTATATATGGGCATATGTGAAACATGGAGTAAAACGGATCATCATAATGAAAGGGGACGTATCAAAGCATAACCAGATGGTAGAGTATATTTTGACAGGGGCGTAAATGAGGTTTGATCGCCGTGAAGGTATACATCAGTGTCGGTATTCCGAAGGTTGCCGAAATGATGACTTGATCAATAACTTGGAACATCGATAGACTGTAGTATTCTCGGAGACCATCAGGTTGCGACATGGGTTGGTTACGACACGGTCGTAACAGAGGGAGAGGCTACAGTGGGCAAAGAGACATCAGAAGTACACTCTGGAGGACTGGAAGAGAGTTGTATTCTCTTATGAGACCAAAATCAATCATCTTGGGTCAGATGGAAGGAAGTGGGTGTAGAAAAGGTGGTGGGAGAGGTTGACTGACAGGCAGGTGGAGGGAACATTGAAGTTTGGTGGTGGTAGTGGGGCTGCATACTTTGGGAAGGCATTGGATATGCCACTAGAATTGAAGGGAAGATGGATTCACAGCTTTACTGCTCCATCTTGGAGGATGAACTTCAGCAATCCCTTGAGTTTTACAAAAAAACTCCATCTGATATCATCTTCTAGCAGGATAATGATCCAAAGCATACTAGCAAACTAGCTCAAAAGTGGTTTGATGACCATGGCTACACTGTTATGAAATAGCCAGCACAGTCTCCAGATCTAAACCCTCGAAAAGGAGGCTAGCTGACTATGAAACACCACCTAGTGAAGTGGAGGAGCTTTGGGAGCACTGTCAAGTGGAATGGGAAAAGATACCAAAGGAGGTGAGTCAGAACTTGATAGAGAGTATGCCTAGAAGAGTAGAAGTTGTAATTAAGGCCAAGGGAGGGTATACCAAGTACTAGTTTAGTATATAGGGTTTATAAAATACAGGCAACAAAACCATTCAGATGTACAAGCTTCATTAATCCTATTATTACATCACCATAAATGGACATATGACATCATGGTTATGTAATCAACATTCAGTGATATTAGAGCATCTATCATAATTTATTCAGAATTTTTAGAATTTAATTTGGGCTAATGCTAAAGGATCTTTTTAAAACAAAGAAAATCTGAACAGTTTTGTTGCCTACTGTAACTGGCAATGGTATTACCAGTAGTTAGGTATATACATAATCTAGCTATTTGTACTATACATGTTTGCAATGAGTTCCCATGTACCCAACTCAAGCCAAACATGCTGCAAACTGTAAAAGTCAAACTAAACATTTCTATTACTCAATAGGCACCAGGGAATTGAGATATATGAGAATAACATTTTGTGTATTTCTTACACAACAAACATAGAAGTCCCAATACCCAGTCAATCAATGGATTGTAGCAGGTTGTGAAGAGTGGTGGAAGTTCTGACTGTTCTATATATGAAGAAATGAGTAGAATGGGAAGAAGGATGATTTGAGTGGAGGCCTCAACTGCTATAGTTCGAGGCCAGAAGTGTTCGCTAGCTCAGATAATGCTACCTATGTGGTAGCTGACACGTTACCCTGATCACCGCTCACTGTAGACCTAGTTTGTGTCTTACAAGTGGTGGTGCTTGGGTAAAAGTGTGTTTGAGTTTTATTTGGTGCCAAGTGCACCCACAAGTATACACAAAGCTTCGAACTAATGAAATGGTGCAATACTCGAAGAATATAAAGGATAGAAAAATATGAATAAAATGTGTAAAATATAAATAAAATAAAAGGAGTGTTTTACCACAATGAAACTGTGGTAAAAGCATACTCCTCACACAGGTGAGCCAGTCATATCCAAGGACAACTGCGCAACTTGAGTCCCAATTTGTCATGTAGAAAGTGACATGCTGAAGAGTTCCACACAGAAAAGTGACCAAAAGGTCACAAACCTGAGTGATAACACTATTGCTAGTGCCATCAAAGAGTCAGAGGGGGACTAGGTCAACCAGTTAGGTCTTGAGTTTGTGAGTGGTGAGGAAATTGGTGAGAATGAAGCAATCAGTTCAACCTGAGTCTACCAAGGCTCTGAATTTTAAAGGGGTGAATGCTGAGGATAAGGTAATGAAAAGAAAATTAGAGTCCAAAAGAGGGGATGGATTGAATTGGAAGGCCATAGTTAACAGTTACTATAGCAAGCTTGAGTTTGAATATATTGTTAAGATCTAAAGGCTAAAGACAAAAGGGGGAGTGATGTCAGAGGGCTGACAGGTATTTCATACTTAGCTGGGAGGTCTGGTCTTACAAAACAAGTGGAGCTTGGCTTCAACTTATGTATTGTGCCCTCACATAAACTGTTAGAGTGCTCTGGTATTTTGGAAGAGCAAGTAGTACAATTTTTAGGCTGAAGATGATACTTAACTGAATCAACTGGAAGCCAAAATGCTAAGGATCATGAGGATAAGAGTCATGGCTGGCCAATGACATCTACAAGAGTATTAGGAGCAAGCAAAGGGGCTTAAACACAAAAGGGGTAATCTAAGTCAATATTTGAACTGGAGAACTATAGCATAATGAGAGGGTCTTTATACAAATGTATGATGGATCATCAGAAGGCTGATCAAGGAAGCAAGAAGTTGTGACAGGTTAAGGGTGTGGGAAAAGGAACAAGGATCAAACTAAGACTAAATGTGATGAAACACAAATATTCTAAAAGTTGTGAGGTGGCAAATAAAACATACACATCAAATTAGTGACAGAAGAGCATCAGAACAGGGATGGGACAGAATGACTAAAAGGTAATCTACAGAGAAAACATGTGTTAGGGTGTGGTGACACCATGGTCAGGGATACCAATAGTGAGATGCCTGAGGGTTATGAGGGTAAAACCAAGTTGTGGGGTTTCCAGAGAAACCCACAGATAATCTGGTGGGACTTGGCTTCAGCTTATAGGCTGCACCCTCATGAGATCATGGTGTCCAATTTCAAACAGGCAGATAGAAAACCCAGGGAGTTTGGGAGTAGTCAATAGGTTGATAGGTTGGGAGGCCAGTCAGAAGGCCTGTGGGCTCCAATGAGGTCAATAGCATTGTGTTTCAAAGATGAGAGATGGGGATAGAGCAGGATATATGATAAGTTACTGGGGAAGAACTAAGTTGATTTTCTGACCAGATTGTATGTACAACATTAGCTAGACTATATACAGTGAGGGACAAAACCCTTCCAATGATTTTTAATTGTGCAAATATTCTTGAATAACTCAAGAATCACTGTAGATACAGATCTTAAATTTGGTGGTTGGTTAGGTCTATATGCTATCTATATGCCCTTAAAATATTATGACATGAGCATTAGTATTTTCCACACTATAAACAAAACACTAATAAAATCACATTGGAAGGGTTTTGTCCCTTATAAAAAGAACACAAATCAATCAATCTGGTACTTGGTATAGCTTCCCTTGGTCTTCAAAACAGCCTCAACCCTTCTAGGCATACTCTCTCTCAATTTCTGACAAGTAGAGGCAGGGATCTTCTCCCACTCTGTCTGAACCATCTCCCACAACTCATGAATACTCTTGGGTGCCACTTCATACTCTCCCAGCCTCTTTTTGAGGTAATACCAGAGGTGTTTAATTGGATTAAGGTTCAGCAGACTGAGGTGGCAATACCATGACCACAAATTCATTGTCTTTAAACCAATTGGTGGCCTTCTTGCTCTTGTGTTTGGGGTCATTGTTTTGCTGAAAGACCACATCTTCTGTGTTCTTGCCATAATACTCCATGGTTGCTTGAAGTTCATCTTCCAGAATGCTAACATAAAGATCAGTATCCATCCTTCCATCAATCTTGGTGGAATATCCTGGTCCTTCCCACAACATAGAGCCCCACAACATCAGATTTCCTCCTCCAAACTTGACTGTACCCTCAACCAGCCTATCACTGAGCCCCTCTCCTGCCCTCTTCCACACTCACTTCCTCCCATCTGACCCCAAACAATTGATTTTTGTCTCATCTGACCAAAAACCCTCTTCCAATCATCCACAGTCTAGTCCTTGTGTGCCAGAGCAAAGTCCATCCTTGCCCTCCTATGCATGGTTAACCTGAGCAGGAGTAAGAGCTTTCAAGGTGTAGAATGTTGAGTTGTGGGGATGTTATTGAACTAGAAAGTGAACAGCTATATATATATATCTAAATTTGACAGGTCACTTGATTAAACAAAACCTTTCCAATGTGATTTTATTATTATTTTATTTATGGCACAGGAAATACTAATGCTTATGTCATAATATTTTAAGGGTATATAGATAACATATAGACCTAAGCACCCACCAAATTTCAGATCTGTAGCTACAGTGATTCTTGAGTTATTCAAGAATCTTTGTACAACTAAAAATCATTGGAAGGGTTTTGTCCCTCACTGTAGACTGTGGAATGTATGCAATACCAAATCCAGTAATAATAAAGATCAAAACAAGTAATCATGAAACAAGACAAGTAAACACCAAACTAGGTGTTAGGGATGGAACAGAATGGAAGTGGGGTGCAAAACATGACAGGTCATTTGACCATAACGAGAATGGGGCACAGTTAGAGAGCTGACAGGTTGTCCGGGCAGAGTCCAGTGACTGGTGCATGGGACAGAGTCAGATATAGACAGGTTTTGTTCAAGTATTTGAGGTAATCTACAAGCCTGGAGATCACAGTGCGAGGACTCTCTACATTGGGGAGCGTAGCCACTAAGAGTAGAGGGGTGTAGGTATTAAACCAGTGATATTGCTAGGCTTCTAGATGAGGATCCTACTCCTCAGCTAGACTAACTATATACTACATACATGGTCTGTGCACTGGTCTGTGCACGATGGCGTGCTACAGATCTAGTGAACACTAAACTAAATATACAGTATCACATGATATGAACCAGTCAGATCTATACAGTCACAAGATGAGATATAAGATTAGACTAAGCATGTATCTCATATTCTAACAGGTTTGATGTGTGCAGGTCCTGGCAGGCACTCTGGTTGTGACTGTACTTTGGGTACCATATAGAGGGTCGGGTACATATAAGGTGGAGTCCAGTGCCAGTGGGTTTTCCAGTTAATGTAGCCTGGTAGGTATAGAGAGTCAGGTGCATGTGGGATGGGCTCTGGAGCCTGGTGGGTTTTCCCATCCTAACAACAGGATGAATTAATACTTCATCAAACAAGGCATTCATACTTGGTATAGTCAAAGATCTTTGATTAACTATTATTGAGAGAAATTTGATTTGTGTCAATATGAAAGATGAGATGCAGTATATATGGGAAATAGAACAATAGATGATAGACAAAAGGAAATGGAACAAAGAGAACAATGGAGTGGTAGGGTGATTTACCATTGTCAAAGATGTGTATCATGTGCCTCCATCAGAGACCATGAACAAAGTAATTTGTCCAAGACATCTCTTATTGTTTATTCATGAGTCTGAGCAAGCAAAAGAATTATATTGCATTGCCACCACTCTTTTATGTGACCAGAAATCAATTGGGCCATGCTCAAGCCAAGACCTTTAGGTGAAGTGAAGGTCCAGCAGGTAGAGAGATTGAACATTGGGAATGGCCCAATGAAGATAAGTGGAGAGGTTGGGAACTTGTGAGTGAGAGGAATCAATGTAGAGCTTGTAGGCATCACTATGCCAGCACCCCATTAGTTGAATGTCATATTCAGTGAAACCACTTTAGCAGCAGAAGAGGCAGCACCTCGATGGAAAAAATGCCCAGTAAAAATAGTGGGGTCAAAGCCAGCAACATGCAGGAGTGCCTTAATAGAGGTAATTAATTGAAATAATGGAGTGGGGAGCCATCATTGTTACAAAACAGAGGGGAGCTGGGGGAATGGGTGTGAAGACCCATTCCTGGGAACTCCACAGAGTATCCTCTAGATATTATATTAGGTTCCGAACCACCTTCTGGACCAGTATCAAGATCCAGAATCCACCAGAACCCAACCCTCATCCCTCAAGTACCCTTTGACTCACATCCCATTCTGTCAGTCTGCCTCCTGACTAGACACCTTCTGTTATGACCTGGAATCCATCGGACTCTGCCCTTTGACATTTGACTTCTTTACATGTTCTTGGTTATCTCCCAGACTGGACTCTGACCAGACCCCCCACATTTTGTTATACATACATGCTTCTTTAATCTTTGACTCCACCTTATCTGCACCCAACTCTCTATATCATACCCATCAAGGTACAGTTGCAACTGGAGTACCCACCAGAAACTGTACACCAACCTGCTTACACCCAACACTCTGTATCTCATGGACCAGTCACCAGACCCCCAGCCAGACTCCCAAGAACCCCTCTAACAGAGCCCTGCTCCCGTTATGGCCTAATGACCTGTCTAGTTTGTTCTCCACTTCCATTCCATCCTGTTCTAAATTCCCAGTTTAGTATTTACTTGTTTCATTTTATGTTTAATTGTTCTGCCCCTCATCATTACCAGATTTGGTATTATTACATTTCAAAATCTATATAAGTCTTCCATACTCATGTACTTACTCTCTAGTTTCAATCTCGAACTAGTTACACCCCAAATATGTCCTGATCCAGTCTCTACTCCTCTTGTCTGTCTGCATACTCAATTCCCAGAACTCCTGGAATCTACATCTTCCTTGTAGGTATTCTGTCAGCTCAAAATATAGACACCTGAATGAGTGTACAAGGGTGCAGCACATGTAAGCTGAAGCCAAGTCCATCCCAGTACTCTGGTAATTTCTGATACCCCTTGTACTAATCCCCAGAAACTCCATGGACTATTACCCAGGGACTCCATGGGACATTCCTGGAAGGTGTTCAGAATATTACTGGAAACTCCACAGGCTTAAGGAGATCCTTTCAGAACTTAACAATGGGGATCAGTAGTGAACAGATATTTAAGGACATGCACAGTGCAAGTGGTTGCAGCAATGGCATCTATGAATATGGTAACTCCCTTTTGGAATGGGTCAGTCTTACATAGAAGTGGGAAAAGTCATGCTGATATACAATGGATTGGCAAAGTCAGACAGGAATGAGATGCTGCTACACATCCATCAGGTAGGCAGAGGGATCGAAAGTCATGAATTTGTTGCCCATAACAATGAATTCTCCATATCTAAGGAATGCCACAAAAGCAAGCTATATGCTTGCATCAATGTTGATGGCATCCAGGGAAGACCCTGAATTGGAGTATGAGACTAGGTGTTGGAGAATGGGAGGGTGATGGGTGCAACAAGGTGGTGGGCTCATTCACCAAAGTAATGTTTGATATTCTAGATGACCTGCTGGATGAGAGGGGCTTCAACAGCCTCAAAGGGAAGGTCATAATTGACATGGAGGGATTTAACATGCCCAAAGTATGACTTGATTGTTGATGACTTGACATGTGAGGCTGAGATGGGCAACCCACTCAACAATGGTGGTTTTGTTTGCAGGCAGGAATGACTGATCCTGGTTGAGGTGGGACTGGGTGACAAAGTCAATAAAGGACTGCTGGCCTGTACTGTAGGTTTTCTGAGTGCTGTTGGCAATGCTATACCAGAGGAAGAAGGTGACAGATGGGGAGAGGTGAGCATTCATCTGATACCAACAATTAGGGGGTCACTCAAGCAGCTCTGCAGATTTAAAGAGAGGCAAAGGGTGAATAAGCAGGCATATTGAAAATGAGAAGCAGAATCACCAAGTGCATTCATCTCAGAAGAAAACTAAGAAGAAGAAAAGGAAAACCTTAGAAATAATGTGAGCATGATAATATTGCAGACAATGGTCATTGTGAAACAGGCACAGGTAATTTCCTTAGCAAGGGAAGCAACAATGGCTGAGTTGTCAATATGAAAGATCACATGATACCTGGACCATAGGGAACCCCATCATAGAATGGCCTGTAATACTGCATAAAATTCCTTGAATTTTATATCACAATCATAGAACTGATAAGGTACAGTGACTCAAAAACCCTTTGCATGTTTCACCCTCCAGACTTATATCCCTGATAACTCAAAGAATAAAAATGCAAAAATATCAAGAATATTTGTGAATATGCACTATCATATCTAGATTATGGAGGTATGATGCCATTACATAAGCTCCAAATATGGAAATATTACAAATATTTATATACAAGAGACTCATGCGAAGGGTTTTTTTGCTGGCAACTTTGATGACTATAATGCTTACAGTCATGTGACCTTGTTGATTGTTTACCTCCAATTGGGTCATATTAACAAAATCATGTGATGTCACATGACCATGTTGTACTGGAGTGTAAATATATGGTCTTTAGCAACCAGCAATGCTCCAATTCCCAAAATGCACACTTTGTCTCTTGCCAGCCAGAATCATATCCTCTCATTGCTTGATGTTAGCCATTCAGCTTTTTTTTTTAGCCACATTGCAGCTTTTACTGGTCATAGCATTTTCACAGTCTCTAAGCTTCACTCTAAGCATTGTTCTCATCTCTCTAAGTCCATTGGTGGTCATCCCTCAAAGCTTTCCCCTACCAACATTCATTATGCACAGCACCTTATCAGCTCTGGGAAGGCTGACACTGCTGTTGATGTGGCCAAAGCTCTTAGGAGTGTCACCAACCAGTTCATCTGCACCCAAACTGTGTACAATAGTCTTAATATGGTTGGGAATGCCTCAATAACCCTTCTAATGTTTGGTACTTCAGATTTACATCCCTGATAACTCAGAGAATAAAAATGCAAAAATATCAAAGATATTTGTGAATATGCTCTATCATATCTATATTATGGAAATACAGTGCCATTACATAAGCTCCAAATATGGAAATACTACAAATATTTATATATAGGAGACTTATTGGAAGGGATTTTTTGTGAGGTTGGAGAAGAATTTGTGATGTTATGGGCTACATGCTGTGGGAAGGACCTGGGTATTCTTTCAAGATAGATGAGAGGATGGATGGGGACCTTTATCTTAAGATTATAGAGAAGGACCTTCAAGCCAGCTTCAGCTATTATAGAAAATATGTGGGTGATGTCATCTTTCAGCAAGATCATGACCTTGAACATACCTGCAAGAAGGCCCAGACTTGGTTTCAAGATAATGATTTCAATGTTCTCCCATGGCCAGCACAGTCTCCAGACCTCAACCCCATTGAACACTTGTGGGACTATGAAAAGAGGAGGCTAAGGGATACTGGTGTTGTGGGAGAGGGTGGAGGAGGAGTGGAACAGAATTGATGCAGAGGTGTGTCAGAATTTGATTGAGAGTATGCCTAGGAGGGTTGTAGCTGTGTTGAAGGCAAAGGGTGGCTATACTAAGTACTAAATATAAGTAGTTTTGTGGGTCAGAGTGGTCAGCAAAAAAACCCTTCACATGAGTCTCTTGTATATAAATATTTGTAATATTTCCATATTTGGAGTTTATGTAATGGCATCATACTTCCATATTCTAGATATGATAGAGCATATTCACAAATATTTTTGATATTTTTGCATTTTTATTCTTTGAGTTATCAGGGATATAAGTCTGAAGGGTGAAACATGTGAAGGGTTTTTTGAGTCACTGTACCTGGGCAGTATACCAGTGGTTGTGTGAAGAGTGGTATAAGTTCTGACCATTATATATACGAAGAAATGAGTAGAATGGGAGAATATTGACCTATTCGGTGCAATATAAGAGAAAGTGAGAGAGAGAGCACGAGATGACACAGTAGTCAAAGAGTGCAATGGATTGAGTGGAGGCCTCGACTATTATAGTTCGAGGCCTGAAGTGTTCAGTAGTTCAGATATTGCTACCTATGTAGTAGCTGACACATTACCCTGATCACCGCTCATAGTAGACCTAGTTTATGTCTTACGAGTGGTGGTTCTTGGGTAAAAGTGTGTCTGAGTTTCATTAGGTGCCGAGTGCACCCACAAGTATACACAATGCTTCGAACTAATGAAATATGCAATATTCGAAGAATATAAAAGATAGAAAAATATGAATAAAATGTGTAAAATATAAATGAAATAAAAGGAGTGTTTTACCACAATGAAACTGTGGTAAAAGCATACTCCTCACAGGTTGTCAAACACACCACCAATGCCTTTGTGACCACCATCAGTAAATACATGAACCACTGGAATGATGGCTGAATGATGAAGACACCATTCCATGCATGGGAGAAGGTGGACCACCACTAGATAATTGGAAAATATTGGACTGGCCAGGAATTGAACCTGGGACCATCTCTAATCTAGACTGGATGTTCTACCACTGAGCTACCAACACTTTTAGATACTCAGTAGTGAAGTCAACTCTATATAGCCATTAACATTCAATATACACAGAAGCTGTGAGAGACAGTCAAACATTTGCACTGCTCTAAAGCTGAGTCTAGGCTGTCAAACCAACCATATCCAACACAGATATCAGCATGAGCATGGCCAGGCATCCAACAATGGGAGAAAGGGGAGGTGAATGAGGTGGAGAAGTTGATAAGATGCTGTATAAAGGCATGGGTATGGGGGATAACCTATGCAGAAAATTGCAAGGATCCAACAAGCTCTTGGATTTGCTTCAAAGTGAAGGTTGAAGTGGTAAGAGTGTCATCCAGTATCTGATGGATGTAAGCCAGTTTATCAGTAGGTAAGTGTGCTTCCATGGCAATAGTGTCAATTTCCAAGCCAAGATACTCCATCATTGTGCATGGCCAAATAGTCTTTTCATGCAGAAATGAGAGGCCAAGTTGGTTGCCAAGGGCTTGGCACCAGTCAATGGCTGCATTACCTGTCTGCAGTGAGGTCCCCAGTTTAAATATGGGTAGAAAATTATCAAAGTAGTGGCGAAGAGCAGCTGGAATGTGATGCACAATAATCCAGTGCAAAGCTTCAGTGAAAAGGTTAAAAATCCAGATGTCTTCCCAAAAACTGTACATCCCTCTTCCAATCTGCAAATAAAAAATGATTGAGCATGCTAAAAAGGTTGCACACAGCAAGTGATAGATCTACGATTTGCTGCGCCTCTTCAGGTACTGTGACATTTGGCTTAATATGGCTCTTAGGTAGTTATTTCTTGTGTCACTTTAATCAAAGCTTTGGCATGTCATAATATGTATAGAATGTAACAGAAACTCTGGCACGATAATTAGCACATAGCCAGTCACAGGCTCTTCGGAAGATGTAGATATATATGATAGAAATATAACCAAACGGTTAGGAAGTATTAAACAATAATCGAAGTGGATTTGAATTTGACAATGATGCTGTATTCATACATTGTGAGAGTGAATTGAAGTGGGAAAACTGGCAGTGGTGTAAGGTTGATGTGTAGTATCAAGTACGGTCCAGACGTCAAGTGAATTATCGCCTTCATCAGTGGGCTGATCCTTTTCCTTGATGAAAGGATCAGCCTGCAAAAATACTTCACGGATATTTGGGGCTCACAAACGGGAGAGTTGCTCCTCCAAACCCGGGTTTTGCATGGTTTACATGTTTCAATTGTCCATTCCCCCATACGAGCTCGTTTTTTTTACCCTTTCCACATCCACAACAAATCATAATCACCAGATTGTTATCAGCGAGAAATTTGCTATCATTCCACAATGCTGCACGGAATATCTGGGATTGGGGTATCACACTGCGTTTCGCCAGATAGCATTGCAATGAAACCCTTGAGCGCAAAGATACACCCTTTTGAATAGAATTTTATTTGACAACCCCTCTCCATGACCTGTGGGAAGCACGTGTCGATGTTGTGTCTTCGACCCCGTGTTGAAATAGACTCGTGCACCCAAGCTTAAGTCTAAACTTACACAATGCACTAAACATCACCGTCCCATCTTGTATCAAGCTTATATGACAGTACCCAGCCATACCGTACCTTAGAACACGTATTACCATCTCAGCCGTACCAAAGAGTATTTAACTACAAAAGTTACACACCCATACCTCAGTCGAATCACCCTTACGTGTCGACTGAGGTACGTTATCATCTTCTTGATTATAGTCACAATAGATTAACAAAAGCATGTCATAGTATATTTGTTATAGGTAACAAATATAGTTGAATCACCCTTACATGTCGACTGAGTATATTTGTTATACCCTGGCTGTTATCTATTTTCTTACAACCTAATTATAAAGAAATCACAACAATAGTAATGCCATTTCATATCTTGACATGTGGCGATGATGGACCCAATGACTATGGGACAGGGACCCTTCTGTCATACGAATTTGAGTACAAAGCAAGTCAAACCAAAACCAGACATAAGGTAGACCATCAGGCGTATAATAATTACGTCATTCATCAAAGTCCTAAGACCAAATTTTGAAGCGTGGACCTGAGAAACCACATAGATGTCGGTCTTGCCATGGGAAATACCGCTCCATTGCAGTACGAAAGCAGGAGGTGGTTTCAGAAAAGAACCTTTCTAGGGAAGCATCGGATAATTAATTAATGGAAGCAGAACTTCCAGTGAGAAATGAGTCCCGCGTCAGATTCTAGAATGCGTTCAGTTGTAGAGAGGCAGGGGCCGCTCGAATTCGAATCCAACAAAACAATCCCACACCACTTCTAAGAATACATAGGCTATGCGAGGTAGGCGTGCAACGTGCAAATAGCATATGGAAGCCACAACGCAAGGACGGTTTCCAAAGACGGGGATGAGCACATCGGGAAAATCTGAGATCTCCTTTTTTTACTTATTAGACTTAGAACTAAATTAAGAACATTAAGTTCGGTAAGTGCACCGTTTCTCCTCAGCCGGATGGCAGGTTAAGCAGTGACGTCATTCTAAGAGAACAAGAAAAACCATAAGTAACGAGTAAGTAGCTAAGGACTCCAGTTTAATTCCTGAATTTCATAGAAGTGAATAAAGTTCTCGAGTATGGAATATGGCGCGAGTTGGCGATCCGGTAACCTTTCGGCTGGGGCCTGGTTGCGTTTGTACGTCGCCTGGCTGAAGAGCGAACGGGGGCGGCTGTTTGGGATAAGGATTCCCCGAGCGTAGGTGGAGCGAGATGCAGGTAAGAAGCTCGATGTGTGTGAGGTGGGTTTATTGGGTATATTAAAGATCGCGTATTGGTGAAGGAGGATGAACAACTGTCGACAACTGAGGGTTCGATTGGATGATGATATTCAACGTGTTTCTTCTACATTTGATACATCCGTGTCCGTCGCGTCGCCTTCCTTACGCCATCACTACCGTCAACGTCATTCTTGCCGAGAATGGAAGACCATCTCATTAATATTCGCATCAAAGTCAAGATCAAGGTCGCGTTCCAAGAAAGTAACGAAGACGGGTGTATTTGGCTGGGTGTTGCATGGAATGGGAGTGGCTACTGGGCTAGAGATCCGCCAGTAGGTGCCAGGTGAGAAACTCGATAACGTGTAGACAGAAGATATAGAATGGCAGGCATTCGTGACGAACGATAGGTAAATGTCACACTGTGAGGCTCCCACAAATGAAGATGATATCCGTTCAAACGTGTTTCTTCCAATTTGATGTGCTCGTTTGTCGCACAGTAATATGGTTTTTCCTACGCTTTCACTACAGTCGAAGCCATCCCCACTATCACTATTTCTTTCGCTCTCGCTGTCGGACGAACCCTGTGCGCTATGGCCGGTGTATAGGATAGAGGTGGTGGGATGCGGTTCAACTCATGGCCTCGAAGCGTTCAAATGGGGCACTGAAAACCGGCAATAGTCTCGGTGAGAACGGAGGAGCATCCCACTAGGATTCAGAACAGGAACAATAAGCTGATGGTCAACCGAAGAACAAAGACACGACATACTTGAATACATTCCCAGACCATTACCAGCTACACCTGGCCCTGTTGCAGAGATAGACGCTCATGCATTGACACCAGCGGTGTCCGCGGCCCGGAAGAAAGCGCGATCGTGTTGGCCCGGGGAGAGAGTGGGGGTGTCTGGCATGACAATAAATGATCGGGGAGGGGTGGGCAGTTGGATACGGGGTGGCGTGTGGGTTCAAGTGTGGGCTACATCGGAATTATGTATGTTTGGCGACACCGTCTGAGGGAGAGATGGTCTCTGCAGCGGTAGTTTCGCCTTTGCTGTGTCAGAAGCGTGGCGCCAATGTCTTCACATTCTAGGAGGAGTGTCTTGGGTTAAGCATCTGAAGAGCCAATTGTAACTTTCCGTCCAGAGCTGTCACAATAACTTTGCTTCCTTAGGCACTCTCTGGATGTACAAGGGTTCATGAAAATATCCACCTCACAGAAATGAATAGAAAAGCTGCCTACCCTGACATTTAAGTCCACAAACGTCTATCCTAGTGTATTGGTTTCAGTACCAAGCACGTAGCGCCTTACGAGTCTCCAGCGTTCATGTATACAATCTAACAGAAAAACGTTGATCCAATAGTCTGCTCCTTAGCCTTAGGAGTGTAGATAGAATCTTGGGTTGCCTGTATTAGAGAGAGATGGGCAGTGCTACGATAAAGCATTAGTGAAATGAAGGATGTCATCATATAAGATATTCACTGATTAACAAAAGGCGCCTTCTCATCTATTTGTCAATCCAAGTCTAATAAACCATTGGTGGAGGAAGCTTGAGATACTCCGTTTGTGACGAGACGTTTAAGAGTCAAGATACGAGACGCGAAGACAGGTTGTCAGGAGGCTGCATCAGCTATTCTCGAACATGCAGAGTGAGGACCAGCGCCTATTATGTAAAAGGTTCCTGCCCCAGTGAAATTGGTGCGCGAAAACTATGTCAATGGAGAAAGACAAAAGGAACGGAACAGCGAAACATGGTAATGTAGAAGACATAGACTAATAGGATCAATGGGGGTTGAACACATGATATACTATGGGCAACACATGTATAATTATTTACTAATGAGTTGCTACCATCTACTCACTCTATCAGACGGAGAGCGGTCTTCTCAACAGCACCGATTGTTTCAGCACAAGGCGACTACTTTGTGGGAAACATTCACTGCCAACAAATTAGATACTGACTTCAGCATAGCAGGACCGAGAGTGTGTCAGGATTGTACGGTCATTTAACTTTTGGAAATCAAAAGAAGTATTATCCTTGTTCGGTACCGTCTCAGCTCTTTATGGCCTAAAATATTAAGTTGGAATTTTTGAACTAGAGATAATCCCCCTGATTCTAGAAGGAGATTGAGAGTTTCGGAACTAGATATCTGCAACCCTGTCCCGATCTTGTATTAAGCCCGTCGATAATTGGACCTGGTCCGCAGCCTGACTGACTAAGGAGACTCGTTGATACTGACATCACTCAAGTTTAAATGGACGTAGAATTTCACGGTCGGGAATGGCCTCTAGTAACAGCCATAGTATTGCTCTCACTAGTACGCATATGTCAGATGGTCCCAATCCCGTAAGCATTGGGACTCTATCTGAGTCATTGAGGTGTCATTACTTTTGTTTTTACCTTTCTAGATCGCCAGTATGAGGAGAGAGAACCACAACAGCACCCGCCTTCATGGAAGGGAGAAAAAGAAGGCCCGTTCGCTCTTCAGCCAGGCGACGTGCAAACGCGACCAGGACCCAGAGCTGAAAGATTACCGGATCGCCAACTCGCGCCATATTCCATACTTGGGAATTTTCTTCACTTCTATGAAATTCAGGAATTAAACTGAAGTCTAACTACTTATTCGTTACTTATGGTTTTCCTGTTCTCTTAGAATGACATCGCTGCTTATCCTGCCATCCGGCTAAGCAGAAACGGTGTACTTACCGAACTCAATGTCCTTAATTTGGTCCTAAGTCTAATAAATGAAAAAAGGAGATCTCAGATTTTCCTGATGTGCTCATCCGCCTCTTTCAAAACCGTTCTTGCGTTGTGGCTTCCATGTGCTAATTGCACGCTTCACGCCTACCTTGTTGTATCTCATAGCTATGTATTCTCAGGAGTGGTGTGGGATGGCATTGTTTTGTTGGATTCGTGTTCGAGCGGCCCCCCGCCTCTCCACAACTGAATGCATCCTAGAAACTGACTCGGGACTCATTTCTCAGTGGAAGTTCTGCTTCCATTAATCACCAAGTATTATCCGATGCTTCCCTAGAAAGGTTCTTTTCTAAGACCTCCTGCTCTCGGAGTGCTATGGAGCGGTATTTCCCATGGAACGACCGACATCTATGTGGTTTCTCAGGTCCACGCTTCAAAATCCGGTCTTAGGACTTTGATGAATGACGTAATTGTTATACGCTTGATGGTCTGCCTTATGTCTAGCTTTGGTTTTATTTGCTTTGTACGCATATTCGTATGACAGAAGGTAACCTTGTCTCATAGTCACTGGGTCCACCATCGCCACATGTCAATATATGGAATGGCATTACTATTTCTCTGTGGTGGTATCTTTATAATTAGGTTGTAAGAAATAGATAACAGCCGAGGCCGAAGACGCAACATCGATATGTGCTTCCCACAGGTCATGAAGGAGAGGGGTTGTCAAATAAAAATCTATTTAAAAGGGTGTATCTTTGCGTTCAAAGGTTTCAATGCTATCGGCGAAACGCAGTGTGATACCCCAATCCCATATATTCCGCGCAGCATTGTGGAATGATAGCAAATTTACGGACAATTGAAACATATAAACAATGCAAAGTCCGCGTTCAGAGAAGCAACTCTCCCGTTTTTAAGCCCCAAATATCCGTGAGGTATTTTTGCAGGTTCCTGATCCTTTCAGGAAAAGGATCAGCCTACTGACGAAGGCGATAATTTACTTGACGTCCGGACCGACGGTAGGTCTATTTGATACTACGCGTCAACCTTATGCCCAATGCCAGTTTTCCCACTCTTAATTCACTCTCACAATGTATGAATACAGCATCATTGTCAAATTCAAATCCACTTCGATCATTGTTTAATACTTCCCCTAACCGTTTGGTTATATTTCTATCATATATATCTACATCTTCCGAAGGGCCTGTGACTGGCTGTGCTAATTATCGTGTCAGAGTTTCTGTTACATTCTATAAATATTATGACATGCCAAAGCTTTGATTAAAGTGACACAAGAAATAACTACCTAAGAGCCATATTAAGCCAAATGTCACAGTACCTGAAGAGGCGCAGCTTATCGTAGATTTATCACTTGGCTCGGATTACCACCTACGGGGGCAACGCATATAACAAGCCATATACAATGCAAATAATTCCACCCACCACTATTACACCGTCCTACTGATTGAGCAGCCAGACCAGCTTGTAGTCCCGGGAATTGAAATGAGTACGGTCCACCCGCTGCCAGAAGGCATGGTTATTGAGATAAGTGGTAACCTGCTCCTGCATTTTCTCTAACTCTGCCTCAGTACCCCGTCCTTTTTCCTCCCCGGAAGCTTCGATGAGAATTCTGTAGTGGCCGCGTACGTGCCTCTGGAGATCATCCTTCGTTACAAACACACCAACCCTTGACAAACCGAGACACCCCTTCAAGGGACAAGTGTACAAGGCGGCCAGCAGGATATCTCGCCTCTGTGTTGTATTTATAACCAAGTCGCTCTGGTCTTCATGTGGACGCATGAGCGCGACTTGCAAGTCCGTAAAGGCATGCACCCTAATCCAATGCCTAACGAGCGAGTCTTGCCTGGTTAGATGCTCCCGACACAGTTTGCACGTCCTCGTGACTGCCTGTGGATTAGCGGCCGTAATGAACGTCACAAAGTCGGCGATGTCGGTCCTTTTCCTGAACGGCGTAGGAAATACTGCGCTCGCTGCGGTGGCCATGAGGGATGCGCTCACCGTGAAAGCACGGAGGATCAGGGTAGGGCACTTCCTCCTACTTTTAGGCTCCGTTGGGTGGGTAGGTGAGATAGATGGGCGCCGTTTAAGCGTAGTCATATTCGAGGATACCTCCGGCTCCCTCGCTATCTCCCTACATGAATTATGTTCCATGGTGCCGGACTTCGACGCCATGGATCTGGCGTGTTCTAGATTTTGATGTGGAGGGGAGCTGGGGTAGAGACATAAGTTTGATAATAAACTTGGTAGCCAGTATATATTTATTTACGCAAACATGAATATGCTTACCGTGTTAAACTCCCCCCGTGTGCGAAAACATTTCCTTCGAAGGGCTCGTTGAGACGCCCCGAAGTACACAACATAGGGACCACAACCTCTGGCCTACCAGTGTGGGAATCGTCCGTAGGATACGCGTGGGGTATGCTGTATTCTCGTCAATAAACATAATCAATTGTAGGAAAAGAACTTACGTCGTTTCAAAGTTCGTGGACCTGCGCTGACGACCAAAATATCCATGATCTACGAATTCTGATATATTTCGTTTTGCAAATTCTTGACAGAAATTGAGTGTAATGAGCACGGAACAAACCTGATGGTGCCCGCGGGTATGCGTACACAGGCATCGCCGTGGAATAATGCCTGTCAGTTCGTTGTGAGCGAGAACTAAAAGGATGTCAGGAAAGAAATATTTCAAGTAAACACAGATTTTTTTCCTGAAAGATTGCAATGTCACCTATTTCTGTACTCAAACTCATTCAAGTGTGGCAGCGGGAATGGCCCGCTGGGATCGCGTGTGAACGAAGCGGGTAGGGACGAGTCGTTCAAGATGGACGTCCCCACGCTCCCTGAGACGACAGCAAATCGTCGATCTCTTGATTGTATTATCGCAGTGTGCGGGAAATCGTTCCCGGATGCCTCCCCAAAAATTTCACGTCTCTCCTCCAATCTGAAAATGAAACATAATTGAGCATGCCAAAAAGGTTGCAACAATAGGTGATATGAAGCCTCGCACATCTCACTGTCTGCATCCCCTACTACATCCGGATTCCTTCGACTGCGAGCACTTGGAGACCTGGCGCCACAATCAACCGTGCCGTTAGTGATACGATCTCATATAAAGTGGAAGTCAAATGGAAAATACAGACACTGTATCATTTTCAGAGTGGGTCTGATGGTGGATTATTCTCCAGAGGTCCATGAGACGAATATGGGTTAAGGGGTGTAAAAGATAGATGGCTTTGAACCTTCCCCGAAGCGAGGTTCCCACACCTGTCAAAATCATTGTACTTTTCTGATTGTTTATATTCCAATCTCAGCCATTCTTCGTTTCAGCAAAGGCTCGGCAATTATGTCCTGCCAAAAAGCCATAGATTTATCCAATATCCACATACTATAAGAAGGATCTCGACTGGGCCGGAGAGGTGTAACAGCAAGACTCAATGTACGAGACTAAATAAGTCGGACCCAGTTGAGTGGCTAGTGTCGAGTGCCGCACGATCCCTGGCATGCCGGGAGTAGTTCGGCACTCAACGTCCAGCTGAGCATATGTAGGACTCGCACGCCTTGTGTTCTCGTACGACGTCGTTGTCAATCCTCAGTCCTTTCTGTTTTCTCATCACTGACTTCTGATCCTTATATCTACATATCTACACAATTATTATTTTTTTTTTAAAAAAGCTCACTCGATGACATCTGGATCCCTACCTCAAGGCGTGTTCGCCCACTTGGGTATCAACCTGAACCCTGAAGGGCACCTGCCCCACCCCGAAGCAGGACTGGAACCTCCTCTTTCGGTGACAGCTGGTATCCCACATTCCCCGGTCATCCCACACCTGGAGGCCACCAGCAACAATCAGGGAGATCACCAGTCCTCCCCCCCTCACGAGATCGATCAACTAGAGGCTCAGATTGCACAATTGGCTGCACAGTGAGACCTCCTGTTGGCTCAAGGCAGACCAGATGTCCATGGCAGCAGGGTCCTTTCAGACGTCTCACCAGGTGTGATGAGATTATTCACTGACCCGGATACGATCCAGCTGGCCAACATACAGGCCTCCATGGGTGGTGACACTAGGACCACCAAGAAGGCAGCGGTCCCTGATATAATTCCAGGATTCAAGGCCAATGCCTTAGAGATCCGTGAGTCCATCTATCTCTCTCTTTGGCCCAATTGGACACAGCCACAGCACTCTCAGTGTGCAGCATCATTCAGACAGCTCAGGGGCCGGCCTGCACCCCATTACAGACAGTCCATCACAGGGAGCTGCTGGCACCTGGGAGGAGCATGAGTTAAGCCATCATGCGGCTGGCCTGCAGAGTCCCATGGCAGTCCAATGGATGCCAGGCTCTGGGCCAGTCATACAGCGCAATCCCCCCCCCCTTTCTGTTGCTTGCCGCACCTTCTATTCATTTTTATACCTTGTGTCAGGGGCCAACCAGCTCATTTTTATTGTATCCATTCACAGCCATTCCTCGGAAGGTAGAGGAAGCCTTCAGGAACCTACACTACATCCCTTATACAGCCCTCACTACGGAGGCGCAGCGGAAGGCAGAGAGAGGCTTGGAAGAATTCACCTTCTCACCTTCAGGCAACATTGTGGCCAAAGGGCTGGACTGTGATAATGAGAGGAGCATCTCCATTATTGACTGGCTCTCAGCAGCAGCAGCAGCAGCGGTCGACCGTACTAGGATTCACGGGGGTGACACCAGAGCTGATGCGCTCTCGGCCCACCACGCAGTTGTGACAACCATTGTGAAATCCCATAGCTGGGAAGTGGCCATGGAATACAATGTGCAACAGCGTGAAGCAGCTGCCTGCAACCCAACCCACGACTTGAGCTGCCTGGACACCAATGCCCTGACAATCATCTCGACATGGGCAGCACTGCAGGCATCAAGATCCGGCACCACCTCAGTCTCCCCAGTGAAACGCCTCGGGCCAGCTGGGCCACCGCCCCTCTCCACTTCTCCTCGAAAGAGGCCTCGCACAGATGGGGAATGTTCACATTGCTTTCGGTGTGGGACACAGGGGCACTTTCCAGCCGACTGCACAGCAAAACTCACATCAGCAGGGAAAAATGCTGCCCCAATCGCCCGGGATGCCAGAAACAAGCACGCCTTGGCATCCCCCGATGGAAAGCAGTTTTGTTTCAAGTGGGCAACAGGAACACAGTGCCGGTGGGGTGACACCTGCACCAATGCACACATGTGCAGCATCTGCTTCGAGCAAGACCACGGAGCAGCAGCCTGCAAGCATCTCTGACCCAAGAAGGGTCACGATGCCGCTTGATCCAATCGAAGCAGCACATACAGTGGGTCAAAAAACTGCCCCAATGTTTGTGCATTTTAGAAAGATTGATACTGTGTGAAGGAATGACATCAGCGAAAATTCTGAAAAATTCACATGATATACTAGAACATGTTGGCTATCTACCAACTTAAGAAATCATGTGATTCCAATCAAAACTCATTGCTTAATAAATCAAACAAAATAATCACTCATTGGGGCAGTTTTTTGACCCTCTATTATTTTCTCTGATTTTCAATATTACACACCAGTATAAGGTAGGAGTGGATCATATGAATCATCAACATGTCATGTGACCTTATTTGTATCAATTTGGCATGCTGAACTTTGTTCATTCATCTCCTTGACTCCTTACCACCACTATGAAATCCATCTCTGCAGAAAAGCATTCTTCTGTTATTTTTCTCCTCAATGAGGGGTATTCCCAGTGTCAAATTCAAGCTAGGACTGGTCTGGGAAAGGGTACTATTGGCAGGATCAGTAGGGAGGTAGAGGGGTATAAGGAAAATCATCCTGGTGGCCATTCTTCCAAGCTTTCCCCTTATGATAAACAGTCAATTATCCATTAAATCAGCTCTGGGAAGCTTGACAATGCTGTCCAAGCCACCCAATTTATAAATTCCATCATATCTACCTCTGTCACTCCTCAGACTGTTAGGAATGTGTTGAAGGAAGCTGGCTTTAGGTCAGCAACAAAGAAGAAAGTCCCTATGTTCAAGGGGTCTCATCGTCAGCAACATCTAAAGTTTGCCCAATACCATGAAAATTGGACTATGGAGGACTGGAAGAGGGTGTTGTGAACTGATGAGACAAAAATCAATAAGGATTGGGTCAGATGGGAAGGTATATGTTTGGAAGCAACAAGGGGAACCAGTATCAGACAGGACCACCACACCAACTATCAAACATGGAGGGGGGAATAACTTGATGGTTTGGGGGTGTATGGGCTGGAATGGGGTGTGGAAGCTGATAGAGGTGCAGAAGAACATGGATACAGTGCAGTATTATGAGATTTTGGAGGAGGGAGTGGAGGAGAGCATTGAAAGTTTGGAGATGGCTGAGGATAAGTGGTACTTCCAACAGGACAACGATCCAAAACATACCTCAAAAAAGGCAGACCAGTGGTTATCTGACAATAACATCATTCCTATGAATTGGCCTGCCCAATCCCCTGATCTAAATCCCATTGAACACCTCTGGCAACACCTCAAGGCCAAACTCCAACAATATGACATATCACCCAAAGGAGTACATAAATTATGGGACAGGGTGGCAAAGGAGTGGACTGAAATACCACCAGAGACATGTCAGAAGCTAATAGAAAGCATGCCTAGGAGGATACAGGCAGTTTTAAAGGCAAAGGGGGGTCATACAAAGTATTAGATTGTAAAATAATAGAGGGTCAAAAAACTGCCCCAATGAGTGATTATTTTGTTTGATTTATTGAGCAATGAGTTTTGATTGGAATCACATGATTTCTTAAGTTGTGTTACGACCGGACAAATCCCGCCGGACTCCAGGCACTAACTCGTACGCCCCCACGCGCTACAAGCACCAATCGTCTGTTTATAGGATTTCCCACCCGGACTCCGTTACGTCAAGACTCGTTACGTTCGACCTCATTAAGACACATATCAGTCACCGGACTTCCCCCGGACCCCGTCTCTGTCTATGTCCGTCTTCGTCCCACGCATCAGTCACTGGAACCCGCTTAGAATCCCGTCACCGCTCTAATCGAGCCCCGTTCCCGTTTTAGTCAAATGACCTGTCACGATTTAGGACTCCACTCCCGCTCCGTTTCCCGTTATGGGTTATGCTTTGTCACGATTCGGACTCCGCTCCGTTCCGTCCCGTTCCTAACACCAATTTGGTGTTTACTATTCCCGTTTTATGTTTTGCTCGTTTCGTCTCATTATTACTGGATTCGGTATGTCATGCATTCCACGGTCTATATAAACTGGCAGATGTTGTACATACAATCCAGTCAGAAAATTAGCTTAGATTCCCCCCAGTAATCTAATACATTTTCCTCTCTAAACCCTACTCTTATCAGACCGCTCGCACTAGTCGGAGCCCACGGGCTCCGGCGCATCTATCTCTCTCGACTATTTCGATTCACGACTCACAACTCACAACCTACGACTCACAACCCACGAACCCCCGCCCGGACTCCCCGGGATTCCCGTCCGCCTGTCTGAAATTGGACAATACGATCTAGCGAGGGCACAGCCTATAAGCTGAAGCCAAGTCCTACCGGATATACCGCGGGTTTCTCCGGAAACCTGGCCTGAGTGTGTATCCTAACAAGTTGGTAGATAGCCAACATGTGCTAGTATATCATGTGAATTTTTCAGAATTTTTGCTGATGTCATTCCTTCACACAATATCAATCTTTCTAAAATGCACAAACATTAGGGCAGTTTTTTGACCCACTGTACATTAAGTAAATATGGTATACTCGACAGGTGGGAATACGTTATCTCAGGTTTAATCAATGGCTTCGATATTGGGGTAAAGGACTGCATGTCACGCACTGTCATTTTTCGAAAATCACAAATCCTCTTCATTAGACACGGACTTTATATACAAGTACATAGCAAGCGAACAAGGGGCTGGACACTACTCTCGGGGCTTCACCCCAGTGGAGCTAGAGCAGATCATCGGCCCATTTCAGACCTCCCCACTGGGCCTCATCCCAAAACCAAACTCCAACACTTACCACCTAATCCAAGACCTTTCCTTTCCCCGGGGAGACCCAGAATACCCTTCCATAAACAGTGGAATAAATTCAGACAACTTCCCCACAGAGTGGGGCACCTTTGCGGATGCCACAGCACTAATCTTATCCTTACTGGATGGCTGCGTAGCAGCCACATTCGACATCTCTGCCACATACAGAGTGACCCCCATAAGACCAGATCAACAGAACGCTTGCTGCATTTCATGGGACGGCTTGGTATATGTACATTGACCGAGCAGTAGCATTTGGTCTGGCCTCCAGCACTGGAGTTTTTGGCAGCATTGCAGATATGCTGATAGCACTGTATCGGAAGGCAGGCTTCGGACAGCTACTCAAATGGGTGGACGACTTCCTAGCCATTCGCCTTCCAGGTCAGATTTGGACAGAAGAGGACTTCATCACCTTGTCCACCCAATTCAGGGTCCCATGGAGCAGAAGCAAAACACGACCATTTGCAACAGTGCAGAAGTACATTGGCTTCCTATGGGACTTGAACTCCAAGACAGTTGCTGTGCCACCAGAGAAACTACGCGCAACCCTCACCTTGATCACGCAGTGGATGGCAGATGGCACGCAGTTCTCAGCAAACAAGGCGGAGAAGCTACATGGGAAGTTGGTGCACTTGTTGGCCATCTTCCCATGGATCAGGCCCTTTCTCTGGTCCATCGCGGCATTCACAAGCAGTTTTCATTCTTGCAGAGCACACCTACTGCCAACCCCATCAGTGCGAGCAGATCTCTCCTGGATCCAGTACATACTCCGGCATCTGCCAAACGAACTCCCAATTCCATCGCCTGACGTAGTAGACATCGGCTGGTGGGGAGATGCCAGCTCATCCTACAGGATAGGGGTCATCGTCAACTGCCATTGGGCTGCCTGGAAATGGGCTCCCGGTTTCAAAGTCGGCCCTCACTGTGAATGCGATATTGGGTGGGCAGAAGCAGTAGTGGTAGAGCTGGGCCTGAGATTGGCACTGCAGAATGGCTTGCTGCGCCATCAACTCCCTTCTCATTCAACGTTCTTGGTGCGCTCCAACAACAGTGGGGTAGTCGCTGTTATAAACAAGGGTCATTCCCACAGCAAGGAGACAAACAAGGTCCTAAAAGAGATTTACCGCCTACTAGCCACCCACCGAATACATTTGAAAGCCATTTACATACCCTCAAGAGACAATGTATCGGACGCCCTCTCACGAGGACACATCACCGAATTTCTCAGGGGTTTCCCGAGGGCAAACACCCATGCCAAGATGGATATTCCCATCCATTTGCATCATCGGATCCAATCATCGTAGCACCGGCATTGCTACCAGCACCATTTACCCGAGCATTGAATATATCATCATCTAATCACGGGCACCTAGCCCCATCCCCACTGAGACCTCCATGCAAAGCAGCAGAGAGGCTGTTCAAGTGGAGAGGCATCAACACACCCCCACCAGCTACTATACAGCACCCGGTCCTCCAATTAATCGCAACGATCACATCAGAGGCCTCTTTAAAGGAACCCAAAGCCTACAGCACTGGCCTATGAAAATTTCACATCTTCTGTGACATCTTCTCGATTGCAGAAGTGGACAGACTACCGGCGTCCTTCCCAGTGATCCATTCCTTTGCTCTCTGGACAGCTGCAGACCCATCATTTCTCGAAGATGGCCTGGCTGCTGGAACCAGATTCGAGACAATCTCTGTCAGCATGACAAGGAAATATCTTTCATCAATCAGGGCATGGCATATAGCACAAGGCTGGCCACCACCGCCGTCCGATGAGGAATGCACAAAAATTGAATGGTCACTATGAGGATTGGAGAACTTACAAGGCATGGCACGAAAATGACCCCCACGACCCCCAGTACAATTGAGGATGTTATTCGCACTGAAGTCAATCCTGGACCTGAGCAATGCATTCGATGCATGCATTTGGGCAGTGGCTTCATGCACCTTCTGGGGACTAATGCGTTTTGGTGAGGTTACCGTGACATCCAGACCGCACTTTGACACCACCAAACACCTAAAATGAAAGGATGTTCTAATTAGTTGTGACAATGATGGAAAACACTATGCACGTTTAGACCTGCCATCCGCGAAGACAGCCAAAGTCAGAGAGATTCAGGCAGTATTTATAATGGACCAACAGGGAGTCTGCCCGATTGATGCCTTGATCAATTTAGCCAAGGTTGTCCCAGCAGGGCCGGACGATCCTTTATTTTGCTGCGAGACAACAAGGGAGAGGTCAGACCAATAGTTAAAAAGGCAGCACTCTAATTCAGTCCTCCAGGCTTGTGGATGGGGAACAACCTTTGGCCACTCTTTCCGCATTGGTGGCACCTCCTTCTTCTTAGCGCAAGGAGTTGATCCCGAGATAGTACGACTAGCGGGCAGATGGAAATCCTTAGCATACGAAACATACATAAGGGCCTTTGAGCAAATTGCATCATGGCACATATCAAACCTGTCTGCCAGAAATGCGGCTGCCTAGGTTGGGTGAGCGGCGTAGTCTCACCGTGGTAGTAGGCAGGCCTTTTGCGGGTGAGCGGCGAGTCTTCCCATGCACACATGGAGAGCTAACGCTCTTCCTCTACCCACCCTAGCCCCTTCTTTAGACAGCGGCAGTAATCAAGTATCAATATTTCAATGTGATATATTTACCGTAGTTAGCGGATTATACAGTAACGAGAGCTGTTAATGCGTTATGATTACCCGCCCTCCTGAGCGGCGAGTCTTCCCATGCACATGTGGAGAGCTAACGCTCTTCCTCTACCCAACCACTCAGCTACAGAAAATGGGCCCTGTTATTCAGGCTTCTACATGAAAATACGTCTACCCCTGTACATGGAGAGGGGTTGTTAAATGGATCCCGCCCCGCAGGTATCCAACAGGATGCTTTCTAGTTTGTTGTGGGAATGTGTTGTATTGCATTATGGAAGGTTGCATGAGTGGCCAAACTTGACCTTGGACATATTTCCATCATTTCCACAGCACTATACTTACTAACCCGCAGAGTTGGATAATTACACACCAAATATGTCCTCCTGGTTCATTACCTCAATTAGAACCCTTTGAATTTGGATACAATCGTGAATCCTTCAGTCTGATCCTCACTTTCGGCTGAATTACACATTATGGATCGAATGATCAGAGACTATATGAAGATCAAATCCGGTTTCTATTCATTGCTATTAACAAGACGGTTGGAAATGGAGTATTTCGGGGATGTTTCTGAATATCATGTTTGAAATTTTAATCCTCAGTATTGCATCTTAGGCGTGTAATAGTATTAACCATGAAGCCAAATGTTTTTCCTCACAGAATCTCCAGGCATTGCAAATTTTCTTTGCAGAATGAGCAATACTTGCAGTCCACATCAATCGTATCAATCTCGTCTCGTACACAATTGTTATCCTAGGGCATTCTTCCTAGTAAACGTTGAATGCTGACCCGTTGACTCTTATCCTAGGCTTCTTTTGAGAAAACCTGATACTACCATTTGATTAATTTGGCCTTGCAGCCAAACGATTCCACTTCTTCTACTTTCGATGCTGGAGTCTGGAGATATGGAATATCTCTGTACTCTATTGTGAGCCCAAAAATTCATAGACACTGTGCCGTCAAACATTGCAACATAACTGGCCATTTGACGAGGGATTGAAAGAACACTAAGTCATGTCGAGAGTTGATTAGTAACACTACCTCTGTTAACCTTAATTGCCAATCCGTTTGAAGGCCCTTCAAAGCTCCACCCTCGGTTGAGTGAGGTTGGTGGTCTTAACATGAGATGAGATATTTCATCAGGGATTTGTGAATGTCTACACCCATTATGTAGACTCCCTAGATCTATAGTAAGCTTTTATACTGACTAGTAAATAGGGATCTTGTGAAAGTAGTGTGTCTAGCTGAGTCTAGCCAAGCTAGCTAGCTCTCCTAGATGGCTCTAGACAATATAGATGGCATACTTACTGATCTTCCCACTTTCCTGATGTTCCATTGATATATTTAAATACATATGCAGAGATAGTGGAAATGAGAAATGCAAATGTCATTAGAAATGCAAATGTCATTAGAAATGCAAATGTCATTAGAAATGCAAATGTCATTAGAAATGCAAATGTCATTAGAAATGCATATATCCACTTCTAGTGAGAAAAGTAGTACCTGGGGGTGCAGAGAAGATTTGGGAAGGGATACAATGCATGTGATTATACAATAAACACATATTTCAAATGGTTTTCAGATCAGTGAATTTAAGGCCACCAACCACCTTGAAGATTGCTTCCAGAGGCTTATCTATCCTTGTCAAGCAGGGACAGAAATATAAGGACAAGATTTATTGATAATGCAGTCAGATTCGTAGTATATAATTGACACATTAACAATGAACATCATCAAAAGAGAAAGCATCGGTTGGATAGGGTCAACAAATAAGGAGCTGCTGCAGGTCACAGTCGCACTGTGGTTCCAAAATGGCTGGACCACCATCACAATGGTAAAAGGACACAGCGATGCCAGCGATGCACTAGCAGACAGTGTTACACTGAAGATGATACCAGACATGCTGAACCTGTGTATACCTGAGAGTATCCACACACATGGCATATGTCTCCAATATGCCATGCAAGCTCTGGTCTACCATGGTATCCTGGGACAGAGAGAACCCACTGCAAATACCCTAAAGCATGTAGTGGCAGATCAGGTCCACTTTGAAATTGATGATTGGATGAATTGGAGATCTACACATGGAAAGGTGTGGTTATCAATATGGAAGAAACATGTCAGCAGAAATATCTGAAGCTTCATGTGGAGAACCTTACAACTGGGAAGTCATGGCTTAATGTCCCACAATTTGAAAAATGGGCAGTGTATGAGAAATGTGAGTGCATTGAATCTATGAAGCATGTACTACTTGACAACAAGTGTATGGAAGGAAAGGTTATTTGGCAATTGACTGAAAGGACATGAGCAAAGACTGGAGAAGTATGTATGTCCTGGGAGTACATTAGGGAACATCTTAGATCATTGGCTAGCAGACTGCAAAATGCCAGAGGAGAAACTGGATTTTACCATCCTTGTGACAGACACCATCTGCCTGTTCTGCTTGAAGGCATTTCCTTGTTAAATTTACAATATACAGCATGTTTGGCTTATAAACATGTGAGGAACTGTATACAAGTATGCTACTTATATACTAAACTCCTGCCTAAAAGCCCACAAGCAAGATGGTTCCCACAGTCACATGCAAAATTGGTTGCAGTCCCTACTATTCCAACATTCCTCAGGGATCAAGCATGGTGCAATGGACATGCAAGAATCATCTTCCCTTTCCTTATTTTTTATTGACCCTATGCCCTATGGAACCAACTGTTAGAATGGATGTTAGAAAGCACCCAGACAGTTCATGTGAGGGTGCAACACATAAGTTGAAGTCAAGCTCCACTCATCTCTAGAGCCAGACCTCCCAGTAAGTATGGATGGCCTCCCAGTTTCCTGCCTTAGTCCCTGTTAGAATGAAAGAAGGGAAGGGGGATCGGGGCACAGAATAGTGACCCTAGTGGACGAATAGACCACCACTCATACTCAAACTCAGACTCAGATTGACCGCATGGTGGACAGAACCAAAGCCATGGATAAGGACTACTATGGATACATGTGGGTACTTAAGGTTCTGAACCACATATTCCAACAGTCCCTTCTGCCTCCTACACCTTAACAACAAGCCTCAGTCTGGCTGGAGGCAAGATAAAGATTAAGTATGAAACAATACTTCAGATAATGAAGATGTTATTGCACAAGCTTCTAAAACATGAGAGAGGGGAATCCAAAATGATATTCTTGTGTCAATATTCAAACTAAATAATAATAGTGTACAAGGTGGGGATTTTTGTAATAAAGTAAATGGAAGAATGGGAGGCCAAGAATGGGAATACAATATTAATGGAACAAGGCAATCAAGAAAACAGCACAAGGGATCAAGACATGGGATACAAGACACCAGAAAAACAGTAAATGCTCTGAGGTGGCAAATGATGTGACAAAGTGATGCCAGGAATAGTGGAACACCATCAGAATGGAATTGGGATGGAATGGCTAAAAAAGGAAGTTGTCAAGTGGGTGTGTTGTCAAGGCACTGTCATCAAAGAAGCCACTATTGGGGACACTGACATTGGGATGCTGAAGGATAGTAAGAGTGGAAATGACACACAGAGGCCTGAAAGAAAGGTTCCTCATATTACACTCGATATGTCCCTGAAAACCAACCCTTAATGATATACTAGTATTAGTCCCCAACTCAATCCTTAACAGTTTATACTTTTGGTTTAGCGCCATGGTACTATTTTCAATAATAATTGAGGCAAGTTTATAATAAAATGCTTTAAGATAATGAAGAGTATAATTGACAGTCTATTCTTTAGGGGTATCAAAAAAGATATGCAAGGCTTAACTTCAAACAAGTACACATGTGACCACCAAAGTCGACAAGCTGGCAATTTTGAGAGGGGAATGTTTAGGGATCAAAAAAACAAAACGATAAAGCAGAGAGTTTAACTTACAAAGAAGACCATCGCTATTAACTATCAACCACTATACTATCGGACTATTCAAAACCTTTTTTAAAGGTCGATACATATATTAGAACGCTTTTCCATTGGTGGGCAAATTACTCTCCGCCAAGTAATTGGCCGGCGAATTCTTAAAAATATGCGTAACATCAACTTGTGATTATGCTTAGCTGAGCAGAGTGCCCTAGGAACACATACGAATCTGCAAACGTCCCAATGAAATCGTCCTAGAATTACATAAGTGCCTGGCCCTATGTAATGGTGGATTATCGCATACAAGATGGATAGGTAGTCTGAGAAAAAACTGAACCATTTGAAGTTTTCCGCTAGAACTTGTGTTGCCTGCTCATTTGCCATATGAACTAAAATACTCCTTCTCATGGAATTTGTATGATCTAGCGCCACAGGCGCCCAAGCCCCTTGTTGTGAAGATTGTGACTGTGACTGTACCTCACGATCAGCGGGATTTACATCACACACTGCACAGACATTTGAATGCGACATGAAAACAGTTCAGCGCTCCAATCATGAATCTTTTACTTGGCTCGAGGCTTCTCGCAATTTTTATGATTTGCTTCAATGTGCTTGGGCATTTGACCTCTCTGTTAATCGTATTCACAGTAGTTATCCACGTCTATGACGGAGTGCATGTCCGGAATGGACGTTAGACTTAACAACGACCCTTAATGACCGTATTACTGGAAGATACTTCCCGAATGAGGGTCGGGAGCGGTCCTTCAGACAGTTGTGATGGCCAACAACAGTACTACCAGACCGACGGAGTCCGTGCTAACCGGATGATCTCCTTGTGGAAACCTGTGCAATGAGCATGATATGACGACGGGTTCTTTTGAATCGGGTCTAGCGGCCAGCTCGTGTTTGGTCAAGAAGACAACAATAGGAAAGGAAACGTCCCTCGCATATCGATGAAATGAAAATCCTCTAGGACGCCGCTTAACATAGTTGCCCGAAAAATCATATATAACTGAGCAAGCTTTCTGTTCTTTCCTGTAGCGAAAGCTCCCCCCCTCTGTTGACTCCCCCTTTTGTGACCATGGTACTCAGCATCTTCCCAGCAATCATTGTTCTATCTCTTGGCCTTTGCACCCTTTGGTCTCTTTTTCAAAAGAAACTACGCGCCACACTGTCACCACTTGAAGACCTTTCTTTATTAGGTGAACAGCGTTTATCAGGTCAGAGAATTCGTGGAACAGCCCTTGTTTGTGGTGGCAGGTGGGTCTGGCATTTCCTCCCTGAATAACATGGGTGTATAATAACGTATTTTATAGCATTGCTGGGTTGTTAACCGCCAAAGTTTGTTCTGAACATTTTGAGAATGTCATCATAGTCGAAGCCGAAGACTGGCTCAGTACGCCTGAAGGTCTAGAAGACCGTCATCGTGACCCCAATGCCCAGAAGCGATCACGCGTTCCCCAATATACCTCACTGCATGGATTCCAACCGTTCGCGACTATGGCACTCCGAAAAATGTTCAACTATTTTGATGCTGAAGTGAGAAAATCTGGTGCACGGTATGTAGTCAAACGGTTCCGCCTCATCGATCAAGTTCAAGCAATCGTTTTAGCTTTGTCCCATTCGATCTACAGGCGCATTATTCAGGAACGTACTTTGCCTCTCCGCTACACCAATATGCCGATGGTGCTCTTCCTTCCGTTCCCCTTCTAACACGACCTGCCTTCGAGACCATTCTTAGAAGACTTGTCCTGACATGTCCGAATGTGCAATGTATACCTGGCACGGTTGTTGGAATGAACAAGGAACCATATTTTGCTGACATGATTGGATCAGTACAAGTACGTTCGTCGTCGGGAGATGAGATAACCATACCTGCCACTCTAGTCGCCGGTATGAACTTTTTCTTTATATATTACATTAGACTTACCTTTCGTCAAGACTGCACAGGACCGGCTCTCGCAGGGCTTAGATGGCTAAAGGCGCTCGCTCCCGCATCAGACAAATCCCTCGAGTCCTTGAAAACGACATACAATCCAAAGATGTCGTATACAACATGCGAATTTTACGTCGACCCTATTTTATTGCACCCTCTGAAAGCGCTCGGAGTTCCGGCCGATTACGAAACAGCTGGAGTCTTATACTTGTACTTTCCTGACTCCGCTCTGGATAATAAGTGTCTGATCATCGCCCGAAGAGAAGGGAACTTTTGTGAGTCAGCGTTACACTTATTCCCAAAGAATCCACCTTACTATTGTTCCGTACAGTACAAATGATATGCGGAGGATGGGATGCCCACGAACAAATTACGAACATTGACGATATAATGATGTTTTTATTACGAATGAACTCAGCCTCTCCTTTACCTCATTGGATACAATTAATGCTTACCTTGTTCAAACAAGAAACGGTTCCGACTACGTTCGCCTACGCACGTGCTCGTAAGAAAGCCTATTCCCTTTCTTGACAATCTGTTGATTTCGTGGTATCTAGCACCATCAGTATACGTGCGGTATTATCAAGCTCAGAACCTCCCTTCCAACTTTATCGCCATTGGTGACTCCGTTCTGCAGTTGAACCCGATTCGAGGGTAATGTTTTCGTCCTCATCCCATTTATCTATATTGAAATGTATCTACTTCAGCCAAGGCTGTACTAAAGCATGCGTCGAAGCTGTCTCCCTAAATGCTTTACTTTCGCGCTGTTCACCCTTGCAATATGGGTCTCGTGAAGTTTTACCGAATAATTTCGGTCGAGAATTTTTCGACTTGCAGGCGACACGGACTGGTTTCCTCTGGTACCTTGAGCTCACCTTCGTTGTAGTGAAATTGCGATTAATTATCAACCTTCAGGGATTTGTATAAATCTGATGATTACGCTTGGCAAACGACAGTGCCCACCAAAGGAGACAATCTACACACTTCTGGCGCATGGAGACGAGCATATGGCTCTCTTTTGATGCGTTTAGTGGTACAGGTGCCGTAGATTTGACATCCGACACCGTGACCTACATATCTGACTAGGCGGTACCTTTCAGGATCGTGAAGTCGCAGCAGTCTGGTGGCATGTACTAAGCTGGCTAGCTCCTCCCACAGACCTCATGACGCCGATGATTTTATTTAAGGTCGCCTGGATATCTTTGCAAGAACATCTCAAGATTGAAATTTTACCAACATGGCCAACTCTTCTCTATAAATATAGAGAAGTAGCTTCTCGTTTATTATCATCATCTTCAATTGGACATTAACGACTTCGAATTTGTGATTTCATCGTGGACATGGACATTTCAGGACTTCGAATTGTGATTTTATCATGGACATGGACATTTCAGGACTTCGAATTGTGATTTTATCATGGACATGGACATTTCAGGACTTCGAATTGTGGTTTTATCATGGACATGGACATTTCAGGGCTTCGAACTTGTGATTTTATCACGGACATGGACATTTCAGGGCTTCGAACTTGTGATTTTATCACGGACATGGGCATTTCAGGGCTTCGAATGTATGATCCCATCATCGGACGATTAACAGCTTCGGATCTGTAATCTGATCCTCGGACTTCCTGGCAGGCTAGTAGATGTATAGTAATGACCTACTATACCGTAGAAGACAATGGACTTAAAATCTACGTAGTAATATACAACTCTTAAATAGTGAAAAATATTAATATCATCCTATCGATGAGAGGAGTTAAAATCTGTTACAACCTTCCAAAAAAAGAACAAGAAATCATACCAAGATTGGCAAGAAAGGGTAAGGAGGGAAAGACCATAAAGTTCACGTAGCGGATGCAAATATCCGTGCTAGTAAAATCTTTTACAGTGCCTGTGAAGGAATGGAAATCGCAATTGCGGCAGTCCACCTTGACATTATAATTACACATTAACACGAAATCACATATGTGTATGCGCTAGCGATGATGCAAGAGACTGGTTACCGCAAATTTGGATTATACGCAAAATGGTTATGCCAAAGAAAATCAGTCGGATCGACTTGACAGATGACCACCACCTGGGAAATGACCGCTTCAAGCTGGTCGTGGGCGACAACAGCATCTTTAACCATGTTTGCTCCAATAAGTGTCAATTTCTGGAGATGAGGCCAATTCTCTTCAAAGAATACGGGGAAAATATGTGTATTCAATGATGAGACCGTTGGTTGACAGACACGGCGTCCCGAGTATCCGTCATCCGTGATCCGGGATCCGATTATAACATGCACCAATTGACCAGATAAGGCCGTTAAAGCACGTTTCCAGGACAAAAGTAGCTTGGTTTGCTGCCATGCCATAAGCTGGTTACCCCCCGGAAACCGGAGCGCAAGGGTTGTGAGAGATGAAAAGAGGGCCGAAGTGCTGGAAATCCAATCTAAAATCGGTGTCATCCAACGCGGGGTGAAGTCAAGCGATAAATGTTGTATTGTAGCTGGGTTAATGACGAGTTTCGCAAACTCAAGGGAAATAATGCCTTCGAGCGTGACGGATGCGCACTGGGGGAGAAAGTGGGGCGGGATCTTGTCAGGACATAAGGGTGATCCATACGGCGTACATAGATGAATTCTTTCCAGTTGTTTCATTGGTGCAATGAGCTCGATTAATGTCGTCCGAATTTCTTTATTATCCAGGTACCACTCCAAGTTACGGATGAACTTGTTTAGATGAGGACGAAGACTTAAAGTACTCCGAAATCCTTTCTGGGATAGCAGCAGCCACTCCCTGTTATTAGTACTTCCATTATTGTGCCTTTCTTCTTTCTTCAAAAGGAGTTGGACGTTGGTGTAAAGATGGGGGTAAGGAGGATGTTATATCGGCGAGCAACGAGGGAGAAAGCCCATATCTCATCCCCACCAAGAAATCTTTCCACCATGTATAATATAACATCATCGACCAGCATGTCAAATGGACATGTATGGTCTAAACGCTCTGGATGCAGGATTCGTGTGGATGCATTGACAATGTTTGCAAGCAATCTATTGTCATCGAGCTTGTAAAAGACAACTCTGACACTTATGACAAAACATGGGTACCTATTCATACGAATTTCAAGAACGAGCCGACGACTAGGCATAGCATTCCCGTCCTTCATAGTGGTAAACGTTGAGTATATAGAATCACATGAGAACCCGGGGAATTTATTGACGGAACCAAAATGGGCTGCTTTACGTGGGTTACATAATTGACTTTTATACTAATGTAATGGTCTTAATTAACGGCTCTTCTTCCCACAACACGACTGCGGAAGGTTGTCGTGAGAAAAGGATTCGGTGGAGTGAGAAAGAATTTGCATGATGGCTTTTACTGTTGGGAGGACACCAGTGAACGACATTTTTCGTCGGCTTGGCCCGTCTCTCTCACTGTGCATGCAAAGCAACAAAACCAAGGCAGGCTTCCCGCTCGATGAAGATATCACTCCCGGCCATTGCATTCTCGTCCGTTTCTTATGCATGACCATCGGTGTAAACTATCAGTGGCGTCGAGGCTGCAATCCCTCGTCGTCTATTCTGCTTATGGATATTGGATGTACAGGTCGTCCCTGCTAATACTACACGGAAACTATGTCCCATTCATCTAGCTTGGTGTCAGGCTTGAAGCCTCGTTGGTTCCCGTTCCCGCTTCCTCTAACTCGCTCTTTCGCCCACTAGACCACCTCCGTGTTTTCTTCTCTCTTTCTGGGGTCCTATTCCGGGCATACCCTAGAGTCCAGAAGAGCCCCACCCCGGACCTGCGGACGATCGCATTCTAGCAGCCTAATCTCTTCATGTCATTCCCGATACCTACATTCCCTCACCTCTCTGTGGTCGGCGGGGATGATTTTATCACAATATATTCTCATGTCACCTTTAGAAAGAATATTTTGGTTCCTCTTCTGGCATCTAGCCCACTTGCCATTCCACCCGATGTGGCTCACTATAAATTTATGGTACCAGATCGACATTTCATTCCGAACGCTAACGCTAATCCCAGGAGTGTCGAGGTAGAGGCCTACCATTTTGGCGGCTTTCAATATCCTTTGTAAGAGTGTGTAACCCCCTACACTACAATTTGGTATTGTGTAGTTCCATGTGGCACATGCAAGGTTGGCCAGAATAGGTTCCCACTGTTCTCCACTTGTATAAATCAGTACATGTGGAGTTTTAACAGACTGGTGGTTTGTTCATGCCCCCACCACCACTCATTCTATTATATATCTGTGTCTGCGGCAGGTATTAGTCTTACACCTTATCATGCATTTCTCCCCATTTCTAACACATGCTAGTCCAGCTCTTTCAGATGTCAATCAATGACTCAATAAACTCACCATTGTATTATCCAAAACCCCTCTTCTCATCTGAGCCAAAACATCTGATTAGGCCACTTGTTTCTTCTTGTCGTTGCGTTTGCGCCAGATCCGAGCCAGACCTCTCCGAAAGAGTAAATGCACAGAACAGAACAGAACAGAATGAGGATAGGATTGAGTGGCTATACTTGAGGACCCCAAAATACGGCTCTGAGAGACTTTAAAACCACCTCTTTCGTGGTCCCGAATTCCATTTTCGATACAATTTCGTGAGCTGTGATATTTAGGTCGACTATTCTTGAAATCAAATCTCAATTGTGGAATTTTCTCATCTGGTTGTTCTGCATTGTGGCTGCCGAAAGCAAGTCCAAGCAGATAAGTTCGCGGCGTTTGTTGTTGCAAGTCGTCAAAAAGATTGCAGCCGCGTTGCTGCTCTAGACAGGGGGAGCCTATTCTGATATTAATGAAACCTATTCGTTCCTTTCCTGAATGCATTGAGTCTGGGGCACTTTCAATACCAAAAACGCTATATGTAGCACTCGAACCGTGTGCGATTTTTGAAATTGATCATTGTAATAGCCAGCGTGTGCGTGCGCGTGACCCGCCTTCCAATTCTCTGCCTTTGGGGAGACGCCACATTTAACCATGGCTTATGGTCGCGCAGTTCACGCAAATTAATCCGCTGGGAGCATGTGCAAACGCGGCGTCAAACAAGTATTCAAAAAAAAAAGTTGCCAAGATTTACCCTACATCAAAGTGCCTAAGATGTTTTCTAATTGTGATTTGTCGTCTGGAACTTCACACATGCCTTTGAAATTGTGAAATTGTGCGCGTGCCCTCCCAGCGGTCACTCATTTGTTGGCCTGTCGGAATATCCCTGTTTCATAGGAACATTTGGGTGCACCTGGGCAAATCCCTTCAGGTCTTCTAGCCCTACGCATTCCAACGGTGTTGCACTAACACCAGCCAGCCCTATAAATGGAATGGTATTTTCGCAGGAAAATCGTACTCTTATAGAAGTGCCAACCCAAATCGGTGCATTGATCAACACGTTTCATGGCGCCCGCTGGGATGGGTATGGGCGTCCGTCATCCGGCGATGGCACCATTGCTACGAACTTTGCTCTTGCCATTGACTGTTGACCTGGTATCTAGATTAATAAGAGTCATATACCTTGCCGTTAATTGGATAAGGACAAACCGGGCTGGGCCTCCGGAAACTTGAGGACTGCTTGAGCGGTGAGTAGAGCTGGCGGCGAGGCAGAGATGTGGCCACCCACCGCTTAGCCCAGCCTTATGAAGGCTTAAGTATACATTGGGCTTCATGCCCGGGTCATTGCAAAGTAATTAATATATGTCATCATAGCTTAAAATAGCATCTTCTGATAGGTTTGAATACATTTGCTGTCAAGACAGCCTGGGTATAAAGTGTTTTTCCTGGCTCCTGTCATCGCTCTGGTTACTATCAATATGACGCCACCAGGCTGATTGATTCTCACATGTCCTAAAAACTGCACTGGTTTTTAACTATATGGCCATGAGGCATAAACCAAGTTTGATACCCAAGAGTAGTACTGCCAAGAGAAGTACTGTGCGTAATGGATCTTATGTGATAAAATGAAGCGATTCCTCCAAACAAATTAATGTAACAGCCAAATTGATCAAGGCAACTTATATCATCTTGCTCTCATCAACAAGGCACCCCGATGGAGATATAATGGCGGATACGATCGCCATATTGCACAGTTGGTCGGATTTCTCAGTTGTTGGTCTAGACTGAACTCCAGATTGCAACGGTGCCAATCGGAAACTTGTTACGCCTACCCGGAGACTCCAAAGAGGCAATCACCTAGATCGGAATTCATCAGTCGGGGTTTTCCGCATGCCCCCCGATGCGTGGTTAATTTACGTGTCCGAGTCATGCGCTTCAACGAGCTAGGGAATGGGGACCATTTTACACTGAGGCTTTCCTTCACACGATACAGGCTGGTTCCTTGCCATACACCAATTCCCCAAACTGGGAATAAAGACTATTCAATTGGACCTGAATAGGGTCGACAGGCGGTTATCCCTTTGTTCCGTGAAGGTCGAGTGATAGCCGCCTGGCCAACCATTAAATAAGTCGTAGTCTCCTAACAGTCCCTTACGTTGACCCGGTCTTGCCGTGCATTGCTCTGTCTGCCATATTGGAGGGAATTTTCACCCGCAAATAACCGTGCTAGCACTGGACAGATATTTAAGCGGCGGCTGTTGGTTGTTCTAGTACATCATTTCCCAACGCTTTCTTTCCTCCCATTACTACCATGTCCTCTCGCACCTCTAGATGGGCCACACAAGTCCGACCTGGTCCCCCAGCACCAAGCTCTCGAGCACCATCAATAGGTCCCCCGCCTACAGTGTACCCTGAGAGCAGTGTTTCCAACCCAGATGCAAGTCGCTACACTGGCCGCTCGTCGCGGGCTCGCAGCGCAAGTGTCACCCATCCACCATCCCACCATGAATCACACTACACCTCGTCGTCTCGTTCGTCCCCAAGACACAGTGCTAGATCCTCTCGTTCTAGTACCCCAACGCCGTCGCCAACCTACTACGCCCCGCCGGGGCAGCCTGTCATTGCCCGCACGTCAGACTCTAGAGGACGTACTGACAGCTATGTCATTCTGCCCCCACGAGGCCAGAAAGTCGAGATAGTGGTGAGTCTTGTGTTTCAATTGTGCTCCCGGGCCCGCTTTCGTGACGCAGAAGTGTGGCGCACAGTATACATCGCAATGTGGCGGCAAATAGCTGTAATCGAGAATACGAACCCTTCTTCTTCTTGTCGTGCACTGCCTTGCCCTGTCATTGTGGCTTCTTTATTCCAATAAGCGGCTTACTGACCCTGATTTTCAGCACCCGACTCCCATTCGCTCATCGTATTCATCTTCACCCTATTACCCGCCTTCATCTCCTCGATCCCCAACCAGGGAGAGACCGCTCATCCGAAGACTCCTTGACAAGGTTGAATGGAACAGCGACAAGAACAGGTCCGCGTTGCCATCGCATCTTACTTTTCGATCTCCGCGCTAACGTAAATTTTTACGACACCCACAGCCGCCGGTCATCTTCGGTTTCTCATTCTTCCGCGCCAAGCTATCGGGGCTCCAGGACACGACGCAATTCGACTGGAGGTGACGACCAGGACTGGGCAGTCTCGGGTGGCCACTCTAGAAATGACCACTACTCGAGTGACCACTACTCAAGGCGGTCGGTTGATAGTGGATCAAGAGGAACAATCACCACTGTCACTAGAGGTAGAAGGACATACGATATTATTCAGGTTTAGTTTTGTCATTGGAGTTGATATCGAATTATTCATGTGGGTTGCGGATCATGACGACCCGCTCTGGGTTGTGCCTTGTGAGACTATGATTTCTCAATCATTCTGACAGTTGGGCGCCGTCCTAACGTAGACCATTTCTTTGTGCCTTTTTTGGATATATTTAGTATAGTACTTATATTCACGAGTCTTTTAATGGGCTGCAAAATAGGTTGTGCTGAGGAAAATCAAGAGTTGTTGCAGAGAGCTGTGATTAGCTATTTATGCGAAAACGTGCATTAGTTCATGTGTCAATAAAATGCACTTTTGAACCCTTCAAAGCGTTTGACTATTTCTCAAATTAAAGAATAACACACAATCCCATCTCTGACTCACCAAAAGCTTCGGACTGACCGACATGCATATCATAGTCCGCTAGGTGAGGCAAGACCAATATCGATGAAGCCAGCACTTAGATCCTACAATACTCCGTTAATCCGGTCGGGATTAACCCCAGCATCCCCTGTCGCCTACATACCAGTTAGCCTTGCCCCCTCCGGAAGGCACGGGAGATCAATAAGGGGGTAATTTCGCGTTGAGGGGCGGCGATCTTAGAAGGCCCAAGTTATTGATCAGTGCTGCGATCTGCACACTGTAAAAAAAGATGCAATTGACATCACTGGTAAAAAGTCCCAGACGTGGAAGAGTCAGGAATGCTCAAGGAAGCCCCCGCTAGGTCCTAACGGACATTTACGGCGAGCTGTTCCAAGATCCGGCAGGGGGTGGATCCCGGGTTGCCGAGGCGTGTCATTGACTCATAGCCGAGCGCGGCCGGAATTGGCGATAGCCGAAGCGAAAAATAAGCCGAGATGCAACAACACTGCTCTCGGCTGGCTCAAGCTTTACGCCGGCTCAAGCCGAAGGCAATGGGGGATGCCGAGGCATGGGATAGGTGTGAGTTGAAGATCGATGTATAAAATAAAACTGATATTTACTTACCCTACCCCAAACAATAGATGGCTGGAGATTTACCGGCGAGATTAGGCAAAGTGTAGTCAAGACTTGAGCATCAGTTTTTGATGATTAAATACTTTCAAGCAGTAAAGCTAACAAACAACTCAATGTTGCCTTTCTGTTCTTGATATTGCAAATATAGTCTCTTGGTGATGCCTAATTCTCTTTAAACTACCATATTTCTTATCAAAGTCCCCACCCTCCCATCATATTTCCTTATCACTATTGCCTCCAACTACATCTGAATGGTCCTTGTCGGTCTTATAATTATACTCATTAACTGGGAGGAGATCCATGATCTTGGAAAGACCGACCTTGCCATTTACAATGCAGGCATTGGACCCCGTTTACTGGTTGTCATTTTCGAGCTCCTCGTCACTCTCCGATCACAATGATATTTTGTGTAAAATTGAAATGTGCCTCTATTAGAGATCGTTCAATACGGTTCTGCTGCCTTGTGTCTGATTTTACACTGGAAGAAAACACCCTCTCCGATGGAATGGAGGATGCCTGAGTTCTAGAGCGCAGCGGAATGGTGTTGGGTAGACTGTATTACTTTGCTGTATAATGTTCTTTGATGCCTCAATGAAAATAACAGGATACATCTCACCATATCACCCGGTCCACATCTTCGACAGCCAGCCAGTTAGATGGAAAGCAGTATGCATTCCATTAGGATTCTATTCAGTCAAGGTACAACATTTGGTGTGGGACACCCAAAATCCATCCCACTGGAGGACAGTTTCCTAAATATATTTATTGTTAGAGTTAGAGTTATGCTTCATCCATTATAATTTTTCTGGCATATTCAAGAATATATCACGCTGGCCATGTTTCTTCGAACTGTCATAACCGGATGGATGGATGGAGCACTATGGCAGTTGAAGCCAAAAATTTGTGTATCCCACATAAAAGCCGCCAATTGTAAAAATGGATTTATGAGAAGTAACAGTTATACCAGGACTTCATTCCAGCATTCAACATGCACCAAGAGCAGTTCATCCTGAGGTCGGAGGAATAACCAAGACACAAGGTTCGGCTTACAATGCGTGGGCTTACATAGCATCGCTTTGTCAAGGACGGCGGAAACAGGCTTGGAAGGTTCTACTTGGTTCTACTCGAGTCGCGCCGAGTCGTACCCGCTCTCAGTACTATGACTGTGCCACGATCGGATATGTCAGCGAGTCATGTCGCTACTGATCATATATAAATCTCTCTCAAGTCACAACTGATATTTCATCCTGCCTAATACTGAGTACTCCTCCAGACTCATCGTCTCCTCACTCGTATCGCATACGATGTCGTCTCTAATGATGATTAACCGTTCCGCGTCGCCCTCGGCGCAATCGGAATCTGCGAGCAGCAGTTACTCTTCATCTTCGGCATCTTCAGGGAACTCAACCCGTATGTTTATCCCATTCGTAGATCCTGTGCAACACTCAACCCCATCTCTCACGTCGGGCAGAGTCTCTGGCGTACACCCGCGATGAGCTGTTGGCCCTTGCCACATCTCCGCTCTCAAATGGCCCCGCCCCCGCTGCGTTAAAGTCCTTCCCAGAAATCAAACGCAGAACGCCTCGCGGTCTCATAGAGGCCTACAATGTCCTCGAATATGCACGGGGTCGTGTTCCGGAGCCTAATGCCACCAGCGCAAAGTCTGTCACTCGGACGCGCAGTCCTAAAGGCACCCAGTCGCCGCCCTCCGAGTCTCCACGCCGTCCCGCCATACAGTCTCAACCCGTGGTTGAAGTCCCTCCAGTGTGGAAGGTTGGGGTCTATGTTCCACCAGCACGGCGCTTTGCTCTCGAACAGCAGCAGCAGCAACAACAACAATAACAACAACAACGTGCAAAGGCAGGAAGGGGAGCTGTTAAGCAGTCCAAGTTTTTGAGGAGACCCGGACAGCCGCGAGCTATTCAAGTCCAGGGCCGCTAGTGAATGGGATAATTAAACGAGGGGGTGTGGATATGTATGATAGTTTGCTGGGTGACGGTTAGATCTACTGTATCCTTATTATATTCTGTAACACTTGCAATATCACTTCTTTCGCTGGCAGAGTCATTCGCAATAACTGAAATATCCATATCCCCCGTGCCTGGGCTTGAGATGAGCGTCATACCACATCTGTGTCCAGACATTGAGAACACTGTCTAAAGCCGGTAGAGCACATGAGAGAATAGGCATGCACATGCTAGACATGACTGCTCTGCAGGGCATACGCTGGCTGAAGATTTTAGTAAGCATGTGAAATGTTATATCACTAGCCGATAGGTAATAATGACGGTGCTCTGTCCACGATGACATGTCCATACTATTTACATCACCATATCGTATATCACCTCTGTTATCATCCTAAGTATCCTGTGATCCGAGTCCTTACGCCAGCCAGCGTGTAGCCGGAAGAGACATTTCCTCCTCAGCTCTTAGCATCCCCCCATTCGACCGCCATGGCCAATCACTATGAAGGCCGTACGTTTTTATCCGCTTTTGAAAAATTTTCCATCGTATTCCACGAAGGAGTAATGATACACCATCAAGATGTCAGGGCTTCTGCAATCATCGAAGTCTCCAAAGCGGCAGAGGTCGAACATTTCATTCTGTCAAGTGTTTTTCGAGCTGTGCGGACGAAGATACAGACGCATAAGCCGAAAATCGAGTGTGTCGCTCCCCTTTAAACCGTGTGACAACATCGAAGAGTATCTAGTTCCAGTCACGGCTGAATTACGCCATTTTGCAGGTAAGATGGGATCGTAAAACTACCTACTATGCTCACTCTTTTAGTCATCTCCCCATTATATGCAAAATCTGTTTGACTTTTGTTGGAAATGAGGATGAAACACCCTTTTCCCAGGGGCGGCTCACCTATTTCATCAACTTTTCATATGTAAACGTAAATTGTGGACCATGCTTTTGGAGGTTAATGCATACCAGTATACACCTAAACTAGCACCAAACCTATCATGTCAGAAAGTGATTCACTAACTGACACATTGATTGAAGTATTTCTATTACAAGTCTATATACCCTTGTAGATTGTATATTACAATAAGCCAACTCACACTATTTTTAATAACTTTGTGAGGAGGACAGGAGATCGCGATTGGATTACAGCGGATTATGCAGCCGTGGCTCGAGTAATATACACAAACACTGCAAAGCACAATTACGCTCGATACGAGCCCATTGGCCAGGACATATTTTACGACGACATCGGTCTTCCAAATAAGCGGCAGGGAGGCTCGCTGTAATGTTTTCACAGCCAAAGAGCTCCTCGCAAAGATGATGGTGTCTGCTATTAATAAAAGTGAACACACTCAGGACGCGATCGAATGTATGTTTCGCCATTATAATTGTTGGTGAGTGACTGCATCGACGAAATGCACTAAGCCCAAGGGTGTTATGTCAGTCTCCTAAAGATTTACTGGAAACTCGAATGTTCTACGAGGATTACTCGGACGAGAACCACAAGCTGGGAAAGCTATGTAAAGCGTTAGCTTCGCAATAGCAAGCATAACTGATGGCAACATTTTAAGAATCTTGTTACAATGATTGTAATAACATACAAATTAAAAAGTTTTGAAGTTGTCCTATCAAACCAAACCCTTTCCTGTAGTTGATGATGTTAACTTACGTCCACGGAGAACTTGTAATGAAGATTGATATGCTGTTGTTCGTAGTGGGAAAATACAGAGCAGATGACATTGAATGTATCGGATGGGTATGAACATCAAGAAGGGGACATCAGTAAATATATCGTGTATATCATAGGTGGATGAGTGAATACGCAGGGGGGTGTATGAACTAACAAACATGTATAACGAATTAAGACAACAATAGCATGAGTCCAGTAAACGCTAAAGAAGCCGTTTGAATCTATTAGCGAATGGTGATCAGTGATCAACACCAATAATCAAAATCACGAGTATAGTTTCCCTGGACATCCCCAGCTCCTTGATGAACTTGAGGTAAAGTTGGATGCTGGCCACCTCCCCCTTTATCTTGCAATATTTGATGCCATATAATTTCTTTGAACTCAAGGACAATAGTAAACCTGCCTGGTCGGGAAAGTAAATGTTGAGATATAACTATATTAGTAAGGTGGAGGGAGATACCATATAGTAATACGATCGAAAGCGTAAAGCTCTTAGTGAAGTTGTTGGCACTCACTAAGGTAGCAAGGAATCGCTATTATAATAATGACCTACCTCCTACCTGTTGTTCCTAATAGGTAGATATCAATACATACTCGGTAAAGTGTCACTCGCTAAGCATTCCCGCGCAATATATGAGTAACTCTAACTATAGACCAACCCCAACAAAGTATGTGAATACATCTTGCATTTGCTTTGCTGCCGAGTGTCGGAAGCCAATATAGCTCACTGGCCTGTCGGCAGAAGCCGTTATCATACTTTTCCCCAGTGTCATTTTGGTATCGCAGTACAATGTGCCGAGGCAGGTCCATAAAGTCGCACATCAGTCACTTCCATCATCATCCCCAACTTTCCTCAACTTGAAACCCCCATGGAAGAAGGAAGGCTCACGTCTGTGGATGCTGCTCGAGCTTGGTTGCATGAATTTGCCAATGCTTTCTTACCTCAAAAAATAAACATTCAACAAATCAAAGCCCTTTTTTTAGAAGCAGGCTGGTTGCGAGATAATCTTGTTTTCACATGGACTCATAGATCACTCTGCGGACACGATGCTATCGAAGCGTATCTTTCGGGCACATCGAAACGAATAGAAATATATTCTGTGGCACTGGACGAAAGCTACGGGAGAAAGGTAAGCCTAGACCCTCACACAAACATCCTCGAAGCGACTTTTGTCTTCGAAACACCTATCGCGTATGGTCGCGGCCATGTGTTACTTCAATCGCAAGACAAAGCCTGGAAAGCCTTATCTGTCTATGTCGCGATGACGGATCTGAAAGATCACGAGGAAATGCGGGTTCCCAATGACATAACTGCGGGAGAAGAGGAAGCCGCCAGACGAAAAATCGAAACGGATCCTCATGTATTGATTAGTGGGTGTTTTCTAATTCCTGGCAGTCAAATAATGTTTACCTTCATTCTAGTCGGAGCTGGACAGACTGGTTTGAATAATGGTGCAAGGTTTCGAAAAATGAATATTCCAACATTACTGATTGATCGTTCATCTGCAATTGGGGATGTTTGGCGTAATCGCTACCCGAGTCTGACTCTGCATACCAACAGTCTACATCACACCCGTAAGTCAATAAACTACCATAGTGTGAATTCTTATGCCGTTCGTTTTCAGTACTCTACACAAGGCACCCGCCCACTGTGCCGAGATTCATAGTGAAAGATGAGGTTGCAGCTATGCTCGAAAAGTATGCCCACGATCAGGGATTGACAGTGTGGCTTAAGTCAACCCTGCTTCCAAGGCCAACTTACGATGCTATCACTAAACGTTGGACGGTCCATGTTTCTAGAGATGGCCAGGAAGTTATACTCCATCCGTTTCATATCGTTTTGGCCACCGGCATCTTTGGTACACCATATATACCCCATATAACTGGTTCTGAAACATTTTTCGGCGATATAACTCACACGACCAACTTTAAAGGGCCTGAACCGTATGCGAATAAGAATACGATAGTTATAGGAGCAAGCCAAAGCGCTGCCGATATCTGTCGGGATCTCGCAACCCACGGTGCGCGTTCCGTGACTATGATTCAACGATCTCGCACCGTTGTTGTCTCTGAAAGCGTTGTCAACCCTCAAATGAATCGACTCTGGCGCGAAGACGTAGATCCTCTCATATCGGACTTTTATGTGGCATCTATGCCACTGGGATTACTCAAGCAGATTCTTATAGCTAAGAAAGATGAAAGGGTTGCGCAACAAAAGGACATGCTTGAAGGACTGAAAAAAGCTGGCTTGCACGTCCACGAGGGTGAGGACGGTGCCGGCCATCTCTATGAGGTCTTTAGACGTGGTTCAGGTACAGTATGTTTTTTAGTCTTTGATATCTCGTTGATCGAGTTCCGAACAGGATATTGTACGCTCCAAACTGTCATATATGGGTTGTTCGCCTCACAGCATTTTTGATAGGGATCGATAAAGGGACGATTGACCTGATAATACAGGATAAAATTCACGTCAGACACGGAATCGAACCGGTACATTTTACCCCCAAGGAAGTAATTTTTAGCGACGGGACCGCCATGTCTGCAGACCTTGTCATATTTGCAACTGGCTATGAACCAGCAGTTATCGCCGCCAGCAAGTTGTTCGGGGAGGACATTGCTAGATTGATAACCCCAATATGGGGGCTGAACTCAGAGCATGAATCTCGAAGATCCTACACACCTTCTGGTCATCCTGCCGTAAGTCATCAACACAGTAGTTTTACGATAGTTAACATAGCTTATTGTGGATAGATATGGTGGGCAATTGGTGATTTCATGTATTCGAGATACTATTCAAAGTCACTAGTGAGTCTCCCTAGCACTCCTTGAGATTTATAATTTAACTAGTTTATAATAAAGGCATTACAAATTAAGGCAAGGGAAATTGGACTCGTGGGACAAGAAGAACTTCGGAACCTTCAGACGTAGTGCTTACTTTTCATTTTTTTTTTTTTTTTTTATTTCCATTTGTATCTGTTGGGGTACACACTATGTAAGATAATACATACTATTGTATCGTTATCAAGTAATCTGAACAGTTTGGAGGTATTGGTATTGGCAAGAAACTATACACAGTTTATATACGTGAATGAGTGTGGCGAAATATGAGCACTGAGGGAAAATAGTAGATCAGATAATATCTAGATAAGAACTTCGAGAAACTATCAGTTAATTTGATGGCGATTATGGGATCATGAAGATTCAACCTCAAGTTCTCCAAGCGTTTCGGTGACCTCTATTCTTTTCATTTAACAGTTTGTTCAACAGTTTCCTTTTCCCACGCTCAGAATAATGATAAAAGGGCTGTTACCGCAAGCACCAAAGTTAGATGTTCGGCCGAAGACTCCCGATTCAAAAATGCAAGACCTAACGGCGTAGTGATTGCATGTGAAAAAAAAATTTTTTTCTTGAAAAGTTCTTGCCCCTACGACTGAGTGTGGTATAGATTATAGTTGGATGGGAAATGTCTCTTGTATATTCTCATAGGATTGGGCGATAACTCCGTGGACGCTCTGGCAGGGATAGCAGAGTTAAAATGACATGTCGCGACATACGATTGGTAGTCATTAATGTCGACATGACAGCAAACTTGCAGGAAGGTATATGATATACCTGTTAGATTTTATCACGTGAACAATTGTAATTGAATTGCATTAATTAGCATAATGCAGTTATTTTATTTTAATGGAGTCCTGCACCTCTCCCCACATACGCCACAGAGGTCTTTTCAAAAGAATTGTGCAGTTTAATATATGTGCATATGGCTCCCTCCAGAGAGCTCACATCATGGAGCAACATTATAGTGTCCTAACCCCCTTCCGTTGTAATATTAATCAAGGATACATGTTGTGTGTAATGATAGCCCAAGCCAATCAATGGCATCTTGCAGTGAGATTCACTTGGAATTGAGGAACATCTTCATTTTCCCTTTTTCGTGGAGGGTTAACAAGTTAGGACAAGTAGCTAAACCGCTCTCTACTAGGTTTCACTGACTCACGCGAGGACAGGCCACTAGGAGAAATACATTTATGTACACACCGCCGGAGAGCAGAGAGACTTCATACAACGAAGTTGCCTTGATTTCACCCCCAACCCCTGATGAACTGGTGTTCTTTCAACAAATATCTTCTGAAGCATTTACTAATCACTATTTTGTACACAATCTCGAAGGATTCTTTGTTCTATGTTTCCATACTTCTCAATTCGCGCCCTATATATTGTTCCCAAGCCACCGGTTCACGGCCAAGCAACCATCTCAATACATTCGAATTGCCAACGATTCCCCTGCGTCGAAAGATGTAAATTTCGCTTGTAATAATTCTGGGAATTACACACCATCGATTATAATACATCATCAATCGTTCGAGAACATCTTCCGCGTATTCACCCTGAACCTCCCCTGCCGCACGCATCTTCCTGACGAATTCTTTGGCAGAGAAGACCTCGCACTGGACAAGCTTGCCGCTTGTCTCAGATATGGTATGCGCAATATCATTGTAGGAGATGTTTTCTGCCACCAACTCATACCGCGCATAAAGATGATCCCTAGATTTGGACATTATTGTACGAACGACGGCGGTGAGATCAGTCATGTCCATAAATCCGTGCATGATCGTTGGAGAAAAGCCAATCGGGATATTGCCCGTACTAAGAGCATTATTTAAGGCCACGTTTTGCATATATTGAGATGGCTTAAAACCCATCAGATTATACGGCAATGCGATGAACAACTAGCTACCTGTAAGATTGTATAATTGAGTCGCGATTCAACTAAGTGTTCCTCAATCCTTGTGACGAGGGGAATATAATCAATGAAAGAAATTAGACAGGTATAATGTACGTTAAGGTGTTAAGAATGTACCCAAGCTTCATTTTGTGGGTATGCAATTTAGTTCTAATTGGCTGGATAATACTGGAGAATATGAAATGATCGACTCCAGCTGATTTGGAGGCTTCGATCACCGCGAAACTCGCCGCACCCGCTTTGGGATCTATGGCAAGTCCATCGTGAAATACAAGTGAGATGCCATCAAAAGCTGAAGTGAAGGAGGCTCCTTCAAAGTGATCTGTCACTACGATCCTGTGAGGGGTTGCTAAAAGTGGTGGAGGGAAAGAGTCCCTTAGATTTTGACCAGATCGTGTGATAACGGTGATTGCTGGACAATTGGGAGAGGACAAGAGCATCATTATAACATAACGACATGTACGATCCGTTGAAGTGAACAAAACGGACTTAGGCATCATGATGGGTTTGAGGGTTTGAGGGAAGGATTTGAGAGAGGGCGAAAATAACAGATGCCCACGTGACGGCGATCCAAGCGCTCTGACTTGAGAATCTCATAGGCATAATGTAAAGTTGCTCTATAGATGGGCTCTGAGCTCCCCATATACTCAATATCGAGTCTAAGGTGAGCTCGTATCCTACTGTTTGCGTGCTTCCTCGTGAAAGTTATCGACACGAAGAGCCAGTAGTACCTGGGTCTGTAATCAATACCACAATTTCATCCTATGATTCGGCTCGGACCAGCACACTGTAGGGAAAGTCATAGATGGAGGGGTTGCGAGAATAAAGTAAAGTCCAGTTTCGAAGCTTGCTCCCTTTCATTTAAGTTAACTGTGGCTATTTAAATATACATGTCAGTAGAGGGGCACTCACTAGCAAGGATAATCACTATGCTATAACAATCTTGGGAAAAATAGGGGAGGGGGAAGGGGAGGGGGAAGGGGAAGAGAACAACAATGCGAGTAATCCTATGACTTGTGCATGGTATTTGACAACCGAGACGAAAGACCATTGGGGATTATACTCGGCATAATTGAAACAGAGGCGAACGTTGGGGCTGCGAAATTGCGTGGAAATCCGTGTGTCCATTGGGAAGGCCACATAATCTTATATCAATGACTATAAGAACAGTTAATCACTGAAACTTCAAGTTTCCCGTATGGCCTTTTAGATCATAATATTCAGATCACATTCTAGAACTTAGCTTACGTTGACATTTTCTGATAGTATGTTGGGAGGTTAAGTCACTTTCGCCGTCGTTAGTCGTCTGTCCACTTTTGCACTAAAACTCAAGATCAATCTATAATATCAGCAAACTTCTAAAGCATGGATGAACTGAAATCACAAGTGTTCAAGATAATACTCTTGCCGGCCATGGACAGTAAGGAACTCTCCGGGTACGTTCCTTCAGGAAGAATCGTGAACCAGCAAGAAACATAAGCGTGACCAGGTTTAATTTTCAAGTGCGCAACAGTGAGGACGGAGTACCAGATTGATAGTAATATCGGAACATGAGAGTTGACAGAGGATAGGCGGAAAAATTGTTTCTAACAAAGCGGACGGTGGGCGACTGTAGGCGTAGTCCAATAGTAGCCCCTCACTCGTGACCTTTCCTCGCATTCTAACCTTAACCCTTGCATGGATAAAGGCGGCCATTCCCCATATCGAAGCCTGTGAAGTACAGGGGGTACTATACAGATTCAGGAAAGGTCAACATTTTGGAAAAAAGGGGAAAAAGAGATGGGCGGAGGAAACACGTACAAAATGTACAACTAATTTCATGACTATAAGCTGATATTTTTGGGTTTTTTCGTCGTCCTCGTTACCATAGGTGAGCCAAACATTTTTCCATATCTATCACTACCTTGTGCCGTCCACGAAGGAGAAAGACACCGCTGCCGCAGCCCCCAGAAAGGCAGTGACACATCAGCTAGATCACGTTTCTCTTTTGGAAGATAGATGGGGTGGCGTGGTTTAAGCTCCAAAGCAATCTATGATGGTTGCGGTCGTCAGCATATCAGCACCATGATCCACCGAAACCGCAGACAACCTCGAGAGGGCGTCGCAATGATCATAGGCATTTTCGTGGTGTTTGCAAAGGGCTGCATACTACCAGAGGGACTAGCTTGTCCTACATACCTCTGCCTCCACCTTCCGATTATACCTTTTCCACTGCCAAGGATATGCATCATACTTGTTGATCATTGATGTAGATGCCGTCTGTACAAACTATGAAGCGAAAATGGTTCCTTGGCCGAATATCGATACACTATAGCTTCTTCGTCAGAGCTTTGGTCGGAAGCTTTCACAGCTCGTTGCCTATGATATGACCCGGGAAAACGCCCACTCCTCTCCCGTGGCCCTAACATCAAAATGAAAGAGGGGCGGTGCATCGCCCTCCCGGTCAGGATCAGGTATATTGACGGAATGCTAACTTAAGTGACATATTGAAATGGAGCATGTGATCCTTACACTTACTCATTAGCACCTGCTGGATCGGAAGCCGCGGTAAGCACGATTCTCTCCTCCAAAGCCGCAGTAAGCACGATTCTCTCCTCCGATGGCCATGTCTGCTAATCATACTGTAATCTAGTGTTCGCATATCAAGTATCTAGTGGCGAAATGTAGATTGAACGCCACTGATGCTTTATTAGCATGATCTGCCATTATACGAATAGGTTGTGTGTGAAAGTTTCATGAAGAATCGAGGGTGATTACGTATCTTTAGCAATTTGGTTGCATCACACATCTGAGATCCTACAACCACTCTTCCATTACCAGCCACTACTTCTCAAGAGCAAGGACGGAGCACATCGCCGTGGGTCACTGTGAGTGTTGTATTCGATGGCACATTGCTGTGGGTCACTGTAAGTGTTGCATTTGATGGCACACTCGTTAGAAGCATGGTCCGAGATGATTTGCATTCCTTAACGTCGCTCCGCGGGTGCAAGCGAAGTCACAAACGAGGTTCCAGACGACATTAAACAAGTTTTAGAAGCATGAAGGCATTTCATACACCAAATGCTATTATAGCCAAGCTTTTTGTTACAAGAAAGCTGGTAAGTGCTGATCCTATGAGACATACATCGACTTGTACCTCACCTTGCTAATGAATAACATCCTGCATAGCTTGATGTAACAGCGTCTAATCTTCTACTTATTTTCTGGGCGGTATTTTATATCATTCTGAGACGTACTGAAGACAGAAAGGAGACTTACAGAAATGGTCCGGCGTTACTGCGTGACGCCAAAGTCACATATGAACGCCGTACCATGTATTTCAACTAGTCCCTCTATAATGCGGCAACGTCAATAAAGAATATTGCCCCAAACGCTCCATGTATCCTGAAATTTCCCAGCCGGATCGATGTCGGACTTGAAGCTTGGCTCTTTGCTGCGTTCGTCTGGAGTTTAATTCCCTTTGTGGATATTGGCACTGTTTTTAAGCTGAAGTATTTAGCTCGACTTCTTTTATTTATGACTGATGATGCTTTACTTGTTCCAAATACATCCTTAGTCGGACTACGATCATTATACTTCCATGGGTTGAACCGACGGAACAATATTATTATAATATCTCACCCCTGTGTAGTTTTGAAAAACGTTAGCTTGGTGATGCAAGGCATGATCTCTTTTTCTGTGTCCTCAGATGAAAAACATTACGTGAACCTTACAGAGAACTACATTATGGGATATCTTAGCATAACTGTACATAATCTGAGCAACAAACATGAAAAGAACCGCCTACCAAAAGGGAGAAATGATTATAATGTTCAAAGTGTGCATACCGCCCCCTCGCAGATATTCATATGAGAGAAGATAATTCACGCCTGGAGTAGCTTTCCTATTTTCGTGCCTTGATAGCCACCCTAGGACATTAGAGTTACCAGTTAATCCCCTCATAGAGTCGCAGCCACACTCAAAAAATGAAAATCATGAACTACTCACCAGCGATTGCAATACAAGAGCGACCATTCAATCACGTCTTGCCCGTGCTCAGCGCTGGCCCCAGCGGCTAAAGACATCCTCGCCATAAAGTCCTTGATTGGCAAAATCTGGCAATGTACTGCCATTCGATATATCTTGAAAAGACGCGCGCAATATCGTAGGATATGTTTTGACTCACGAGCTCGTATTGAGCGTAGTGATGATGTTCTGGTTCGATAATAATTGTGCGAGTTACAAGTGCTACGTCCGTCAGTTCGACGAAGCCATGGACAACTGGCGGCGAAAATTCGATTGGAATCATGCGTAGGGTTGTAACAAGGTTAAGGGACACCGTTCTGCCTATAAAAACCGGCTACAAGCCGTGTTAGTTACACACGTCAATTTCAATTTATGAGTGTGCAATTTTTGCCTGATTAACTGAAAGACACCACAAAGAATGAGGTGCCTAACGCCAGCTGCCTTGGCTGCATCGATGACACCAATACTAATGGCTTTCTCCATGGGAGGCGACGCAACTTGGAATTTAAGGAAGTAAGAGATGGGAGTAGTTTGTCTCCAGGCTGAACAAGCAGTTGAATGGCAGGACAATCAGGTAGCGACAGAAGTGTTGCAATCAGATGGAGACCCGATCGGCTTGTCCAGGTGACTAGCAAAGAGTCTGGCATTGTTTCTTGGTCCCTGGACAACGGGACGGTCAGGGTCCAAGTAGGCTGTCAGTGGTTAATTATAATACGAACCTGTCCATCGATCAAGCCTTGTTGACTTTATTTTTAGCTTTCGTGATTTCCAGCAGGGTTGCGGGAGTGTTCAGGGTTGATGATTGCATAGAAAAGCGCTGGCGGCACCAAGGTGGAGCCAATCACTTGAACCACCTGTGATACCATATTTAAATCACTACGAGGAAAGTAAGCGAGGACTGTATGCCAGCAATCTTTAATGATGATTTCATACAGATATATATATTAACAAACACTGCAAGGTTGCCTTATCAAGGCAACACGGTTGATCGTTAAGAATCATTTATTAGCCAATGGTAGTAGTAGACCGTCTGAGCCTTCAATAAGCAACTTGAATGCTAGTTATGAGCAATGAGTTCTATAAGGAGCCAATGGGATTGCATAACACCGGTGGGCACTCTGTTTTGTGATCACATCAGGTGACCTAAAAACACACCGACGTTAGTAGGGAAAACGCGTTATGAATGATGTGGGTTTACAGGTATATGGCGCGGTAACCCGGTTCCAAACAAAGTCGGTGTAACGGTGTGTTAGACGCACAAGGCACACAAGGCACTGAGGAGGGGGATCTCGGTACAAAGTAATTCGATGAAACTGAATATGCCCATGGAATGTCAAATTGCTTGCAAAAGGAGAAGTGTGCATGGTAGTAGCATTGAATCCAGCAAACCCCTGCTGAAGAAGGTCGAGATGGTTGTGTATCCATTCCAAAATTTGACCACAAGCTGCTGGAGATGTGTGAAATACCAAAACGTTTTATTGTGTCTTGCATGTCGCTGGTTGCAAGCACACCACACTAGATGTTAACTCTCGATACCATCGTTGTTGATGAAATATAGTTGTGGGTAAAGAACCATTGCATAACCATTGTTACTGCGACCGCCCTCTGGGCACTTGCACCAATAACTACATCTCAAAAATAAAGCGTGAAAACGTGATAGGATGCCATGACAATCGTAGAATGTGCAGAAAGTAGTAGAAGAACGGGGTGATGAATGTTAGCGCGGGAGCATCTGGACGGCTTGAGAGCTATGACACGAGAAAAAATAATGAGTCGGACGGGCTGTCCGACGTATTTGTTGGCCAGAATCGATGTGACTCAACTGTTCCAAATCCTTACGGTGTTAAAATATTTCAGTTACTCAGCCATACATGATTAATTGATTCCTGATTCTCAGGCCAACCCCAGATTTAGTAATGTCTTGAACAGACTTCCGCGTCTGATTGTAGCGACACATTCTATGGTTGTCCGATAGCTTATCATTCAAATGCACAAAAGGAAAACCTGGTTCATAGAATACGCACCTATAGGCTGACATCTGTCACCGGAAATAAGTATATAACGCTTTTCCCACATAGTAAAATGGTATTAAACGCTGGGAGGAGGTACCCCTATTCTGGGATGCTCCACACGCTCCACAACGTCCAAGAGCTTCCTAGAATGGGGGGATCTCCTCCGGGAGCCGTCCGGAACAAATACCATTTTACTGATGCATGTCAGTGGATATTCTGTTCAAGACACCAGTACCCCTCGTTCTTCGAGATCAAGTCTTATTCGCACAATTTGTCGGGAATTTAGTGCGCGGCATTGTTTGGGGTTAATGTAACACGGCGAGGCTATTCCTTCTACTATCGAAGTGAAGTCGGGTATAAATATACAGAAAACCAGACTCATTGTGCAGTGGGTCAAGCCGTGACACCGAGACGATATGCCATTTCCAGTTTGCCGCTTTTTGAAGCTTTCGAACCTACCCACTAATTCATCCACTACAATAGACGTTTGTAAACAATTGGTATTAATAACCCCTGTGGCATACTCAATAATGGTTACAGACAGACGGTTTACAGAAACTAAGAGTATTACACTAAATAATAGAGAGATAATGGTATCAGAACCTTTCAATCGCTCTCTCTTATGTTAAGTCATCGTAACTTTGTTTTTGACAAGTATGATTATCATCTATAAATAGCAGTGTATTGTGAAATCATCTACCTGCTCATCCTTTGTCATTATCAGGCAATTCAAGACATGTACTCTTCTACGACGGACTGAGGTTCCACGTACGCCCCTACAGGATGATACGGAAAGTCGAGTCTGAAAATAAACATAATTAAACTCCATACAGTGCGTAAGCCCCAAAGTTTCATGCATACCCGAATGCCTCGGGACCGCCCTTCTTCAAACCCTGTGGCGTAGCCCAAAGAGGGCTTCCCACCAAAGCAATTACCGTGACTCGAAGCTATAAATAAAAATAAAATCAGCAGCATTTTCGTTCTGTAGTAGTAGTTAGAGACACGCACACCATAGCGATATTCGTGGGTCCCCAAGCCCGAGCCCGATTGAGAATCCAATACCGCTATAAGGTCAGGAACTACTGCCAATATTTTCTTGGGTAAAGTGGGGTTGGTCGAAGAGGCCTCGGCGTATAAGTTCTCGTTTTGGAATGTGACTATAAGACGCTCATCCTGACGGAGAACCTGTCGGCCGTTGGAGGTTACTTCTTGTTCGGCGTCCGAGAGTGGACAAACTAATGCAATAGTTAAGAGTCGAGCAGCGTATAGGTGGCATGACATACTTTCTATGGATCCCCACTAAAGATATGCTAAAGCTTGAAAAAGCTCTGAAGTGTGAAATTATACTCACTGTGAATCCAGCTCTCACTTCACGTTTTACATCGATAATCTTTCCTGTGAACAAAATTTTTCCATTTTGAACCTTCAATATAGCCGCGGGAATTCCAAATAGATCACTGTATGAAGGTTAACAGCCCGGTAAGATGGTTAACGACAAGGCTTGCTTATTTTTCCGCTTGGTGGCGATCGCCCGTCCAATTCTCCAAGCTTGAGAGACCGATTTGGTAACACCATACTTCCTACAAGTTGCAGCGGAAAGTGGAGCCATGGATAGACCTGCCAAGCTCCCCAAGTCAGTGCACACACTTCGGAATCTGTTTGAAGAGTCAATGGTGGCAGTTGACTTGACTGTTTTCTTCTCACATCGTTTCCACCATCGACGAGCTTGATACGGATGGTAGTATCTAAAGATAAATGGAAGCTTTTAACCCGTGGCAGACTAAACTACTCACAACTGAATTTCCCACGCCATCTGCTAAGGCACAAGGAACCAGACTCGCAGGTACATCATAAACCGCCGGGAGAAGCTGAAAATCAATTTGCTCAGCCTTCAGTTTCAAAGAAATCAGTGATTTTCTCGCCTGCCATAAGTTGCTATAACTCAATGAATAAATAGTATGGACGATATAGACATACAACTTACGGGTATGCTCTACCCATTAGGTCTCCATCAAATACGGGGACATTCAGATGCTTTGCTGAGGCCAGAATCATGGGTTGGACACCTGTGAACAAGTTAGAAGGAGTAAGGTAGTCAAGTTGTGGGACACTTACCATTCATTCCGCCAATCTCATCTCTGGTGCAAGTCATGAGAACGAATTGAGAAGAAAAAAAACTTCCAGCATTACGCACGAGATAATTGCGGCAGGCGTTTGTGCACCCATGTACGTAGCCAAATTTTTGCATGCAGTGATTATTTCAAGTCCACCAGGTAATCGCTCGTTAGATACTGAGGGTGCTCTTGTTAAAATAATGGTTGTGAACATCCCGATCACGGCCAGAAGAAGTAATGGGATGAGAGGCTACGTACCCCATAAAGCAACCACGGAATATCTGAGATTGGAGACATTTTAAAAACAAGGATATGAGAAGTTACAATGATAAAACGCACTAAGGCATCATCTGGAAGACTTTTCCCCGATATGACTCGAATGTTACCCCCATCGCGTAGTATTTGCCGAGCCCTATGGGACAATATTAAATAAGGTAACAGACAGAAAACACCTCACATTATAAAAGCGGGGTATGGACTGCCCCCTCCACCTGTGCCCATAACACCACAGCCTTCAGAGATCCATTCTACAGAAAACCTTGACATCATGCTAATTGTGATAGGAACAAGAAGGCGGACCTAAGTCTGTTTCGCTTAGAAGCCATTCTCCTTGTTTGTTTACCGTCGGTCTATAACTGTCTATGTCAACTACCGACTCCGATGGCGTTACAGTAGGCTTTTTTTCGCTCTCTTGTTCCTCGATATTCTCGTGGGGGCTTTCAACTGTAAGAGAGCCGGGAGCTATAAAAGAATGATCCAGCTAGAGCTAACGTTAGGGGTGCCATGCTAACAATGAGAACAACTCACCTCTCCAACGGCACGGATAATGAGTCTAGTGGCTTTGTTCAAAACATACTGCCAGAATTTTAAATGATAAGAGGTGCCATAGGTGTGAAAAACCCCACCTGGACAGGCAAATTCTCAACCTCAACTATTCTAACAGTCTCTGGCTTCGCACCAGCCTGTACTGCTCGTTCTATAGCCTTAGCCTTGCATTGTTCAATGACTTCTTCCAACGTGCGATCTTGAAGGATTTCAACGGTATCTGTCCAAACCATAAGTCATAATATATATATTGGGAACAAATTGCAATAACAGACCAAGTTCGCCTGCAACATCGGCAACACACGCGCCTACAGCATTGGCACATGCAAAAAAGGGAGGGCGGATTAAACCTGAACGGCTACTTCAGCCCACTGTGCTGCGGAGATATCATGTTAAGATGCTCACGGCCCACGCCCTGGAGCTCTGAGGGCGCGATGATACTCCCTCCACCCACAAGCAACACTGTTGCCGCTTCCGGAGACGTTTTGATCCCTTAATATGCGGGATTGAGGATAATGAAAGGCACATGAATGAAAGGCACATGAAAAAGTAAAGACTCGCGACTTACGGTCAATGACATCTTCTAAAAGTCGTTTGATCGTAGCCTTGGCGCCTTCCAATACCTTCGAGTCCAAGATACCGCCAGATACGTGCTTTCTATCTCCGATCTCGAGAGAAGGATCATCCGCTACCACGATATCTGTGGCCGTAAGGGTCTTCCCACCGAATATCAAGCCTTCTGTCAATAATTGGTACCCTGTAGAGCTTTTGACGTTTTTAAGGTTTTACAAGCAGGTACCCAAGTTTGTGAGCGCACGTACTCGGGTCCGACTGTAACCTTATTAGCAATGGGACGAACTTTCGAGCCTCCGCCGAGGCCGATAGAGTAGACGTCAGGCATGGAAAAGCTGCGTTTTAAACAAATTAACAATTCTCTAGCAATGCTGTCCAAATCGTGTCACGTACTTAGTCCGTACTCCTCCGACTTTGATAAACGCAGCGGCTTGGCGAGGAAAGCCGTTAGATAGCAGCTATAAATTTTAATTACTCTATTGAACGCTACTCAGGGAAAGTAAATATACCACTCCGACATCCGTCGTTGTTCCTCCAATCTGCGAACTTCAGCATGAAAAAAAGTTCGCTCGTCAATGAATGACTCACATCAACAACGATGATGCTCCCCTCTGAGCCTTTATCGGAAGAAATTTTAGCATCTTTGACACTTAATCCAGAGAGATACGCGGCGCCACGCATAGAATTAGTTGCTCCTGAAGAGAATGTCCGGATCGGCAAACGGGCGGCAGCGCTGTCGAAACGATGACGATGTATTTTACTACTAACAATAAAATAGACGTACTGGGCTGAAGTAAGCGTTCCATCATTCTGGGTGAGATACAAGGGGCAGGAAAGTCCCAGACGGTGCATTGCACGCTGAAACCCGTTGATGGTACGCCGGGCAAAGGCTATGATGGAAGCATTGACAATGGTTGCATTTTCACGTTCCAAAAGCCCAACTTGACCCACTGTACAATTTTTTTTTTCAGCGACTACGAGAAAGGAAAAGAAAATGGATTTTGGCGGACCATCCCGAGAGCAAACTATATCAACTGATGGCCCGAGCTCTCGAGAGAGGATAGCTTTGGCGCGCTCTTCTTGGCCAGTCCCCTTCATGGAGACATTCTAGTTAGGGGAGAACGAACCAGGTGCAGTGAAACTCACGTCGCTCTTATCCAGGGGTGAGAAAATACCGATAATTGCTATGGCAGTCAGGTTCTTTGTTTTTATTTTACGACCCTCTTCAACGAGTTCACTTTCATCGATCTGGACTTTATTAGTTATTTAAATTAAGTGCAAGGAATAGGAATGAGGGGACCTCATTGATGATCTTGCTGTCTATCTCAAGGCCACCTTTCACTATGGCGGTGTGGCCTTCAATAATAGCCCTGAGGTTAAGGGGAAATCTAAAAAAGGAGGACACTCCTGTATAGATGCATGAGATTTTTCAAGAGCATAAGTTTTTACGCCAAGTCATTACTTCGGTATATGGTGCTCCTAAGCGAATCACCGCGACCTTGGAGAGACGACGGGCATCAGCCTCCACAACCGCATCTGATGGCAGTAAGCACAGCCACAGGATTAAGTCGACGAAAATAATTTTATAGTCTCACTCATAAAATGTGTTGCTACATACTGTCTATCAACCAGAGAATCCCATCATAAAAGGTACTTACTTCCAATCATTAGGCTGTCAACTTGCTCTGGCGATATTTGAGTTTGCTCAAGAACAATACGGACAGCTGCTTCAATTCCATCGCTCACAGACGCTGTCGTTGGATGTTTAAAAGATCCCGATATGCCACGATCTGGACTAGACGCGGCCGTTGGGCCGACTTGAAGTAAGACTGCATCCGTATACGTTCCTGGGGAAGGAGTTTAGCTATGTAGTTCTGGAAGGGGAAGAAGAGGACTCACCTCCTACATCGACTCCAATGCGGTATTGCTGCGAAGGCATGGCGTTTTACGTCTATAAGATGGTGAATCAGTTTGTTAACTGATTTTATAGATTGGTTACCTAAGAGACGCCTGAGGACAGGAAGCGATTTGCGGAGTATCTGGCACCAACGTCAAATATCTAAATTAAAGATTTCGGCTTCCGCAGGCTCCAAGGACGAGCTATATGTATCTGTATTCTAAAGCACTAAATTTAAGTAATTAGCACTAATACTATCAGTGGATTTCCCACTTGGCACCTGATGCACCTGATGGAGCAGTTCCCCAAGCGAAGAAGGATACAGCGGAGTTACAACAATTTGGATGTACATCTAAGCCCGATATTTGGTATGTAATCCAAACGGAGCTGTTCATGTGATCAAGGTTCCACTCCCTATTATAGGTCAGTTAATAGACAGAGTGGTTGTCTTATTAGCGCCGTTCGACGGCCCCACCCTGCACATCCCCCCACTATAACAAGACAGGCTACCCATGTCTGCCCAAGTTCCCCTGGACGTCGTCAATGTCCTCTCAGTGTGGTTCGAGGTGCATCATATGTTTTTTTCCGCTGAAAACGCCATATTTACCACATAAATAGGTTTTTTTATATGGTACATCAACTCTTCATCGTACACCGACCAGGCTCATTTATATTGTGAAACAGGACTTTATTGTACTCTTTTCATACAAAGTGTTTATATCACTCTCAAGCGGCAGCGAACCAAGACAGTGCCAGCGAAGGTGCTCGGTCTTACCTTCCCTGCCATACATACCATTAGGTTCCTGATCTTATCCACAAATAGGTCTTTTTCATCTCTACAATCGTGCTTTTCATCGTCGCAACATCCCACATAGGTATGCGCTGTCCCTTCTTCACCGTTCCAGCAGCTAAGGGTTCTATACCAAAGCTGTAAATCTCTACCGCTTATTACGCGGTTATGTCTGGCTTGTTGAAGATCCCGGCCCCGTCATTTATTTTAATGATCTCGGTCGATGGGAAAATATCGCACATGACGCCATTAATGCTGTCATGACATGGATTGGGGATGTTCTATTAGTATGTAGAATGCAGAGCATGTACGACCAGAGGGACTGTGTTGACCTCCGACCTAGATATATCGATGCTTCATCATATGGGACAACAACTACTACATCATCGGTCTTCCGACTCTGCTACTTATAATGAGCATTGGTGAGAACGGCTCTTCTTTGAAAACACTACGATTAACCTTTCCTCAGTCACAAACAGCGTAGCTTTACATCTCTTCACTGAAGTCCGCCTTGGCACGCTTTTTTCCCCCTCTCTCGTGGCCTGGATGAACTCGATATACTCCATCGCCTTGGCACAAAACACGATAACCACCGCATTGATCGCCTACCGTCTATGGCGACAGGAGAGCGAATCTGCCAAGGCCGGACTCAGAGATGATAGTCCCAAGTCGAGCCTCAGACCGATCATCAGGATCGTGATTGAGAGTGCAGTGATATATGTGCTTACAGCCATTGTCATTATCATTCTGTACGCGCGGGGTAATAATTTCCAGTTTGTCATTCAGGAGGCCATTGTTCCCATTATCGGTGCGTCCACGTGTTGACTGCTGTTGAAAAAAAAAAAAGCTAAAATGGTGTTGTAGGAATCGTATTCACTCTTATCTCCGTACGCTTGGCAATGCACACCTCCAAGATGCTAGCCACTACGGTACCGTCTGGACGGACGCTCACGGAATGGCAGGCTGCCCCGCACAGTTTGCTTGCCACTTCCGGGGAAACACCAGGTATTATTTCATCGGCTTCAGGAACAGACGCGACAATAAAACCAACGGGCTTGACTATGCGTAAGGAAAGTACGTTTGATGATTCTAGAAGTGGCGACGAAGAAAAAAGCAGGTTGAGAAACCAAAATTCACTCTAATATTTGTTGCCATCTGTGCGGGTTTGGGACATGATGAATGTAGGTAGATGTTATCTGTAGTTCTGTGGGGGTTGTGATCAGTTTTCTGAGACTGTAGACTGTCGTTACTAGCTCGACTAATTCCTCCCAACTACTGTATATTTTAAGATTCGATGGCCTTGAAATAAATCAACAGGGTAATTTACATTAAATTCCAACAACATGAGATACAAACGCGGGATAAAAGGGGATACTACAGGCACCCCAAGACAAGGTTTTCTCAAAGTTTTTGTCAAGGGGGAAATCATAACGAAATTTAGAATTGAATTATGCATGAAATTGTTGAATAAATATACATTTCAACAAAATTTTCCTTAGTCACAAACACTATGGAAATTCAAAAAATGTCTTTGTGAAATCTTGAAGAAATTAACAGTCATGTGAGTTTCTTAAAGGTTTTTGAAAATGAGAAACTTGAACTGATTTTTCCCAATTCATATTCAGTGAAATATGTTAGAACTGGGAAACCCTAGCATACAGTATGTTGCACTTACAATCCAATCAGAAAATCAACTTAGCACAAACCTAGTATTCTACCTACTTGTCCTAGTAACTTTACACTGCCATATTCCTGGAACCTGCAGGCCCTCTAGACATAGCATATTCTTGGAGCCCCAGGTTTCCTGTATCCTCCTGCCCAAAATTGGACCCAACAATTGTGAGGGCACAGCATATAAGTTGAAGCCAAGTCATCTTACCTGTCCCCAGAACATCTATGGGTTTTTCCAGGATACCCACCTGTAAGCCCTGAGCTTAACACAATAACATAGAACATCATAAAGCTATAATATTATACTTTAACAAAATCCACCCTAGTCTAAATGTGAATCTGGTTTTATCCTGATATATCCCAACCTTAGTCCAAATACAAATCTCGTTTCATCCTGATAAATCCACGTTAATCCAAATGCAGATATCAAACTACCACCAGATTTGCATTGGGACTAAGGTGGATTTATCAGGATACTCCAACTTTTCATTAATGTCATGGTTTAAAATCGAGAGTTTTTACATGGGTCTCATTGACTTCACAGTTAGCTAGACCTGCATCACCTCCTTGCTCATGCCTACCTCTAAGCATGAGCTTGTGACTTGTGCCAGTTGAGCAGAGTCACCGCATTAGCCTGTGCAGACGCCCGGCCGGTTATTACAGGGCAGCGCACAGATACTGTCTCACAGTCTCACCGTCCAATTTTAATATCAGACGGGGGTTCTTTTTTTTTTTTTTTTCAGGCCCCTTGTTCTCAGCAAGCGTCAGTATGCATTTATTTGGCTCACAGCTTTCGCCTGACAGACATAGTGTTTTTTCGCGTTCCTTGGATGTTTCTCACCCACTCAGACGCTAGTTGCAGTTTTTTTGGCTAACTGCCACGCCGCTGCAAACGTGTCAATTTGTTCCGAATCCCCATAACTACTCGCTAAGTGATATACTCAGTCGATTTACCCATTTCGCGTTGACTGAGATACCGAAGCTGTTATGCTTATAACACAAAAAAAAAACATCACGTGACACGTCGTTATGTAATCGACGTGATTTGAACCACATCGATGCTCTCCTTTCCGGATCTGGGATTCCGTTGTTTTTAGATCAGACGGGGTCCTTTTTTTTTTTCAGGCTCCTTGCTCTCAGCATCAGACCCCGTCAGGTATGCATTTATTGGAATTGTTTGGCTCACAGCTTTCGCCTGACAGACATCAGTGTTTTTTCGCGTTCCTTGGCGTTTCTCACCCCACTCAGAGGCTAGTTGCAGTTTTTTGGCTAACTGTCATGCCGCCGCAAACGTGTCAATTGTTTTGAATCCCCATAACTACTCGCTAAGTGATATACTCAGTCGATTTACCCATTTCGCGTCGACTGAGATACCGTAGTTGTTAGCTTATAACACAAAAAAGACAATATCACGTGACGTGGCGTTAATCGACGTGATTTGAATCACATCGATGCTTCTGGATCTGGGATTCGGTTGTTTTTTAGCATATGCGGGTGATGTGACGTCACTTTCTGCTATTCTGCTGGATGTTGGGTTCTCTTGTACTTTTTCAAAAGCTGCAGCAGTCTGTGACATGTGGTCACCGTGGTGACGTATAATGGCATCCCTAAACAGTTCTCCCCTCTTTGAATAGGCTAACCTTTCATCTATGCATGTCCTATATCTCCCGTCATGGTAATGGTACTGCCAACCAGTAGCGCTTTAGTGGTAGTCACCGGTGTAGGCGGCCAGCTTCGGTTCTCACACCTTGGCCGCTCTAAAAGCTGGTTACCGCGTGCGCGGGAGATCCAGAAATTTTGACTGTGCCAGTGTTGTTATATGTATAGACGCCTTCGAAAACAATGGCTTGGCACGCATACATATGGGAAGTCACCTCGAGTTCAGGATTGTGCACGACTTCGCGTCGGAAGAGCAGTGGCCACGCGGCGCTCTCAACGGCGCAGATGCAGTTATACACACAGCGATTTTATTATTATGGGCGAGACCTGCTCGTTAGGCCAGCCATGTCTCAGGTTATTTCACGCGGCCAAGAAGACACCGACTGTCCAGATGAATATCACGTCGTCGACTCTGAGTGCCATCATAAAAATAAATTCATAGTCTCACACATAAAATGTGTTGCCACATACTGCCTGCCAACCAGAGAATCGCATCATCTTGCAGGGTACCTACTCCCGATCATCAGGGCTGTCAACTTGCACTCGCGATTTTGAGTTTTGCTCAAGAACAGCACGGACGGACGGCTGCTTCACTTCCACCGCTCGCAGACGCTGTCGTTGGATGCTTGGAAGATCCCGATGTGCCACGATCTGGACTAGACGCGGCGGTTGGGCCAACTAGAAGGAAAACTGCATCCGTATGCGTTCCTGGGGAAGGAATTCTGCTATGTAGTTCTGGAGGGGCGAGAAGAGGTCTCACTATTGAGGATATACATCGAAAACAATGAGCAATCAAGATTGTATCTATATTTAGAACATACACAGAGTGCACTTGGTAGTCCCCCCCTGTTCTACCCTGATCGACGTTATAGGCCACATTGTCTAACCCTTTGTTCTCGCTCTCTATTGTTAAGAATAACATATATACCCATAGGTTTCTATACTACACCTCAGTCCGTTATACTGATATCGAGACTGAGGTGAGTCGATTTAATCGTAACGACGTTAACACGTACTTACCGTATACTAGTTATCCATTTTTAAATAGAGTCCGTTATACTGATATCGAGACTGAGTTATACTTTTGGCGTTACTTTTCTACCACTCGCCTCTACATCGACTCCAATGCGGTATTAATGCGGTGAAGGCACGGTGTTCTATGTCTATAAGATGGCGAATCGGTTTGTCGACCAATTTTATAGATTGGTTACCTAAGAGACGTTTGAGGACAGGACGCGATTGCGGAGTATCCGGCACCATCTTCAAATATCGATCTAGTAAGTCCCCAAGGCTCGAAGGACGAACTATATGTGTCTGTCTTCTCAGGCACTGGATGAGCACTGAATTTAAGTAATTAGCACTGATGATCAGGGCAATTGCCACTTGGCACTTGATGGGGCAGTCCCCAAGCGAAGAGGGGGATACAGCGGAGTTGCAACCATTTGACCATACCCGATATGTGATCTTCGCGATCCAGACGGAGCTATTCATGTGATCAGATTCCATCCCCAGTTATAGGTTAGTTAATAGACACAGTGATTGTCTTATTAGCGCTACTCGACGACCCCACCCTGCACATTCCCCCGACTATAACACGACAGGCTACCCGCTACCCATGTCCGCCCAAGTTCCCCTGGACGTCACCAACGTCCTCTCAGTGTGGTTCGAGGTGCATCGTATGTTTTTTCCCGCTGAGAACCCTATATTCACCACGTCGATAGGTTTTTTTATATGGTACATCAACTCTTCACCGTCCACCAGCCAGGGTTATTTATGTTGTGAAATAGGCCTTTATTGTACGCTTTTCGTACAGAGTCTGGATATCACTCTCAAGCGGCAGCGAACCAAGACGGTGCCCGCGAAGGTGCTCACTCTTACCGTCCCTGCCATCCCATTGGGCTCCTGATCTTATCCCCAAATAGGTCTTTTTCATCTCTACAATCGTGCTTTTCATCGTCGCCACATCGCATATAGGTATGCGCTCTCCCTTCTTCCCCATTCCAGCAGCTAAGGGCTCTATACCAAAGCCCTAAATCTCTACCGCTTATTACGCGGCTATGTCTGGCTTGCTGAAGACCCTGGCCCCGTCCTTTACTTTAATGATCTCGGTCGATGGGAAAATATCGCACATGACGCCATTAATGCTGTCATGACATGGCTTGGGGATATGCTATTGGTATGCAGCATGCAGAGCACGGCACGACCAGAGGCACTGTGCTGACCTCCAACCCAGATATATCGATGCTTCATCATATGGAACAACAGTTACTACATCATCGGTCTTCCGACTCTGCTGCTTATAATGAGCATTGGTGAGGGCGGCTCTGCTTTGAGAGCACTATGATTGACCTTTCCTCAGTCACCAACAGCGTAGCGCTGCGTCTCTTCACTGAAGTGCGCCTTGGCACGCTTTTTTCCCCCTCCCTCGTGGCGTGGATGAACTCGATATACGCCATTGCCCTGGCACAGAATTTTATAACCACCGCGTTGATCGCGTACCGCCTATGGCGACAGGACAACGTATCCATCAAGGCCGGACTCAGAGATGCGCGTCCCAAGTCGAGCCTCCGGCCGATCATCAGGATCGTGATTGAGAGTGCGGCGATATACGTGCTGACCGTCATCGTCATCATCATCATGTACGCGCGGGGCAATAATTTACAGTTTGTCGCGCAGGAGGCCATTGTGCCCATCATCGGTGTGTCTCCCGGAGCGTGTTGACAAACAAAAAAAACAAAGCTAAAAAATGCCGGTGTTAGGAATTGTGTTCACGCTTATTTCGGTCCGCTTGGCAATGCACAGCACCAAGATGCTGGCCACGACGGTGCCGCCTGCACGGACGCTCACGGATTGGCAGGCTGCCCCGCACCGTCACAGTTTCCTTGCCACTTCCGGGGACACACCAGGTACCCTTTCGTTGGCTTCAGGAACAGACTCGACAATAAACCCGTCGGGCTTTACCATACGCAAGGAGAGTATGTACGATGATTCTGGAAGTGGCGACGAAGAGAAAGGCAGGTTGAGCAGCCCAAATCCACTATGATATTCGTTGCCATCTGTGCGGGCTTGGGGACATGGTGAATGTAGATGTTATATGCAGTTCTGTGGGGGGTTGTGATCAGTTTTCTGAGGTCGCTGCTAGCTCGAGTAATTCCTCCCAGCTATATCTTAAGAATCATGGCCTTGAAATAAATCGACAAGTAATTTACTTTAAATTTCAACAATATGAGATGCAAACGCGGGATAAACCAAGGCGGATAAAATATTGTGGAAAGATAAAAGTTGGCACTGTTAATAAGGCTGTATGCTAAATCTTGGTTTTAGCACAGCGAGAGTGAGGTGAGAGAGATCTGGGGCTGTGGGAAAGTAACTTGGAGCAAGGAACATTCACGTGCTCCGAAATGTCCGGAGTATCAGTGGCATTTCAGATCCATGAGATCGTAATAAATGTTCCATCTCATTACGTTTCATTATTTGTTTACTCCCCACTTTTCGTTAATGTCACGGTTTGAAATTGAGGGTTTTTACACGGGTCTAATCGACTTGGCAGTCTAGACCTGCATCCTTGCTTGTGCTTACTCTAAGCAGGAGCTTGTGACTCGTGCCAGAGTCACCGCATTATGTGCAGACGCCCCCCGGGTTATTACAGAACAGCGCACAGATACTGTCTCACTTTGTCTCAGCGTCGAAGGCATTTCAATATCAGACGGGGTCCGTTTTTTTTTCAGGCACCTTGCAGCAAGTGCCAGTCAGACCGTCATTAAAATTGTTTCTCAGCTTTTACCTCCCCCAGTATATTTCTCACCTTTTATACGGTGTACCTTCAGTACGGCTGGGGCTTACCTACTCAGACGCTAGTCGCAGTTTTTTTGGCTAACTATCATGCCGCCGCAAACGTGTCAATTGTTCCGAATCCCCATAATTACTCGCTAAGCGATATTATCGGTTTACCCACTTCGCGTCGATGAGATATCGTCGTTGTTATGCTTATAACACAAAAGTGCCCGCCCTGAACAATATTACGTGACATGGCGTTACATCATTGATGCTCTCTATTCCTGATCCGGGATTCGGTTATTTTTAGAATATGCGGGCGACGACGTCACTTTCTGCTATCGTACTGTGTTTTCTCTCTTGTACTCTTTCGAAAGCTGCAGCAATCTGTGACATGTGGTCACCGTGGTGACGTATAATGGCATCCCTAAACAGTTCTCCCCTCTTTCAATAGATTAACCTTTCATCTATACATGTCCTGCATCTCCCGTCATGGTAACAGTACCGCCAACCAGCAGCGCGTTAGTCGTAGTCACCGGCGTAGGCAGCCAGCTCGGTTCTCACACCGCCCTGGCCGCTCTGAAAGCTGGCTACCGCGTGCGCGGGACATCCAGAAACCCGGACTGCGCCGATTTGGTGAGAGCTGCCTTCGAAAACAACGGCCTGACACGCGTGCATCTGGGCAGCCACCTCGAGTTCATGATCGTGGACGACTTCGCGTCGGAAGCGCAGTGGCGCCGCGCCCTCAGCGGCGCGGATGCCGTCATACACACGGCGCTGCTGCTGTTGCGGGCGGACCTGCTCGTGGGGCCCGCGATATCCCAGGTTCTGGCCATCTTGCACGCGGCGAAGAAGACGCCGACGGTCAAGATGATGGTCATGTCGTCGACGTTTAGCACCATCGTGACGCCGGGGCTGCCTTCGGACACACTCTTCACGGCAGAGGACTGGAATGAAGCGTCGCTCAGTATGGCGGACGAAGGGGAGACGGTGTCGAATGAGGCGAATCCGTTCCACTTTTATGCTGCTGCGAAGACGAGGGCGGCGCAGGCGATTTGGCGATTCATGGATACAGAGCAGGTTTGCTGCCCCGTTAAATGTGCACTTCTTTTTTAAATCAGGTTTCGTGTCTAGCCTCATTTCGACGTGACCGGGGTACTATTTGGAGCCATCTATGGGCCCACCTTGAGTCCTAGACTTGCCCTCTCTCAGTCACGGTGGATAAAGTTCGCTTTGGATAATGATATTTCGCCATCTCGTACAATTCCGACTAGTAGGGACAAATATTATTACTTTTATATGCATTTACTCACTCCTTTTTTCCATGACAGCCTGGTTCACCGACGTACGCGATGCCGCTCAGCTGCAGATATTGGTTTTGAGGACGCCTGAACTCGGGGGTAAAAGACTGATCGCTGGCGCGGCTGCATATGGCTGGAACGACGTCTTCACCATCTTACGGCAGAATTTCAAGTCCTTGACGGTTCCCGAGAACTTTGAAGGCGGCAGATCCAGTGGCCCACTGTTCGATAATAGTATTGCTACAAAACTCATTGGAACATGGACAACTTTAGAGAAGAGCCTTGTCGATTTTGGAAGAAGTATGGGATATTGAATTATCTTGTCGGCGTATTGTAAGGCACACCCATCGTATCTTGTGGGTACGCCTTGAATAAAATGTGGGTGTAAAGCCGAAATTTTAATGACGCATTTCATCGATTCGCGGATAATGTGATTGAATGTGAGACTTGCAAGGCATTGAACACCGCCTCAAACTCACCGCCCTCTATAGCTTTCTTCGGTCAAATTGCATAAGCATTTGCCTACTTTTACGTGCATCTTAGTGCTTCAAAGTGCTTACTTGGCCCCCTCTTTTGAAAGCGACAGACAGAGGGTTATAAACCTCAAGTCTGGGAAAGTTTCCCCAAAAGACGGGAACGCTACTTGTGGAGGCGCATGGACAGGTCGCGTCGGATGGCCGCCTAAGGGCGAGCTCCGCTGGACAGGTTGGGATGCTGTGCCGGTAGCATCACAGTGGAAATTGTCCCATACATGGAGGGCGGGAGGCCCACGCTCCAGGCTGTTGGGCTGGGCGGCGGGGCAATGGGGTGGCGTTGGGGGGGATAGGAGTATAAGGGGGACAAAGTAGGGGGCGCTTCATCTAGTGAATTATTCAGTGACAAAAAGCTTTGACAGTAACTAGAAAATACATACCTTGTGGATGTGAATGCATCGCATGTGCGCCGACAGCAGGTCGTGAGACACCACTGGGAAATTATACGAGCCAGTGTGGCGCCTTTGAGATGGATGAGAGGACGCCGGCGAACCAGAACACTGTTCATAATCTGATTGCCATCTCACATATAAGAGTATGGTAGTGGGTGAAGCATAGTGTACCTTCTGAATACAGGCACGACTCGAAAGGACGTGCCGTTGCATCATAAAGAGAGGCGACGGTAATGGACACTTGAAAAGGACACGGTGAAAATGCCGACATCGGTGTTCCAGAAGACTCCTCATAGTCAAATGGGGGGTTATAGCAAGAGTATAGCGGGGCAGGAAACACCTTACCTTTCGAATACGAGCACATCTCGTGTGGGTGCGCCATTGGATTGTAAGCGTGAGGGGGTGCAAAGCGCAGCTGGGGTGGATAGGGCGGCGTGAGGAAGACCGAGGATGGGGATGGCATACAGTCCGGGAGACCGATTCTCGAAGCTTGTTCAGGGTACAACACTTGAAATATGTGGGGCGAGGACATGGCTGTGCATTGGTAAGATAGACTGGTATACAATTTGGAATGGTCGAAAAGCAATGGGAGATTTGACAACTACGCAGGAAGATGAAGAGCATGCTGTGATCCGACAATTATCATATCTGAAGGAATATGTAAGTGTATCAGGCAAAATTGAGAAGATGAGACATACAGAAAAGCCACGAAGGTCGACGTTATCTTGTCTTGCTGCTGCCAGCAATTGCTTTCTCTCAACCTCCCACCTGTTTCGTTCCTCGGCAAACTTTGCTCTTTCCTCTTCCCTACCCTCTTCCCTCATGGCCTGTTCAAGTGCTCTGCGTTCAGCTTCGCGTCGCTCTTGTGCTTGGTGGATCAGTATTGGTTTTCCAATACCCTCATCACCATATCAGAATACCAATAGCATTGACTCTTAAGGAGCGTGTATTGGTAGATTAAAGGTTGCAAGATCTCCGTCTCTGGCTGCTGAGGAAGCCTGGTTGGAGGAACAATACAACAACAGTGGGAAGTGGGGTCTTATTCCTCTGCACCAATGAAAGGAAGAGCATGTTTTAGTTGTGGCTGGTAAATTTCAGGAGGAACACGTTAGAGTTGTTAGTGAGGTGCATGTGATGGATATGGGGATTCAATTGGAGGCTTACAATTGGTGACATCATGCTCCGACTTCCTATCCATTTGCTTCATCCGGCGTAATTCCAGTGCTTTCGTATTGGCGATAATGGGACCACGCTCTACTGTAGTTGCATTGTCACAGATTAGTTTACACCAGGACTCGACATCAATGGCGCGCGGGCACTCTTGAGATGTGATGGCTTTGGGTTCGACCATGTGAAGAAGTCGTAGAAGGATAGGAATAAAAGACTTGGTAAAGGATGTTAGTGAGAATGGCGAGCTTCGCTGGACTTTTGACGACCTCATTATCATCAACTGTGAACTACTTGTAGTTATGCGATCGATTGATACAGCCACGATAATAACTACTTGCGTGTGCAATGACAATCCAACGTGGGTTTGGCAGATTAGTTTTCAGTGCAAGTTTTTGCCAAAGGGAGAGTGGTTCAATCAGAATTGAATTTCGTTGCGGGAAGGGCCGCACCCTCACACAAGGGAGTCATTATCCTGACGAGGTCTATCTACTTTTTCAAATCGCGCCTAACGTGAAGGTTATGTGCAAAATCCCTTTATTTATTTCTACTCAAGTAGGCATACGAACCATAACGCTAGGCTATGGCATTGGAAACGCAGCAATATAAACCAAACCCAATGGTGCAAAAATTGAGCAAACCCCACATCCCACACAACGCTCTCTTTCTCTCCATCGATCCGCTACCCGTATCAGGAATCCCCCTTAACCTAACCTCAACACTCAAGCCTCTAGTGTTTGTGTCAGCTGACGGGGTCACTTCCTTGCCATATGCCATATCGTCCAAGGAGATCGCGCCGACGTTTGTTTGTGCACTTGAACGACGACGGTGCCTACCCATTTGGAGTGTGTAGTATGGTGTGAGCGGGATGTATTGTTAGTCATGATTTATCTGTCCATTATAGATGGATCAAAGCCCGAGAGAGGTTGGTCCTACTTATATGGACGGACAACGAAGCTCGACATTATGTGTTAAACAAATTCCACCTTGCTGTTAGATTTTTTTAGAGCTCCCACCGATTTGTGCGACAAGAATGCCTGGAGTATCCCAACCTTGTCGTCACAAAACGTGACATGAGTGACTCAAATTTCATTAGTCACCCCTTGCTTAAAATCAATCTAACTCTCAGATCGTCCGAAAAATAACTATTATAGAAAGAAGCGTTCTACGCTTTGGATATCTTTTAAGATCCCCACCACCTCCTTGGTTATCAAAATATCACCAGATCCCTTGTGGGTTTTATCGTCAGATCGTTCATCGTAGAATGGCATCTCAACCTCAATCTTCTACCTCCTTTCGATCATTTGGCCTACCAGAAGATATACCCCATATTCCTGGAGTCACAGAGCCTCAACTTTGCATATTAGACTCATTTCGAACGGCCATTGCACGTCGAATAGTGGAGGCGTATCCACAGCTTACTCTTGAAAAGGTCAGCAACACGCGACCAGTTTCGTCCGGGCTGCTGATCAGTCGCTCAGGTTTACGATGGTGTAGATTACGGAAAGAAGGGCGTAGATTTCACTGTTGCGCTGCCCCGATTCAAGCTAAAAGGCAAGCCGGACGAGCTAACGAAGAAAGTAACAGAATCGGTGAGGAGTTATTTTTTTTTAACGGGTTTATGCTCATCTTTTGTTGCAGTTCAAACCGGATGCATGGGTCGAGTCTGTCGAGGCCGCTGGACCCTTCTTGCACTTCCAAGTTAATGGCCTGACACTGAGCCGCCATGTCCTTAATCAAATCGATAGACTCACCAATAAAAGCCCGTCTGGCCAACCAGAATATGGCCGTAATGAGAGTGGCAAGGGAAAGAAGCTCGTAATCGGTAAAATACCTCCGCTATGAATCTTCAACCTTTCTGATCGATCCTTTAGAGTATTCTTCTCCGAATATTGCAAAGGAATTCCATGTCGGTCATCTTCGATCCACGATTATCGGACAATTCTTATGTAATCTCCACCGGGCATGTGGCTGGGACGTCACATCCATCAACTATCTAGGAGACTGGGGTACCCAAGTTCGTTTCTGCGAACATATCGTGCGTCTTCCGCGCGCTGACTCTTCTGTCTAGTTCGGATATGTCGCCTACGGGTTTCAAAAATACGGTTCGCAGGAGGAGCTAGCCAAAGATCCTATCAAGCACCTCCTTGATGTCTACGTCAAGATCAATGCTGACGCACGACAATCAGAAGAAATGGGTGCCAAGGTCAAGGCTGAGGCACAAGGTTTCTTCCGTCGAATGGAAGAAGGTATCCAGGTGCATCCTGTTGAGGAAGGCATCATGCTGATCGCTTTATAGGTGATGAAGAAGCGCTGGCCATCTGGCGAACATACCGTGATCTGTCCCTCAAAAAGTACGAACAAGAGTACGAGACGCTTAACGTAGCATTCGACGTCTATTGGGGTGAAAGCAAAGTCGGCAAGCTATGGCAAGACAAATGCGTCACTCGTGGCGAGGAGCTCGGCGTCGTCGAGACAGTGGACGGCGCTAAACTCATCAATCTTGAAAAGTGGAAACTTGGCAAGGCCATTTTGCGAAAACGAGGTATGGCAGCCAGGCCACAGCGTCTCTCCATTGTTACGGTGCCCTGACATTCGTCCCAGACGGGACGTCAATCTATTTAACGCGTGACATCGCAGGCGCAATTGAGCGCTACGAAAAGTACAAGTTCGACAAGATGATTTATGTCGTCAGCGCGCAGCAGGACATGCACCTTTCGCAGTTCTTCAAGGTCCTGCAGCTCATGGGCTTCGACTGGGCGGATAAGCTCGAGCATGTCAATTATGGGCTTGTGATGGGCATGAGTACGCGTAAAGGCACAGTGGTGCTTTTGAGTGATCTCATTAGGTGAGTGTGCTTTGGCTTGAGCTTGGGGTCGTCTTGATAGGTGCTGAATGTGGTGTGTGGTGCTGTAGGGAAGCCGCATCAGTCATGCACGAACAGATGAGGAAGAACGAGGATAAATACAACGCGGTTGAAGATCCCGAAGGGACAAGTCGTGAGATCGGCATCACAGCAATCAAGATACAAGACATGGCTGCAAAGCGGTTTGTTTTTTTCTCTCTTCAGCCTTAGTGACTTGCTGAGCTGATCGGACGGTGCAGAATCAACAACTACACGTTCAATTGGGATCGTATGAAGTCTTTCGAGGGGGACACTGGCCCGTATCTCCAGTATGCGCATGTCCGACTTGCATCCATGGCTCGTCGGAATCCGCAGCTCTTACCCATGCCGCCCGCGGAGGAGATAAAGACGGAGCTTTTGGTGGAGCCCAAGGTACTACCCAGGATTGGTTGTGGTTGAATTCTAACGTATCATTGTACCAGGCACGTGAAATCGTGATGCTCCTCGCCTCATACCCCGACATCGTCAAAGTCGCCATGAAAACCCGCGAGCCGAGTGGGGTCGTTACATTTATGTTCAAGTACGTTCCATGTTTCACTGCCATCTCTTCCCGTGTGTTCCCTCGCATCAAGCATCTCTAACGCTTTCCCCATTTTCTCTCCACTTCCAGGCTCGCACATGGCATCAGTGGTGCCTGGGAAGTGCTCCCCGTCAAGTCCGAGACTGACATTGAAAAGGCGAGGGCGCGATTGTTCATGTTTATCTGTGCGAGGGATGTCCTTGGTGCAGCGATGCAGTTGTTAAGTATTAAACCTTTGGAGAGGATGTGAGCTTCAGATTGGATTGAAGGCGTGGGTGCGTTTTCGGGTTGGAGCAATGCTGTTGAATTTAGTGAACAACGCGCATGATATATGATACATACGTCGGTAGATATGTTACTTAATAGGTGCCAAGTGGCCAATACTAGCAAGGTCACTTATGAAATGGTAAAGAGGTTGCTTGCTAGAAGGACTTGGGGTTACAACTGCAGTACTAGGTTGCATTCATCACGTTGGTTGAAATATTCTGGCGAATCTTTGGGTCCGTAATTTCCCTCTTAATGTCCTTATCTTTCTTTAATGGCGAATGTATGTCAAGTTGGGAGACTTCTCAGTGTCACGGTGACCGTGACCAATCAGCCCGCTTCCATGTGAGTCTTCCATCAACTGTACTACTTATGACGAGTGACATTGTAATAACAACCCTAGCATCGAAGGATGGTGTTGAGATCTACGCAGAAGCAGTAGGGGATCCATCCAAGCCGCACGTCGTCTTCATTCACGGCCTCGGCCTTTCGTCAATTGTTTGGGATTCTCAGTTCCATGACACACAGTTGATCAATAATACCTATGCTGTAGGGAGAAATATTAGGAGACCGCTAGCATTTGTGGCTCATTAATTCTTGCAGGTTCGATATGATCTGCGAGGACACGGACGCTCTGGCAAGCCTCTCGACTTGACGGCGTGGCGTTCAGATAGATTCGCAGAAGACTTTTATGTTGTGGCCAGTGCATTTAAGCTCAATAGACCTATTTTAGTCGGGTGGTGAGTCTGATTCTACGGGGAAACGCGTATTTAATAATATTTATGAAACTTCCCATCTTCCAAGGAGCTACGGATGCACTCCCGCGGTTGATGTCGTTAATCGCTTTGGGGCCGAGTTTTTGGGTGGAATTGTTTATATTGGAGGATTACCATATACAAGTGCTAATCATATCGTTACCGCCTCCCAGAAGGTGGCCATTACTGGCCTTTTAAAACACAACGATCCTGAGGACTACCGGCTGGCTCTGCCAGACTACATTAAACACGTAGTTAATAATCCCGATGCAATCCCTTCCGAAATCCATCAATCCTGGACTACAACAATGGCTTCACAGCCATTGGCAGTATTTCGACGAGTCCTCAGGCGAGAACAGGACGTTGGTCGGTTTTGGGAACGAGCGGGCCCAGTCCTTCCTCTCTTGGTCATTCACGGACAGCGGGATAACATATGTGATCATGACGCGGCTATTGCAGAGGCCCGTTCTAAGTTCCAGAGAGTAGACATAGAAAGCTGGCCTGATGTTGGTCATGCGCCATTCCTGGAACGGCCGCAGTTATTTAATGCCGTAGTGTTGGTCTGGGTGCAGAAGGTTAGTTCGTGGTTGATATTTGAATTTGAAGGAAGCGTAATATTTCTGTGCAGATTTGTGTGCAGCAATTTAAATCTCATTTATAGAATGGAATCAATTGATCCATAGTGAAGCCGCTTATAGTGCATCTATTTTATTCCCCTCTCAAATAGCTTTCCATAATTTATTCATTGTGTGAAAGGTCCTTCTAGTTTCCCTGACCGTGCATGTTCTCTTCATTTTGCCAAACTATCGCTATGAAAAATTCCCCAGTTACCTTCACTTTCGTCAACTTCACGGTAATAAGAAGGAATCTGGAAGCTTTTCATACATTTTATGGGAAACAAACTGAATCGCATGGTCTTTTCCGGACCTTGCAGTTGGGATCAGTGGAAATGGACGAACATGGGGAGCAAACAGCCAATGAAATTACATGTAAAAAGATTTAGTCTGTATCGTTCCCGTTAATAAACCACCACAACATCAAGCCGCCAATCAACTTCTCAGGAACCTTTCCCAGATCAGCCGATTTGTGAAATGATATCGGGTAATCTATTGCGTTGTATTTAAATGAAAAAAAAAAAAAAAAGTCAGTGCCCCCACGTTACTTGGATAGAGAGTCGAAATATGCACTCTCTGGCGAATGCAGTGGCGGGAGTGGAGATATTCTTCAAGGCCTTGTGCGGTCATTATAGAAGGCAAGACCAGCCGCTTTGAGTATGCATAACGCGATAGTAGAGCTCGCTGTATCGAACAAAGTACTTTTCGGGACTACTCTACGGATAATCAGGCCGACGGAGGGTGATCGTGTGTTTACATAAGCATCAGGTTGCTCGTCGTTTTCTACAACCAGTCCTTCTTTCCTCATCTTCTACCACACTCCCTCGAGGGCTCAGGCTAGAGAGCACTCAACGTCTAGATATAATAACGGTTATAACAACGTGAGTATTACATGAAAAGGTCTTTAAATCCAGGTTGAAGCGTGTTTGCGAAGGGCCATTGATGACCGAGCTCCAATGAGTTACTCTCAAGTGCCAATGGAACATGCAAGTCCTCAGCCTATTAATCAACGCTCGCTGCTGAGCGGCATCCTAAAGTCAAGGGCGACACGCCTGGGAACTCTTGGGGCTTTTGTAACTCTCCTCTTAGTGCTAGGTCTCTGGTCGTCGTCTCCGTCGATCACTCGGGTTCCCCTTTCAATTGAAAAGGACAAGGGCGTTTCATATTCTGGACCCTCAGAACCGAATGTATATGAGGACGAGCTTCACCGGCCAAATTGGTCTTACCGTGAGAGCGCTGTCAAAGACGCATTTCTGCATGCGTATCGTGCTTACGAACGGAATGCATTTCCCGCCGATGAACTGAGTCCTTTAACTAACAAGAGGCGTCAAAAGTTGGTCATTAATCCAATGTCAAGCACGCATGCCCGCTGAGATTCATGTTTAGCTTTAACGGATGGGGGGTATCGGCTGTGGACGCCATGGACACAATGTTATTGATGGGCCATCACGATGAATTCAGACGGGCCCTCAAGCATGTCTCATCAATGACTTTTGACATTCCAGAGGTTCGTACGCCACTTCTTTCTGTCCTTTCGCCTTTTGAATGTGGAGAGGATACGTTCAGCCGGGATTTGCCCATTTCTTTGAGACGACGATCCGATACCTTGGCGGACTTTTATCGGCATACGCCTTATCCGGAGAGCATGTCCTTCTTCAGAAAGCTGATGAATTGGGACGTAAACTTCTACCCGCCTTTAAGACTCCAAGTGGACTCCCGACATTTGGTGTCAATACCAAGAGGTGAGCACATCTACATCATAAAACATGGCATAACAAACATTATAATAAATGTCTCGCAGTGGTAGATTATATGGTGGTGTTACGCCTCCTTATGTTCTACTCGCCGAAATGGCGTCATGTCAGTTAGAATATCGATATCTCGCACACTTGACGGGCAATGCAGAATACTACCAGGTTGTTGAACAAATAAACTCTGTTTTGCAGCGAAGTCAAAACCAGCGGAGTGAGGGATTGTGGTCAACCCACTGGGAAACGGAAAACGGCACACAAGCAGACCGTATGTTTACAACCCAGCTTTTCATTTTCTCGGCTCATGTTTAACAATACTACAAGATCACTTTTCTGTGGGTGCCTGGGGTGATAGCGCTGTAAGTATCCTCTGCACGACCCCCATCACTGATATTGACAGAGCACGAATTAGTATGAATATCTCCTCAAACAATATTTACAAACCTCTCAAACTGAACCACGCTTCAAGAGAATGTGTAGGTTGATGATTACTCTACCGCTACCAAAATCTTGACTTGCGTACCTGAAGACCTTCGTGCAACGAAGGGTATTTTGGAGAATCTCCTCTACTTGTCTCCCACACGAAACCTCCTCTATGTCACTGACACAAAGAAAGGCATTCCAAGTCGCAAAATGGAACATCTCTCATGTTTCTATCCCGGACTCCTTACTCTGGGCACTCACTCACTCACTAATGATTCATCGATCCATTCTCATGACAAGAAATTGCATATTTGGGCCGCCGAGGGCTTAGCACATACATGCTGGACGATGTATGGCGAGTCCCCAAGCGGATTGGGACCCGAGGTGGCTCGGTTTGATTCTGGTTATTCGGCGGACGATGCAAAAGCGAGTGAAACGATTACGGATCAGTGGATGACCCACCTTTTCAGTTGGGAGGCGGAAGGTAGTCAGGGAGGGAAGCCACCCGGAGTCGGGAATCTATCTGGGCTTGCTAGAAAACATTCTGGCCTTCAAAGGGATTACTCGCTCGTTACAGCGTCATATCTTCTGAGACCAGAGGTATGATCCCCTCACCATTCCGCTAGGCAGTATTTGACGTGTTCCTAGACAATTGAATCGATGTACCTGATGTGGAAGACTACAGGTGATGTAGTATGGCGGGAACGCGGATGGACGATTTTCAAAGCCATTGAAAAGCATTGTCGCTTACGTGGAGGATATGCAAGCGTGGTCAACATCGACGTCGTGGATCCCCTTTCCCCCCATAACAAGTATGACGATATGCCGAGGCACGTCTACGCTTCCTACTGCGTTATGAATCTCTACTGACAGAACCCCCAGCTACGCGCTTGCGGAGACGTGGAAGTATTTGTTTTTATTATTTTCTCCCGCAGACCCTCTGCCTTTAGATAAATGGGTATTCAACACCGAGGCGCACCCTTTACCCGTTTTCGAATGGACTCCAGCTGAGAAGAAGAGATACCAGATACCCTAAGCTGTTATGTCATCATTTTTATGGTATTCTATTTATACTGTATACATTATGGAATTGTCTTGCGTGCATCAGTATTATAGCGTCAGGTCTTTTGAAGTATGAGACCTTTCTTAAGCCAACCATACCGAGTAGGGAACTATTGGTGTGATAGGAGGCGACTTCGGAGTCCAAAGAGCATAAAAGGAAAAAAGAAAAGGCTATTGAAACTTGAAAGGTTTATGTTGAATGATGAAGAAATTGTTGAAACAGTTCGATATGTAGCTGAAGATCACCCAGAACATTGTGAGGGATAAGATGTAAGCAAGCTCTAAGGTTGCTTTCCCACAGCCCCACAGATGTGGTGATACATTGGGTGACTCCCTACACTGCGATTTGGCAATATTTGGTTCCATTGTTGTCCACATTCCATTGCTCTCACATGCCATTGTCCTCACCTCCCATTGTTCCCCCACTAGTATATAATATGTACATGTGGATTTTCAATAAAGCAGTGGTTAGTTCCCATCACTCATTCTCGTCTGTGCGCCTGCGGCAGATACTAGTCTTACTGTGCTTATCTAAGCACTCAGGTTCCCAGGAACTTACATAATTGCCTAACTAGGTAATTTACAAACTACTGCACCTTCAGTGCGGAGCAGAATAATACAAATATCAGAAAAATATAGGGAGTAACATAGAACATCATAAAACTGTAATATCATACTATAGCAGACACTTGATGTGGTTCCTAGCCCCAGATGTTATCCCTTCTACTGTTGGGATTGGGCTGCGAGGGATGAATGTGTTGACGTCCTTGCCCAGGGTAGTTAGCATTGGTGAATGTCGGGTCGTCAACAGTTTTTCTCTTGCGATCAAACACCATTTTACTAGATTTATACCTGTCCTGTACCCACAGTTCATTCGGTAAACTACAGCCCTCCTCTGCAGCAACCATATGTAGATACCATACTGCCAACATGATGGTGAGTCGTTGACCGTTGTCATTCCATCTTATAACAGGGGAAATTTCGACATGACCATGTTTTGATATTTCTCGACCGGAGGAATCTTTTTTCGCCACCCTACGAAAACACCGTAAACCAGTGTCACAGATAACATACCCGTACCGCACTTGATGCTGGTATGTATAGCATTGTACCTGGGCGAGCGCAGACCAGAACGCTTCTATTTGTTTGTCATCCTCTGAGGTTTCCCAATGTGGCTGCCAATTATTAGAAAATTTAAACTCGCCGGGGAGGACGTTGCGACCAGGATCATCTGGCACCGTCGATGCCAAATCTGGGGCCAGCTGTTCATACTGGGTGATACCGCCAGTGGGTACCATTCTAATCGCCCTAGGGTTCCCCTTTCCGCCAAAAAACTTATGGCGTTCAAGAGGTGACGGAAGATATGCAAATATCAAATTGAGACCATTCAATGACGTATCTCCCCGAGCAAGGTTTTGAAGTCTGTGCGGAAGTAAACCGAGGAGGGACTTGAATTGGGGTTCTTTGAATCGTTCGGAATAGACAAGCTTGCGAAATTCATTTGCTTGTAACTTGAAGTCATCATTGATCCATGGAAGGATCTGCTTAACCTTGAGATCCAATGGCAGCAATTCCACGATTTTTTTCAGATCGTTTCTGTTTTTACACAAACGTTCCGGAATTGAGTGTTGGCTGAGCACGTTTCTGAGCGATAGCGCTACTAGGAAACAAAGAGCCTGGTCAGTGGGCGGATTTTGAAAGATGCGAGCAGTTTCGATTTGATCACTATCGTTACTGACTTCGCCCCGAACGGTGAAATGTGTCTTTAAATGACTTCCTATTTCATTCGATATCTGTGTATCGGTGGCCTTTGTCTGGATGTCCCACCCATATTGATCGTTAAGAATCTCTGCTACCATTTGGCGAGGCAACGCCTTGATAACTTGTTGCGAAATATCTGGATTTCCTTCAACGTTAGATATAAAGTCTTTAAGGACGATGGATACGGGAGAACTGAAAGTGACATCCAACGCGTAGTTGATTGTTTGGTCTAGATGCTGTTTAAAAAATTCCACAAAATCCTGTTCCGATTGTATGGAACTTCGAGTATCAACTGGTGGTTGTGGGGCGTATTGTTGGGTCGGGGTATCCAAAATATGACTGTACATCGCTATGATGTCCTTGTAGCTGAAGCCTGGCCACCTCTCCGAGAACTTATTAACGTGGTCAGGACCATAAAAGTCTTTCTTGCTACGAGTCGGTTGAGGGTGGCCTTTGTTATTCGTAACATGCAACTTGGTGAGTTTAGCGGTTAGATACAATGACAACTCCGATTGAGACATGGTAATTCTCAACAGCAAAGATGATAAGGGTGTTTTGTTATCAGAGTGGGCTCGAAGTATTAGCTTATGATGTGTTAGTTTGAATGTAAATACAACCGAGGCTATGCAATCCTGTTACCCTAAAGTACCCAAAACAGCATCTCAAGAGGATTTTTTTACGTTCTTTGCCAAAAAAAGTATTTGATCTTATCGGCTTACATAATGTTATATTTAGGAGTGACGTGTGACATAAACAAGGATACCGTGAAGCACCTATCACCAAACACAACGATCATTCTATACTTGCACCACATTTTCAATTATGTCTAACTCAAGTGGCGAGGAGGAAGACAGGGAGATTCTCCGTTCTAATCCTTGGAGAACGAAGGAGGTTATTGCCGACTGGGTCAATTGGGTTTTAGAGACTCCCCAATTCCCTTGCATTCCACAGTTGGATTCTTTGGAGTACAGCGTTATTGAGACGTTTGATTCGACGAACGACAGCACAGAAGTAATGAAGGTATATACGAAAGTTAATGGCATCGAGAAACTGGCCATTTTGAAAGTGGTAAGTTCAACTGGAAATGTTGTGGAACTCGGATGAAAATTTTTTTCATTCATAGTATCAGGTCCCATCCAGATACAGGGATACCAGGCTTGATGGATTCATTCGCGAATTTGTAGCATATTCGAATCTTACTCACTTTGGCCTTTGCGATGAGGGACTGGTGCCTCATTGTTATGGCTGGTATGATTTTGCTTCGGATGATCCCGTCGTTCTGTCAGAACGCCATCCGTATGTGCCATTTATTTGGGAAGACGAGGTGGCACCTCGGGCCCTACTTCTGGAGTATCTTGAAGACGCGGTGCCCCTTTCTGCAGAGAATTATACCCCTCAGATGGCTCCTGCTGTACTTGATGCTCTCCGACGGATCCAGTCCTTTGGAATAATTCATCGGGACACTGAGATACGAAACATAGTCGTACGTCCTGATGGCAATACGTTCTGGGTAAAAGTATCTTTCTCATTAACGTTCGAGAGTCTGACGATGTTTTAAGATTGACTTTGAGACTGCTTATACTTTTCCGTCTGAAGTGATGGACTCGCAATGGTTCATATATCGGTGTCGTTACGAGATGTCGTTAATTTGGACGACCATGTATTATCATATGGTGAGCGCGCGCTCTCCATCTCGGTCTGAAATTCCTTCTAATAGTGTATAAAACGGTGACTGCCTACAGCCACGCGAACACCGACGATTTCTGCGACATCGCAACAAGAGTTTAATTGAAAATAATAAATCTTGATATTTTAATATAATATCAAACTATCAATCTGAAGCCGTCTCCCACTAGTTTCTCAAGATACCTCATATACTCCCTCCCTGTCTGCCTTGTTTGTCGGCTGTTTTGTTGCATTTCTACATCGCCAATCCATTTTCAAATCTTATGTGCGTTCAGAGTTCCTATGCGTCGTCAGTCAGTCTAGATACTATTATCATGTCCATATATCAACTTCAATTCTCTCTCGTTTGCTTCTCAGCGCAAGTGCTGGTGTCTGATCACAAGGTGTATGAAGCAGCACTTGCACACTCAAACCAATTGCTCGCAGGTTCACAGCTTGTGACTCTCTTCGTTCAAATAGATGCCACCGTTCGTTGATGCCAGAAAAGTTGTCATTATTGATTGGGGGTGATTAAAACACGTTTGTATTTGATACAAAACAAAAAGGTGTTACAATCTTCCTGTCCTGGTCAGCTGTTACGGTGTAATCGTTCAGATACACCGATGATAATATAACACGTTCTACTTAGTATCCAGATCAAGACAACAACAGGGCTCCTCAATGTCCCAATATAGCCCTCAAAAGATAAAATCAGAAATGGAAGGTCGTTGCCCCCCAAGCATTCACTAATCAACTGCGCTAATAAGATTTATTCATACTCCAGCAGCAATAAATATAGCTGCATAAGACCTCAGTATATGTATGGCAGGCAGTGATAATTGGTTGTTGGACTTGCGATCATCTGGTGCCGGTTTAGTAGGTTGCTGACGTGTCCACCGATTTTTTCAGCCGTATTTTACTTTGTCACTGTGGCCACGTTGAAGGCTGGGTCTCCCATGAAATAGGTTGAAGACATCTGAGTAGTCAGGTTGCACTGACATAATGAGTGGAGGTCACTTAAAGGACTTAGGATATCGTGGTAATAATGTATTAGTCTAGGCAACCCTAGCATTGGTTCGTGGTATCGTGAAGATAAGACAGATATTTTCACTCAGTAAAGGTTAAGGACAACATTGAACACGACGAATATGAGTTTTGGTGCACGGTTGATGAACAGCTTACTCACACCTCCTGATTCAGCTTTTGCTGGAAAATAGGGTTGGGCTCGATATCGTCTACGGTAGCCTCCGGATATATAAATCGTCGGACAACTATCTTACCCACCAAGGTCAACCCAGATACCCGTTATTCAGTATCCCGGCTACCGTGTTGCATCCCAACGCCTTGATAAAATCTTGCCAGGCTTCTGGATTCCCTTCAACGTTGCATATCTAGTGTTTGAGGATAATGTACGAGAGGGGATTGGAAATGATGTCTAACGTATAGTTGATTACACTCCAGATGCCGCATCAGGGATTTGGGAATGTCTACACCCATTATGTAGACTCCCTAGCCTCCCTAGATCGAAAGTAAGCTTTTATTCCGACTAGTAAATAGGGATCACGCGAAAGTAGTGTGTCTAGCCGAGCTAGCTAGCTCTCCTAGATGGCATACTTGTTAAATTTGATGATGAAACACACCTTTTTTATAGGGGGAGTCCACCAACTATTGCAACTTTTCATATGAAGATGCTAATTGTGGACCATGTATTTGGAGGTTAATGTGTGTCAGAACCACTATACACCTCCCAGAGCATCCAACCTATATTGTCAGGAGGTGCTACACTAACTGACACAAGATATTGAGAAACAAGTACTTTTATTACAAGCTTATTAAACTCTTGTATATTGTGTATTGCAATAGAGTCAACTCATACTATTTTTCTATTTTTAATAATACTTATTGATCTTTCCACTTTCCTGATGCATCCAACATATTGTAGAAATCCTCCTTAACAAATGACATTCTGAGGATGAGTGAGTCATTGTGGTTGTATTGCTGTACCCTGAGTAATACATATACCTCCATAGTTGTCCATTCTGCAATCACATGAACATTCTTCGCACCTCTCCCGAACCGTATTAATATGCCCAGACCATAATAATTCATCTTGCTTTGCTGCTTGCATGGGTTGAGGAGTTGCCTTGTCTTTCTCTTCACTACGGTTTGGTGAACAACATCTATGTAAGCGCCACCACAGTCTTTGTTTGCCAGTAGGACTCTTTGTCTCTTGTCTATGTTATTCCACACAGCATGCTTGCAGTTTCTGCATCTGCTCTTTTCCTTTCGACAGGCCTCTGAGCCAGAGGGAACAAGTCCACCGGCAGTGCTACTTCATCTCACACTTGTAATATCTTCAAATGCACACTTTTAAATTTGTTGCAGGCATGATGTTCTAGGTTGTTTGTGCCTTATCCACCCTGGCATGTCTTTCAAGTGCTGCATACCTTCACCTGCTTTATTATGGAGTACATCAGTGGTCTTGTTGCTTCACACCATTACACCCTAATATTCACTGTACTGAGCTTGTTCTGCCTTTGAGTCTGCTCCTCTCTGTTGAGTCTGTCACACCAGCTTCCACCTCCCAGCTTCCTTTGCCCCTTGCATATCCACTGAGTTGGACCCTACTACTGCACATTATATTGTTCCTGCATCATATGAATCCATCAAGCTGGACCTACTGCTGCACAGGACACTGCTCCTGTGCCATCCCGAAGACTGCTCATCCCTTGCACTTTCTCTTAGCAGTGAGCCATTGGCTCCTCTTCACAAAGTCTCAACTGCTACTACCTTGGACATCCCAGTCTCTTTCTCATTGGACCACTGAGTCCCATTCTGATGACAGCTTCCATTATTTCCCTTATCAATACTCCTTTTCTGACACTTCCTGAACCCTTCCATCCAAATTCATGTTCTCTGCTCTTACCTCCATCTTCTCTAGTGTTCCTCTCCTTGTTGAGGACAACTACTATGAGTGGAAGAGAGCAATGAAGATGTGTTTCCTGGGTGCTGTCTTTACCTGGATCACTGATGATCCTAATGCTGTTGTCCCTGCAGATAAGGTCACAGAGGATGGACAGGCAGCCTTCTTCATCTATTCTCACATTTCTCCTCAACTCCAGTCAAAGGTGTATGATATCAGCTCTGGATTGGCATCTTCGAAGGCTGTTCATCTCTATTTTCAGAAGTCTACCATGGGTTGTAGAGTCAAAGCTGTAGATGCCTTTATGGCAACTAAGCAAGATCCTTCCAAATCTATTGAGGTGTATATCCAATTGATTCAGAAGTCTCATCAAGTGCTGGAAGGTCTTGGAGTTCCATTCAGTGATGTTTTTATTGGTGACATCATTCTTATTGGTCTCCATCTTTCCTATTATACTGTTTGCACTAGCATTCTTACTGCCAAGACTGAACCATCACTTTCTGATATCATTGACATTCTCATTGGTTCCTCCACCTCAGTTATTGATATCAAAACTGAGTTGATTGAGACTTCATTTTTAGCCTGGGGTGAGCAAATTACTAGAAGAGATTTGCAGTCTCCAGGTCAGAAATCAGAATATGGAACTATTCCTAATCATCCCTTGGAGGATGACAAAGGTTATTGTTGGTGCAATCCTGCTAATGAAGGTCATTGTCATCATTGTGGAAGGCCCAATCATAATTCAGTTATCTGCATTTATGATATGTCTTTTCACATCAGGGACCACATCATGTCAGGATCATCTTGTCCTCCTGTTATGACCATGTCACAACCGTGTCACAACCTGACGGTCCCTGAGGTTATTGCCGCCTATTGACATTTCAAGTTATCGATCAAGTCATCGCATTGGAAACCGTTGGTCACCCAATGCTGACGTATGCTTTCATGGCAATCAAACCCCATTTACACCCCCACCAAATTATACTTGTACTATCTGGTTATACTCTGATATGTCCCTTTTTATTATGATGATCTGTTTTACACTATGTTTCACATATGCCCGTATATACTTGTAACCCATGGACTATTTCCTTTTCTTGTAATTCTGCTCTTGGTTAAATCATGGTCTCTGAACTTATTGTAACCTTCTGGTTCCTAGTCAAGTTTATTTATTTGTCAGTAATGTCTCTGCTCTTCCTTAGTTAGTACTTTCTAGATGCCAATAATTTGTATATGAATATGCTGTAGTTGTAGATACTAGACAATCAGAATATTGACTCAGAACACCCACATACATCTCTAGAAGTCTTACTCTAAGTATCCTGCTCTCCGCTTTTGTGTGTGCTCGCCCACTCTTGGTCCCCAACCCCTTAGCCCGATACACAACTTATCCTTTGGTACCGATCAGTAACTCACCATGAGGAACTTGTTAGGACTAGTTTTCACCTGCCCAAAATTTAAGGACACCTGACAGTAACTTGCGAGGGTACAGCACATAAGCTGAAGCCAAGTCCTTCCGATTGGTCCCCATCGGCCTACTGACATTAGTCAGTTTTCAGTTCTTAACAAGCACTATCTGCATGTTGGCAATCTACCACTGCTGGTCATTCAAGTCTGAGTCTGAGTCTGAGTTTGGTCACTCCTGGTGACTCGAATGTGTTGATGTCCTTGCTATTGAAACAGTTGAATAACTCTTGACAAACACCCTGTGAGTGTGAGGAAAGTAAACACTAAGGAGACTTTCCCACACCCACAGCGGAGTATGCTACAGGGTGCTTACCTAAGCACCTACACATCAGTTATCTTACTAGGTAACTCACTCAATCCTGCACCTATAGTGCTGGGAAAAATACTACAAATATCAGACAAATACAGGGAATATCATAGACTATGTAAGAGCTGTAATATCATACTCTAACACTCCCACCTGATGAGACAGCTCTATGCTAGTCCCAGTAGTTTTCGTAAGTATTCTACCTTTGGCTTAGCCAATGGTTTTGTCAATAAATCAGCAGGCATCTCTGAAGTAGGGAGATGAACAACTTTGATCTTCCCACTATCAACTTCTCGCCTTAACCAATATGTTCTCAAGTTCAGATGTTTCATACGGCCATGATGTTCAGGATCTCTGGCAACTGCAATAGAAGATTGGTTGTCAAGATACAAAGTGGATGCAGTCTTTTGAGGATATCCCAATTCCTCAAATAAGTTTCACAACCATAGCACTTCCTGACCAGCCAACACTCCTGCAATATACTCTGCTTCAGTAGTAGAGAGAGTTACAATAGTCTGGAGTTTGCTCTGCCAGCTAATGGCTCCAGTACCCATCTTAACCACATATGCACCAGTAGATTTTCAAGTTGACTTATCACCTCCATGGTCAGCATCTGAATAAGACACAAACAATTCCTTGTCATTACTAGGGCCAAAGGTCAAGCCCAAGTCAAGGGTGCCTTTGAGATATCAAAAGAGATGTTGTACTGCTAGCCAATGAGCCTTTCCTGGATTGTGATTGAATCTGGCTAATACTCCAACAGTATAGGCAATGTCTGGATGAGTGGCAACAGCCAAATACATAAGAGAACCAACAGCATGGATGTATGGAATGTCCTTCATGTATGCAATCTCTTCAGGAGACACTGGAGCCTGGTCTTTACTCAATTTTGAGTTAGGTATCATAGGTGTGCCAATGGGATTGCAGTCAGCAAGACCATAACGCTGTAACATGTCCAAGATGTATTGACACTGTGATAGAGTAATAGTATGCTTTGTCCTATCTCTTTCAATGCCAATACCTAACAAGTAAGAAGTAGGACCAAGATCATGCAATTTGAAGTGGCTTTTAGATCATCTTTGAGCTTCTTGATAGCCTCCTTGGATTTAGATGCAATAGTCATGTCATCTACAAATACTGGTATAATGACTTTGACATCACCCTTTTGGAAGACCCAAATGCTATGATCGCATAGCACTTGTTTGAAACCCAAACTGAGCAGGACAGCATTCAACTTCTTATGCCAGATACGAGGTGACTGGCGTAAACCATATAGTCCTTTCAGAAGAAGTAAGAACTCATCACGAGCACCTTGGTGAAAACCTTCAGGCTGCTGCAAGTATACTTCCTCTTCAAGTTCACCATTCAAGAATGCAGAGGAGATATCTACACTCTCAAGTTCCATGTCCTCCAGTGCAGCCAATGCTAGGACAGCATGCAAAGTGGCCCATTTGGCAGTAGGAGCAAAGGTATCAGTGAAGTCAAACCCTGGTCGCTGTGCATAGCCTTTTGCAACAAGACGAGCTTTGAACTTGTCAATTGACCCATCCTTCTTACACTTGATCACAAACACCCAACGAGAGCCAATAGCTTTACGACCCTCAGGTAGTTTAGCAAGGCAAAAAGTGCCATTTTCAAGCAGGGATTGCATTTCTGCATATGCAGCGTCATACCACTTATCAGCATCAGGACTTTGTAAGGCCTCTTTGAGAGTTCTCGGTGCATCATCATGAGCACTGGCCTTGTAGGCAAACTCAAAGGCTTCATCTACACCAATGTAAAGATCTCCCTCACTGGTAGCTAGGGCTTCTTCCTCAGACTCAACTGAAGGGGGAGAATGTAGTGGAGAATCCTCTGCCTCATCACTGGACTCAACTACAGGAGTAGATTCTCTATAGTTGTGGATGTTAACAGGGTCAACTTGCTGGAAACGCTTAGGAGGAACTCTGTTTCTGGGTGGATTGCGACATGGTTGAGGAGGAGGACTCGGTGAACGTTCAGAATGTTCAGAGTTAGGATCAGAGTTGGAACTAGGACCAGGAGACAAAGCATTATTCTGACCATCTCCCACCTGATTTGGTTCCTGTGGAGCTCCCACCTGAATAGACCTAGAGGGTCCAGGAATAAACAAATCAACAAATTGTGGAGTATCAGGAAGAACATCAGGAGCAGTAGGAGTAGAAGGTATGGCAGGTTTAGACAAGCCTGGTAAGACTCTCTCATCAAAGACAGCATTATTACTAATAATAGTCTTCTTAGTCAAGGGATTGTAAAACATCCAACCCTTATAATCTGGAGGATATCTAATAAAGACACATTTCTGTGTGTGAGAACCAAGTCCAATACATTGGTCCTTCTGTACATGCACATAAGCAGTACAGCCAAATACCCTAAGATGTGATACTTCTGGTTTCCTACTATGCCAGACAGTATAAGGCACAGAATGCTTAAGAGCAGTGGTAGGTGAGCAGTTGCACACATGAGTAATGGCAATGACAGCATGTCCCCAGAATGAGGGAGGGAGGTGGGATTCAGCCATAATTGAAGTAGCCCCTTCTTCCAATGTTCTGTTGAAGCGTTCAGCAACCCCATTCTGATGTGGTTCATTCCGCACAGTATGCTGCCAGCTGATGCCAGCAGTGGAAAGAAAGGTATCAAACTCCTTAGACATATATTCTCCACCCTTGTCATCTCTGAATATCTTGATCATCTGACCAAGCAAGTTCTCCACTTTAGCCTTATATTGCTTAAATGCTTGAAAGGCATCACTCTTATTTTTGAGTAATGCAATCGAAGCATAGCATGAGGCATCATCAATGAAAGTGATCCAGTAGCGAAAACCTTCCATAGTTTGTGTAGGCAAGGGACCATGAACATCACTGTGAATGAGTGCAAGTGGTTTAGTATAGTGTGTTGTTGCTATTTTATTAATAACTCTGTTCTGTTTTCCAGCCAAACAAGGTTCACAAATAGGATCAGGAGACATGTGAGAGTCAATCTTTATCCCACCAACCAAATCACCTTTGAGGAGCTTCTGGATATCGGCATGATTGAGATGATTAAAGCGATGATGCCAAAGTGTGGAGTCCAAGGGACAGGTTGTAACAAGACCTGCATAATCCATCATAGGTACCATCATTCCATCCAAATAGGCCTGGTTATGTTCATTGACTGTGGCAGTAAAATGCAAGACCTTTCTCAAATAGAAAGACATGGTGGAATGAAAGATAGAGACACGGAAATTCTTTTTCTTTGTCAAATACAAGACGGAGAGGAGGTTACTTGTGAGATGGGGAACATGGAGAACCCTCTCAAACTCTATTATTACATTTCCATTCCCTTTAGATTTAAACTGCACTGCTCCTATCCCTGCAGGCATAACTATTTGTCCATTTGCAACTTGGATAGGTGTTTGAAATGGTGTATAACTTGAAAACCAATGACGATAGGGAGTCATATGCGAAGAAGCACCTGTGTCAGCAGTCCTGTCAGAACTAGCATTGACAAGGAGAGCGCAAGATGGATCGGTAGAGTCAGGGATAGAAACACTTGCATTTCCAGCACTCTCTGGTTTCTTCTCCTCTGATACCTTGTCAGACGCATTGGCTTTGTCAGCCTTAGCAGCCTTTCTTTCTTTATACTCCTTTTTTCTTCTGCTCAACTCTGGCCTTTGCCTGTTTCTGTGCATTTGCATACTCGTGACAATTGTCTTGGGTGTGGCTGGAACCATTGCAGAATGTGCAAGGAACTTTACCAGAAGTGTTGGAAGTTTTTGACACAATCTTGTTCGCCATCTCTAAACTCCTGGCAGACTGCAGACTCTCTTGTGATGCAAAGTGAGTTTTGACATCAGAGAATGTGATAGCAGTATTCATCATTAAAGATGAAATCCACACAGAGTCAGATTCAGGCAGAGAACGAAGTAAAGTGAGAGCAGCAAGCTCATCATCCAGCATGGCAAGAGTGTACCCTTTTGGATGCAAGTTCTGGACATGTGCACAAACCTTGTCAACATGACTCATTAATGAAGTCAGAGATTCATCAGGTTCCTTCCAAATATTAAAGAGGTCATTATAGGCACTAAAACGAACTGCAGGGAGTTGTTTATTATGTGCCTTTTCAATTTTAGACCACATATCATCAGGACCATCATCAATGTCAACATGGGTGCGCTGTGTAGGTCCAAGAGAGCGCCATATGATACCAGCTGCTTTATTGGGGCGTTCCAACCAGGCGGACTGTAAACTAGTATCACTAGGTTGTTTTTCTTTGCCAGTGGCAATAGAAAGACAGTTCTCCATATGCAAAAGACCAATTACATCATGTCTCCAATCCTCATAATTATTTTCTCCCAATATGACACTATGTTTGTAAGTATCACTGGATGCCATGACATGTCAATATCCACCAAGAATTTAACTTAAAAAGAACTAAGTAATTGGACAAGCAGTTGTAACACCACCTTGCTCAACAGGGTTATTGTGATATTGCAAGGAAGGTAAAAACGAAGGCCCACTGAAGAGCACAATGCCAACAGTTCAAGTTCAATGTATCTAAAAGACCGTGTTAAAAGGTAAAATGATGTGGCACAGACCCAGATGATACTGTGAAGTGCTTGAGGTGTGAGGGAAGAGTGTGACTGGAGAGAGAGAGGTGACAGGGTTTGACAGGGTGAGTCACAAGGGTGATAAAAATGAAGTTGCTGTTACAACCCGGACAAATCCCGCCGGACTCCGGGCACTAACCCGTATGCCCCCACGTGCTACAAGCACCAATCGTCTGTTTATAGGATTTCCCGCCCGGACTCTGTTACGTCAAGACTTGTTACGTTCGACCTCATTACGACACACATCAGTTACCAGACTTCCCCCAGACGCCATCTCTGTCTATGTCTGTCTTCGTCCTATGCATCAGTCACCGGATCCCACTCAGAATCCCGTCACCGCTCTATTCGAGCCCCGTTCCCATTTTAGTCAAATGACCTGTCACGATTAGGACTCTGCTCCTGCTCCATTTCCCGTTATGGGTTATGCTTTGTCACGATTCGGACTCCGCTCCGTTCCGTCCCATTCCTACACCAAACTTGGTGTTTACTATTCCCATTTATGTTTTGTTAGTTTCGTTTTCATCATTACCAGATTAGTATGTCATTCACTCCATGGTCTATATAATCTGGCAGATGTTGTACATACAATCCAGTCAGAAAATTAGCTTAGATTCCCCCCAGTAATCTAATATATTTTCCTCTATAAAACCTTACTCTAATCACACCACTCACACTAGTCAGAGCCCACGGGCTCCGGCACATCTACCTCTCACGAATATCTCGACTTACGACTCATGACCTTACGACCTACGACCTATGACCCACGAACCCCTCCCGGACTCCCCGGGATTCCCGTCCGCCTGTTCGAAATTGGACAACATGATCTAGCGAGGGCGCAGCCTATAAGCTGAAGCCAAGTCCTACCGGATATCCCGCGGGTTTCTCACGAGACCCGCCCTGTGTGTGGATCCTAACAGTTGCCCAAAAAAGTGAAATTGAGCAACGACAAGCGATTTGGAGTGTGGGAATATATCTCCTTTTATGGACACAGGTGCCTAAATGGGCAAAAAATGCACACAATCACAGGTGTGAGATGTGAGTCCAAAAAGTGACCAAATCAGGCCAAAATCCAAGGAGATATAACCAAAATAAAATCCAAACGCAATGTAGAGTGTTTTGGACAAGGAAAAGTTGTCAGAAAAGATGTGCAAAGTGATGGATTGTGCAGATGACAACTGGATGTACTGGTTTAGAAGCTGGGGCCCATAACCTATTGAAACAGTTGAATAACTCTTGACAAACACCCTGTGAGTGTGAGGAAAGTAAACACTAAGGAGACTTTCCCACACCCATAGCGGAATATGCTACAGGGTGCTTACCTAAGCACCTACACATCAGTTACCTTACTAGGTAACTCACTCAATCCTGCACCTACAGTGCTGGGAAAAATACTACAAATATCAGAAAAATACAGGGAATATCATAGAATATGTAAGAGCTGTAATATCATACTCTAACACTTGCCCAGGGTAGTTAGCATTGGTGAATGTCAGGTTCAACAGTATCTCTCTTGCGGTCAAACACCATTTTACTAGATTTATACCTGTCCTGTACCCACAGTTCATTCGGTAAACTACAGCCCTCCTCTGCAGCAACCATATGTAGATACCATACTGCCAACATGATGGTCAGTTGTTGACCATTGTCATTCCATCTTATAACAGGGGAAAGTTCAACATGACCTGTTTTGATATTTCTCAACTGGAGGAATCTTTTTTCGCCACCCTACAAAAACACCATAAACCAGTGTCACAGATAACATACCCGTACCGCACTTGATGCTGGTATGTATAGCATTGTACCTGGGTGAGAGCAGACCAGAACGCTTCTATTTGTTTACCATCAACTGAGGTCTCCCAATGTGGCTGCCAATTATTAGAAAATTTAAACTCACCGGGGAGGACATTGCGACCAGGATCATCTGGCACCATCGATGCCAAATCTGGGGCCAGCTGTTCATACTGGGTGATACCGCCAGTGGGTACCATTCTAATCGCCCTAGGGTTCCCCTTTCTGCCAAAAAACGTATGGCGTTCAAGAGGTGACGGAAGAAATGCAAATATCAAATTGAGACCATTCAATGATGTATCTCCCCGAGCAAGGTTTTGAAGTCTGGGCGGAAGTAAATTGAGGAGGGACTTGAATTGGGGTTCTTTGAATCGTTCAGAATAGACAAGCGAAATTCATTTGCTTGTAACTTGAAGTCATCATTGATCCATGGAAGGATCTGCTTAACCTTGAGATCCAATGGCAGCAATTCCACGATTATTTTCAGATTGTTTCTGTTTTTACACAAATGTGCCGGAATTGAGTGTTGGCTGAGCACATTTCTGAGCGATAGTGCTACTAGGAAACAAAGAGCCTGGTCAGTGGGCGGATTTTGAAAGATGCGAGCAGCTTCGATTTGATCATTATCGTTACTGACTTCATCCCGAACGGTGAAATGTGTCTTTAAATGACTTCCTATTTCATTCGATATCTGTGTATCGGTGGCCCTTGTCTGGATGTCCTACCCATATTGATCGTTAAGAATCTCTGCTACCATTTGGCGAGGCAACGCCACGAAATATCTGGTTTTCCTTCAACATTAGATATAAAGTCTTTAAGGACGATGGATACGGGAGAACTGAAAGTGACATCCAAAGCATAGTTGATTGTTTGGTCTAGATGTTGTTTAAAAAATTCCACAAAATCCTGTTCCAATTGTATGGAACTTCGAATATCAACTGGTGGTTGTGGGGTGTATTGTTGGGTCGGGGTATCCAAAATATGACTGTACATCGCTATGATGTCCTTGTAGCTGAAGCCCGGCCACCTCTCCCTGACGAAATATGATGGACTTCATACGTTTACGGATCGTTCTTGTCACAACGTGCAGTTGCTCTGCTTATGTAACGTAGTAACCGAGAAATTTTCTCTAACAATACAATCTTTAGAACCATCAACAGGAGTGTTTCGTTACTGACCTTTGCACACTCAGGTTCACCTGGCGTCAGGTTATGGGCCCCGATAGCGGACCTTACCATCAGTCTTCTGACAGCTCTCATGCTTTCAAGTACCAGAAGCTCAATGGCCAAAATTACCCACTCTGGGCTGAGCACATGCAGGCCGCCTTGCAGTCAAGATATCTGTGGTTAATTGTCAGTGGCCGAGAAGTGTGCCCTGAAAAGCCAGCAGTTACTAAACCAGACCAAATGACGGCTGCTGAATGGAAAGCTGAAAAGAAGGACTATATGGATTGGTTGTTAAGGGACGAAGCAGCTCAGGGTTTGATGAAGGGGGCAGCGGAAAGCACACAGTGGCCACACATCGCATTAGCCCAGATGTCACAGGAAATGTGGGATTTATGGAAGGATATGTATGTGACCAACCAACAACGGATCAACATTCACTATCACTTCAAAGAACTTTACACTTGGAAGTATGCAGATACAACCTTGATGCCAGATCACATAGCAACCATGCTTGACTTGGGGCGCAAGATTTTAGCAGCTGGCAAACTCCTTCCAGATATCCACATTGCACGTGCACTCATCCTTTCCCTTCCAACTACACAATCTTGGGATGTAATCAAAATCCAGCTTTTCAGCATGGATACCTCAAAACTCACCTCTCAAACCGTCAGTGCTACACTTATCGCCGAAGCTAATCATCGTTCCAAGGAGAAGTCAAGTGAAACAGCCCTTCTTGCTAAGAAGTCGAATAGCCAAGGGAAACCTGGCAAAAATGGTGGCAAAAGTCGCAAACCAAAGCCAGACGATGAATGCCACTACTGTCAGGAAAAAGGACATTGGATTAGCAAGTGTCCTAAGCGTGAGGAAGATGAGAAGAAGAAGAAGGATGGTGGAGGTACCACTAACCTCACCATGTCAAATCTTCGTGAGTTGGGTCCTCGCCAGGTAGGGCAGGTTTACGTGGTTGGAGCTACATCCAGCAGGTCGGCAGAATTAATTCTAGATTGTGGTGCAACATCACATATGTTCTGCAACAGGAAGTATTTCAAGATGTACATATCTTCCGCTACTGGTGAAACAATTGCAGTGGGAGATGCCTGTTCCATTCCCATTGCAGGCAGTGGCAGTGTCTCATTCAGGAGCATATTGCCAGGTGGATACAGAACAGTCACCCTTACCGAGGTATACCATGTTCCGAAGCTTGCTGCGAATTTAGTCAGCCTCAGTAAGCTACAGCATGCTGGAGCATCAGTCTCAAGCACTGTGGATGGACTGTTAATTAATCTTGGAGTTGATGCACTTTTCAATGCAAAGCTCACTGGGATGTCAGGTACCCTGTATCATATTGAATGTCTCGAAATACAAAGGGATTCCACCTATATTGCTAGGAGTGGGAGTTTACGCCTTTGGCACCGACACATGGGACATCTGAATCCAGAAGCTATACAGGAAATGCATAGAAGAAAGATGGTGGATGGTCTCACTCTATCTTCCACTCTAGATTATGACCACGTTTGTGAGGGATGCGTCCTCAGCAAATCACATCGGCTACCCTTCCCTAAGTCCAGTTCAGCCAAGTACGAGAAAATGGATCTGATTGTCGTTGACCTTACAGGCCCCATGTCAGTTGTGACTTGGAGTGGAATGTCATACGCACTCGTGGTTGTGGAGGTCAGTTGCCATTTTCCAGTCAGACGATTATTGCATTCGAAAGATGAGGCTGCTGGAGCGTTGAAGGATGTCATAGCCATGTTAGAACGACAGTCAGGAAAACATCTCAAGTGGATCAGATGCGATAATGGAACAGAATTCGTAACAACAATAGTAGAATCCTTTTGCAAAAGGAATGGGATTATCATGGAAACAACTGTACCATATACCCCTGAGCAGAACGGGATTGCTGAACGTGCCATTATGGTTTTCTTTCAAATGGTGAGGTGCATGCTCCATTCTGCGAAGATGGACTTGCGCTACTGGGGGGAAGCATTCTTGTATGCTGTCCATATCCACAGTTGCACAATTACCTCAGCCCTTGATAATGTCCCATTTGAAGCTTGGTATGGACGAAAACCTGATGTGTCCCACCTCCGGATATTTGGATCAGTCGCATATGCCAATATCCCAAAAAGGTTGCGTAAAGGGAAGTTAGAAGTTACTTCAATTAAATGCCGCTTACTAGGTTGGTGGAATGATGAGATGAAAGGTTACCACCTTGAGGATGCAGAAACAGGAAAGCTGATTACCACTCGTGATGTACAGTTTGTGCAGGACGACAATCCAAATGATCTTGCTATCATCGAAATGTGAGGTATTGCACCTATGAAGGCTGACCTCGATAGTCTAGAACCAGATGGTGGTACAGATGCTTCCCCAAAGATTCCCACTACTCACCAGTCTCAACTCATCGAGAATCAGATTCAAGACAATAGCCAAAATGCTAATCCTCCGCAGTGCACCATGGAGAATACTACCCCGGTTACAGAAACAGCATTGCCTACCCTGCCCCACTCATCCAAGTGGTCGAACCTCCCATCACGAACACAACCTACATGCAAAGTCAACGCACCAGCCCCACCAGGAATTGCTGCGACTGAAGAAGAGATTGATGCAGTGATTGTGCATGGAAGCGAGCATCGTGCCTTTATTTCCTTTCCCAGTGAACCACAAAATTACCATGAGGCCATGATGTCACCCTACAAGAAGCAGTGGGAGAAAGCCATAGTGACCGAATACGAGAAGTTGAAGTCAACTGGAACCTTCGAATGGGTCAGTCAACTGCCTCCAGGACGAAAAGCTGTTGGTAGTCACGTCATATTTCATGAAAAGAGGGATGGCAATGGCAAATTTGTCAAAGCAAAGGCTCGCATTGTCGCAAAGGGCTTCTCGCAGGTGCCAGGAAATGATTTTACTGCAACCTTCTCATCAGTGGTGAAATTTACAACCTTACAAACCTTACTATCTCTTGTAGCACACGAAGATTGGGAACTACACCAAATCGACGTTGTCAGTGCATATTTGCAGGGCAACTTAGACAAAGAAATATATATGGACGTACCAGAAGGAATCAAGGAGGATAATAAAGAAGGATGGTATTGGAGATTGTTGAAGGCCTTGTATGGATTGAAGCAAGCTGGGCGACAATGGAAAATAAAGCTTAATAAAGTCATGGAAAGTCTCAGTTTCAAAAGGAGCCATGCCGATGATTGTCTTTACATCCTTCGCAAGGATGGGAAACTTGCTTTATTGGTGTTAATCTATGTTGACGACATGGCTGTGGCTGGGCACACACTCGCTCACATCTCAAAATTCAAGGAAAACATTGCGAAACATTTTGATATCACTGATCTCGGTGAACTAAAATACATCCTTGGAATACAAGTCAACCGAGACTGCAGCGCACATTCCATCTCGTTGAACCAAACTGCCTACATTCACCAAGTGTTAGCATGTTTCGGCATGAAAGACTGTGCACCAGTCACCACCCCACTTGCAGTCAATCATAACCTTACAGCATCACAATCACCATCAACCAATGAAGAACTACAAGAATATCTCAGCTATGCGAATGGTCTTCGGTACCTGGAGATAGTAGGCTCACTATTATATGCAACACAAACTTGACCAGACATTCAATTTGTGGTTGGACTTGTGGCACAATTTGGAGGCAACCCTGGGAAGCCTCACCTTGAAGCTGTAAAGCGTATTTTACATTATTTAAAAGGTACAGCCACAATGGTACTTATGTTTGGATGGAAGAACCACAACTCAACTGACCTGGTTGGCTGGACCGACTCAAATTGGGCTCAGGACCCTGACTCGCGACGTTCAGTGGGAGGGTTCATATTCAACGTTGCTGGTGGCTCAATATCCTGGTCATCAAAGAAGCAACCCACCATCACTCTGTCAACAGTGGAGGCCAAATATATGGCTGCTTCAAATGCCACGAAGGAGGCCATATGGTTAAGAGTGTTACTTGAAGATCTTGGATTTCCACAAACCACTGCTACACTCATTCACGCAGATAACCAGGGCTGTATTGCACTCACCCGTAATCCCGTCTCTCGCTCACGAGCAAAGCATATTGATATCAGGCATCACTTTATTCAAGAACACATTGAAAAACTTGAGGTCGATCTGAAGTACGTCACTACAAAGGACATGTTAGCAGACATTTTCACCAAGCAATTACCGCAGGAGACCTTCGAGAAGTTCAGATATATGTTAGGGGTTGGAGATACATGACAGAACTCACCGAGTGGGAGTGACGAAATATGATGGACTTCATACGTTTACGGATCGTTCTTGTCACAACGTGCAGTTGCCCTGCTTATGTAACGTAGTAACCGAGAAATTTTCTCTAACAATACGATCTTTAGAACCATCAACAGGAGTGTTTCGTTACTGACCTTCGCGCACTCAGGTTCACCTGGCGTCACTCCCAGATGTGATTAATGTGGTCAGGACCATAAAACTCTTTCTTGCTACGAGTCGGTTGAGGCTGGCCGTTGTTATTCGCAACCTGCAACTTGGTGAGTTTAGCGGTTAGATACATGACAACTCCGATTGAGACATGGTGGTAATTCTCAACAAGGGCGTTTTGTTATCAGAGTGGGCTCGAAGTATTAGCTTATGATGTGTTAGTTTGAATGTAAATACAACCGAGGCTATGCAATCCTGTTACCCTAAAGTACCCAAAACAGCATCTTTTTTTACGTTCTTTGCCAAAAAACGTATCCTCAGCTATTTGATCTTATCGGCTTACATAATGTTATGTTTAGGAGTGAGGATACCGTGAAGCACCTATCACCAAACACCACAACGATCATTCTATACTTGTACCACATTTTCAATTATGTCTAACTCAAGTGGCGAGGAGGAAGATAGGGAGATTCTCCGTTCTAATCCTTGGAAATGGGAGCAGGTTATTCAGGCCGGGTGGATCAATTGGGTCTTAGAGACTCCTCCATTCCCTTGCATTCCACAGTTGGATTCTTTGGAGTACAGCGTTATTGACACGTTTGACTCGACGAACGACAGCACAGAAGTAATGAAGGTATATACGAAAGTTAATGGCATCGAGAAACTGGCCATTTTGAAAGTGGTAAGTTCAACTGGAAATGTCGTGGAACTCGGATGAAAATTTTCTTCATTCATAGTATCAGGTCCCATCCAGATACAGGGATACCAGGCTTGATGGATTCATTCGCGAATTTGTAGCATATTCGAATCTTACTCACTTTGGCCTTTGCGATGAGGGACTGGTGCCTCATTGTTATGGCTGGTATGATTTTGCTTCGGATGATCCCGTCGTTCTGTCAGAACGCCATCCGTATGTGCCATTTATTTGGGAAGACGAGGTGGCACCTCGGGCCCTACTTCTGGAGTATCTTGAAGACGCGGTGCCCCTTTCTGCAGAGAATTATACCCCTCAGATGGCTCCTGCTGTGGTTGATGCTCTCCAACGGATCCAGTCCTTTGGAATAATTCATCGGGACCCTGAGATACGAAACATAGTCGTACGCCCTGATGGCAATACGTTCTGGGTAAAAGCATCTTTCTCATTAACGTTCGAGAGTCTGACGATGTTTTAAGATTGACTTTGAGAGTGCTTATACTTTTCCGTCTGAAGTGATGGACTCGCAATGGTTCATATATCGGTGTCGTTACGAGATGTCGTTAATTTGGACGAGCATGTATTATTATATGGTGAGCGCGCGCTCTCCATCTCGGTCTGAAATTCCTCCTAATAGTGTATAAAACGGTGACTGCCTACAGCCACGCGAACACCGACGATTTTTGCGACATCACAACAAGAGTTTAATTGAACATAATAAATCTTGATATTTTAATATAATATCAAACGATCAATTTGAAGCCGTCTCCCACTACTTGTTTCTCAAGATACCTCATATACTCCCTGTCTGCCTTGTTTGCTGGCTATTTTGTTGCATTTCTACATTGCCAATCCATTTTCAAATCTAGTGTACACGCAGAGTTCCTATGCGTCGTCAATCTAGATACTATTATCATGTCCATATATCATCTTTAATTCTCTCTCATTTGCTTCTCAGTGCAAGTTCTGGTGTCTGATCACAAAGTGTATGAAGCAGCACTTGCACATATAAACCAATTGCTCACAGGCTCACAGCTTGTGACCCTCTCTTCGTTCAAATAGATGCCACCCGTTCGTTGATGCCAGAAAAGTTGTCATTATTGATTGGGGGTGATTAAAACATGTCTGTCTTTGACACACAACAAAAAGGTGTTACAATCATCCTGTCCAGGTTGGCTGTTATGGTGTAATCGTTCAGATACACTGATGGATAGTATAACATGTTCTGCTTAGTATCCAGATCAAGACAACAACAGGGCTAGGGGAGATGGAGCAATATGAAGAATAGAAGTGATGGCTGATGAAACATTGATGATAATGAGTAGAAATACCCAAGAATCCCATGACAACAAGTCACCCTCAAATGCTATGCTTGAATTTGAAATCTTGACAATACTACCAATCTACAGTGGCTCAAAAAACTGTCCCAATGTTTTCTCATTTTTGAAAGGTTAGGTTGGTATGGACCACTGACATAAGCAGAAAATCTAAGTAAATTATCAAAGGTACTATAGGATCATGGCTTGAAGGTAAGCCTTGGTTCATGTGATTTGAATCAAAACCCATTAAATAATAAATAAAAGAAAACAGCAACTCATTGGGACAGTTTATTGACCCTTTATTTTTTGACCTGTGCTCCTACTGTTATACACCAGTACAAGGCAGAGGGAGGCCATGGGAACCATAAAACATGTCACATATGAGTAAGCTGGTTTGGGCTTGGGTATGATTTCTGAGGATGAGGAGAAGTGAGATGTTATTGGCTAGAGTTCTATTTGGGAGGGAGGAGTTGGTTTTGAGTAGGAACTGAGTGTGAGAGGTATCCTTTTCACAGGAATGTAACCATCTTATCACATTATATTCCCCATATTTTTCCTTATTTCTCACTATTTTTAAACCATCTAATTCTCTGATTACAAATGTTTATATTAGTTTGAAGATCTACATATGTACATATGCCTGTGGGTACATAGACTTTATGAGTGCTTACATACTGTTACACTTATGTATGTACACTAGTGGGTGTAACTACAAAACTCAGACGCTTTTACCCTGTAACCACAACTTGCCCAGACACCCCTTTGAAGTGTCCTGAAAGCCATAATTAGGATATCATCTCAGCTGTCTCAAATGGCTTTCAACTAGAACTTGCTACCTCTTTCTAGCTTCATACTATATAGTTGAAGCTTGAACTACCATCAATAACTACTTGCACCTCATTGTTGTCAAGACCCATTCCTGGGAACTCCACAGAGTATCCTCCAGATATTATATTAGGTTCTGAACCACCTTCCAGACCAGCATCAAGATCTGGAATCCACCAGAACCTGACTCTCACCCCTCAAGAACCCTTTGACTCACATCCCATTCTGTCAGTCTGCCCCTCAACTAGACACTTTCTGTTATGACCTGGAACCCATTGGACTCTGCCCTTTCCACACCCGACTCTCTATATTGTACCCAAGGTACAGTTATAACCAGAGTACCTGCTGGGATCCACACATCACCCTATATGCACCAGTCCTCAGATTCCACCAGACCTGCACATCAACCTGTCTATATCTGACACTGTGTCTCATGCACCAGTCTTCAGACTCCACCAGACCCACACATCAACCTGCTTATACCCAACTCTCTGTGTTTTATGTACCCATCACTGGACTCTGACTGGACTCCTAGAACCCCTCTAACAAAGCATAGAACCCTGTTCCCATTATGGTCTAATGACCTGTCTAGTTTGTTCTCTGCTTCCATTCCATCCCATCCCAAATTCCCAGTTTAGTATTTACTTGTTTCATTTTATGTTTAACTGTTCTGCCCCTCATTATTACCAGATTTGGTATTATTACATTCCACAGTCTATATAAGTCTCCCATACTTATGTACTTACAATCCAGTTTGAATGTCGAACTAGTTACACTCTGAATATGTGTTAGGACTGGAAACCCACCAGGCTCTGGACCCTATCCTACATGCACCTGACTCACTATATCAAGTTACAGCTAACTAGAAAACCCTCCAGGACCTGGACATCAAGCCTGTCTACACCTGACCCTTTGTATCTCATGCATCAGTCATCAGACTCTGCTGATGCCAAAGCCTGTCTATGTCTGACCCTGTTCCATGCACCAGTCACTGGGCTCTGCCTGGAAAACCTGACAGCTCTCTAACTGAGCCCTGTTCCTGTTATGGTCTAATCACCTGTCATGTTTCAGACTCCACCTCCATTCTGTTCCATTCCTAATACCTAGTTTGGTGTTTACTCATCTTGTTTCATGATTACTTGTTTAGGACTTCATTATTACTGGATTTGGTATAACATACATTCCACAGTCTATATAGTCTAGCAGATGTTGTACATACAATCCAGTCAGAAAATCAGCTTAGATCTCCCCAGTAATCTCAGTATATTTCCACTCTATTCCTCTCTTTGAAACACACCATTATTTACCTCATCAGAGCCCATGGGATCTGACCCATCACTGCCTGACCTCTGACCTATCGATCACTTGACATCCAACCCATCACTGCCTGACCCCTCAACCTCCACAGGATTCCCACAATTGACCCTCTGACCTCTCAACCTACCAACTACTCCCAGACTCCCCAGGATTCCCATCCACCTGTCTGAAATTGGACACTATTATCTCATGAAGGCACAGCCTATAAGCTGAAGCCAAGTCCTACTGGATTATTCATGGGTTTCTCTGGAAACCCCTGTATGCATCTTAACAATATTTTCTGACTGAGACTCACAGATTGTCAATATGCCACCAAGAAGAAGAGCACCTGTACAGGAATCATTACCTGGACCCTCAACTCTTCATTCCCCACTTACTTTGTATACCAGCCAGACACTCATGAACCAGCCAGATGCCACTGTTAGGGTACATACACGGCGGGTTTCTGGAGAAACCCACAGATTATCCAGTAGGACTTGGCTTCAGCTTATAGGCTGCACCCTCGCGAGATCATGTTGTCCAATTTCAGACAGGCAGACAGGAATCCCAGGGAGTCCAGGTGGGGTTCGTGGGTCAAGGGGTTGTAGGTCGGAGGTCATGGGTTGAGAGGTCATGAGTCGAGAGAAATAAGAGAGATAGATGTGCTGGAGCCTGTGGGCTCCAACTAGTGTGAGCAGTGTGATTCAAGTAGGAGTTTAGAGTGGAAAATATATTAGATTACTGGGGGGAATCTAAGCCGATTTTCTGACTGGATTGTATGTACAACACTGACTGGATTGTATGTACAAATAATGAAACGGAACTAGCAAAACATGAAACGGGAATAGTAAACACCAAATTTGGTGTTAGGAATGGGACAGAATGGAGGGAGTCCAAATTGTGACAAATCATAAACCATAATGGGAAATGGAGCAGGAGCGGAGTTCAAATCGTGACAGGTCATTTGACTAAAATGGGAATGGGGCTCTGTTAGAGGGATGACAGGTTTTCCGAGTGGGGTCTGGTGACTGATGTGTGGGACAAGGTCAGACATAGACAGGGGCAGAGTCCAGTGGGTTTTCCAGTGACTGAAACACAATATAACAAAGTTGAATGTAGACAAGTCTGACATACGGAGTCCAGCAGGAATTCTGGTAAACTGACAATGGGTGTGTATAGGGCACAGGTGCGTATAAGTTAGTGCCCAGAGTCCAGTGGGATTTCCGGTCGTAACAGCCACAGATGAGCCCCGTATTGAAGAAGTCCCAGAAAACCTGGACAAATCTGAATATGAGGATGAGTCTGTGGCCCCCAACAAGGGCAAAGGTGTCAAAAATTCCTTGTTCAATGACCAACTGCCACTTTCAGATGCCACTTCCAAGTTGTTAACAATCACTTTAGAAAGATTGATGAATCACATGCTCAGAGAAGGTAAAAAGAAGGATCTGGAACCTTTGTGGTCCAAAGTCAATGCTCCAGAACCCTTCATGGGTTCCAACCCCAGCAAAATTTCCACCTTCCTCATGCAATGTCACTTTAATTTCCGCAATCAATCCACTGCATTTTCCACAGACTCCCGAAAAGTCAATTATGCATTTCATATCTCTTGGGATCTGCATTGAAATGGTTTGAACCAGCTTTTAGCGGACTTTCAAAGGAAGAGCTGCTCTGGCTTGAAGATTGGGATGCTTTTGTTGAGGAACTAGAAACAAACTTTCACCCATATGATCTGACCAGAGAAGCTGAGAATAGCCTCACCAATCTTTGCATGAAGGATAGCCAGTGCATCATGGACTATATTGTCCAATTCTGTTAAGGATGTGTACATGGAGGGTTTCTGGAGAAACCCACAGGAAAGCCAGTAGGACTTGGCTTCAGCTTATAGGCTGCACCCTTGCAAGATCATCTTGTCCAATTTCAAATGGGTGGACAGCAATCCCGGGGAGTCCAGGTGGAGTTCATGGGTCGGGAGGTTGTGGGTCAAGAGGTTGGGGAGTCAAGATAGATAAGTTGGAGGTCGAGTGATATGTAGATGCGTCAGAGCCCGTGGGCTCCGACTAGTAAGAGTGGTGTGTTTCAAAAAGGAATTTAGAGTGGAAAATATACTAAGATTACTGGTGAGAATCTAAGCTGATTTTCTGACTGGATTGTATGTACAACATCTGCCAGACTATATGAATGAATACCATACCAAATCCAGTAATAATGAAAATGAAACTAACAAACATAAAATGAGATAAGTAAACACCACTGGAGGCACCCCAAGATTTTTGGAGTTGCAAAACCTTCAGAAAATCTTGCTATTTGGCCAAATTTGCTAAGCATTCTTTGAACTGAAAAACTGTTCGGAAATCTTGAGTTTTAGTAGGTTTTTCTGAGGACAAAAATTGTATCTGAAAACCCTAAAGATGTTGATCAGGAAATTCTAAGGAAACATTGTTGGAAATAGCCTATTTTCTGTGGGTTTTCTAAATGGGAAAATTCTTAAAAAACCCTGGGTTTTGTTAAGGTTTTTCCACCCAACAGAATTCTATGAAAACTGTAATAATTTGCCTAGAGAAATCAATTGAAAACAACATATTTTTGCTCAAATTTTCTGCTCAGGGAATTGGGTGAAAACTGTATTTTTTGCCAGGAAAATCTTGTGCCAAGACAAAGTTTTTTTAATCTTTTGTCAAGAGGAAAACCATAATGAAATTGACAATTTAATTATATGGGAAATCATTGAATAATTATAGATTTCAATAAGATTTTCCTTGCCCACAAACACTATAGAAATTCAAAAAATGTGTTGGTGAAATCTTGAAGAAATTAACAATTTCACATGAGTTTCTTAAAGGTTTTTCAAGATGAGAAACCTTGAACTGATTTTTCCTGATTGAGCATGATTCACAAATATTTAAGAGGATTGTTTTAGATTCAGGTAGATTGTTTTAGATTCAGATAGATTCTTTTAGATTCAGATAGATTCTTTTAGATTCAGATAGATTCTTTTAGATTCTTTTGGATTCAGATAGATTCTCTTAGATTCACATAGACTCTTTTAGATTCACATAGATTCTTTTAGATTCAGATAGATTAACATAGATTAACATAGATTCACATAGATTCACATAGATTCACATAGATTCACATAGATTCACATAGATTCACATAGATTCACATAGATTCACATAGATTCACATAGATTCACATAGATTCACATAGATTCACATAGATTCACATAGATTCACATAGATTCACATAGATTCACATAGATTCACATAGATTCACATAGATTCACATAGATTCACATAGATTCACATAGATTCACATAGATTCACATAGATTCACATAGATTAACATAGATTCACATAGATTCACATAGATTCACATAGATTCACATAGATTCACATAGATTCACATAGATTCACATAGATTCACATAGATTCACATAGATTCACAAGATTCACATAGATTCAGAGAGATTCACATAGATTCACATAGATTCAGAGAGATTCAGATAGATTCTTTTAGATTCACATAGATTCACATAGATTCAGATAGATTCTTTTAGATTCACCCTAAACCATAAAAGAATCTATGTGAATCTAAGAGAATCTATGTATCTGAATCTATGTGAATCTATGTGAATCTATCTGAATCTCAAAGAATCTATCTGAATCTATCTGAATCTAAAAGGATCTGTGTGAATCTATCTGAATCTATCTGAATCTAAAAGAATCTATCTAAATCTATCTGAATCTATTGGAATCTAAAAGAATGTATGTGAATCTAAAAGAATGTATGTGAATCTAAAATAATCTATCTGAATCTAAAAGAATCTATCTGAATCTAAAAGAATCTATCTGAATCTAAAAGAATCTATCTGAATCTAAAAGAATCTATCTGAATCTAAAAGAATCTATCTGAATCTAACATAATCTATCTATGTTAGGATACACACACAGGGTGGGTCTCTGGAGAAACCTGCGGGATATCCAGTAGGACTTGGCTTCAGCTTATAGGCTGCGCCCTTGCCAGATCGTGTTGTCCAATTTCAAACAGGTGGATGGGAATCCCAGGGAGTCCGGGCGGGGTTTGTGGGTCATAGGTCAGAGGTCGGAGGTCGTGGGTCGTGAGTCGAGATGGTTGAGAGAGGTAGATGCGCCGCAGCCCGTGGGCTCCGACTAGTGAGAGCGATGTGAATCAAGCAAGGGTTTAGAGTGGAAAATGGATTAGATTACTGGGGGGAATCTAAGCTAATTTCCTGACTGGATTGTATGTACAACATCTGCCAGTTTAAATAGACCGTGGAGTAAATGTCATACCGAATCCAGTAATAATGAAACGAAGTGAGCAAAACATAAAATGGGAATAATAAACACCAAGTTTGGTGTTAGGAATGGGACGGAACAGAGTGGAGTCCGAATCTTGACAAAGCATAACCCATAACGGGAAACGGAGTGGGAGTGGAGTCCAAATCGTGACAGGTCATTTGACTAAAATGGGAATGGGGCTCAATTAGAGTGGTGACGGGATTCTGAGTGGGGTCCGGTGACTGATGTGTGGGAAAAAGGCGGACATAGACAGAGACAGAGTGTGGGGAAAGTCCGGTGACTGATATGTGTCGTAATGAGGTCGAATGTAACAAGTCTTGATGTACGGAGTCTGGGCGGGAAATCCTATAAACAGACATTTGGTGCGTGTAGGGCATGGTGGCGTACAGGTTAGTACCTGGAGTCCAGCGGGATTGTTCGGTCGAAACAATCTGAATATATCTGAATATATCTGAATCTACAAGAATCTACCTGAATCTAAAATAATCTATGTGAATCTAAAAGAATCTATCTGAATCTATCTGAATCTAAAAGAATCTATCTGAATCTATCTGAATCTATCTGAATCTATCTGAATCTATCTGAATTTATCTGAATCTATCTGAATCTACAAGAATCTACCTGAATCTAAAATAAGCTATGTGAATCTAAAAGAATCTATGTGAATCTATGTGAATCTAAAAGAATCTATCTGAATCTAAAAGAATCTAAAAGAATCTAAAAGAATCTAAAAGAATCTATCTGAATCTAAAAGAATCTACAAGAATCTAAAAGAATCTAAAAGAATCTATGTGAATCTAAAAGAATCTACCTGAATCTAAAAGAATCTATGTGAATCTAAAAGAATCTATCTGAATCGAAAAGAATCTATGTGAATCTATGTGAATCTATGTGAATCTATCTGAATCTACAAGAATCTACCTGAATCTAAAATAATCTATCTGAATCTATGTGAATCTAAAAGAATCTCTCTGAATCTAAAAGAATCTATCTGAATCTAAATAAATCTATGTGAATCTAAAAGAATCTATCTGAATCTACAAGAATCTATCTGAATCTAAAAGAATCTATCTGAATCTACAAGAATCTACCTGAATCTAAAATAATCTATGTGAATCTATGTGAATCTAAAAGAATCTATCTGAATCTAAAAGAATCTATCTGAATCTAAAAGAATCTATCTGAATCTAAAAGAATCTATCTGAATCTAAAAGAATCTATCTGAATCTAAAAGAATCTATCTGAATCTAAAAGAATCTATCTGAATCTAAAAGAATCTATCTAAATCTAAAAGAATCTATGTGAATCTAAAAGAATCTATCTGAATCTAAAAGAATCTATCTGAATCTATGTGAATCTAAAAGAATCTATCTGAATCTAAAAGAATCTAACTGAATCTAAAAGAATCTATCTGAATCTAAAAGAATCTATGTGAATCTAAAAGAATCTATGTGAATCTAAAAGAATCTATGTGAATCTAAAAGAATCTATCTGAATCTAAAAGAAGCTAACTGAATCTAAAAGAATCTATCTGAATCTAAAAGAATCTATCTGAATCTACAAGAATCTACCTGAATCTAAAAGAATCTATCTGAATCTATGTGAATCTAAAAGAATCTCTCTGAATCTAAAAGAATCTATCTGAATCTAAATAAATCTATGTGAATCTAAAAGAATCTATCTGAATCTACAAGAATCTATCTGAATCTAAAAGAATCTATCTGAATCTACAAGAATCTACCTGAATCTAAAATAATCTATCTGAATCTATGTGAATCTAAAAGAATCTATCTGAATCTAAAATAATCTATCTGAATCTAAAAGAATCTATCTGAATCTAAAAGAATCTACCTGAATCTAAAATAATCTATCTGAATCTATGTGAATCTAAAAGAATCTATCTGAATCTATGTGAATCTAAAAGAATCTACCTGAATCTAAAACAATCCTCTTAAATATTTGTGAATCCCACTGTACCATTCCAAACAATTGTGAATCATGCTCAATCAGGAAAAATCAGTTCAAGGTTTCTCATCTTGAAAAACCTTTAAGAAACTCATGTGAAAATGTTAATTTCTTCAAGATTTCACCAACACATTTTTTGAATTTCCATAGTGTTTGTGGCCAAGGAAAATCTTATTGAAATCTATAATTATTCAATGATTTCCCATATAATTAAATTGTCAATTTCATTATGGTTTTCCCCTTGACAAAACATTAACAAAACTTTGTCTTGGCACAAGATTTTCCTGGCAAAAAATTACAGTTTTCACCCAATTCCCTGAGCAGAAAAATTGAGTAGAAATATGTGGTTTTCAATTGATTTCTCTAGGCAAATTATTACAGTTTTCATAGAATTCTGTTGGGTGGAAAAACCCTAACAAAACCCAGGGTTTTTTAAGAATTTTCCTATTTAGAAAATCCACAGAAAATAGGCTATTTCCAACAATGTTTCCTTAGAATTTCCTGATCAACATTTTTAGGGTTTTCAGAGACAATTTTTGTCCTCAGAAAAACCTACTAAAACCCAAGATTTCCGAACAGTTTTTCCAGTTCAAAGAATGCTTAGCAAATTTGGCCAAATAGCAAGATTTTCTGAAGGTTTTGCAACACCAAAAATCTTGGGGTGCCTCCAGTGCACCAAACTTGGTGTTAGGAACAGGACAGAATGGAGCAGAGTCCAAATCGTGACAGGTCATAGAACCATAATGGGAACAGAGTGGGAGTGGAGTCCAAATTGTCACAGGTCATTTGACTATAACGGGAATGGGGCTCAGTTAGAGGAATGATGGGTTTTCTGAGTGGGGTCCAGTGACTGATGCATGGGACAGAGTTGGACATAGACAGGGACGGAGTCTGGCAGGAATTCTGGTAAACTGACAATTGGTGTGTATAGGGTGTGGGTGCATATAAGTTAGTGCCTGGAGTCCGGTGGGAATTCCAGTTGTAACAAATTCAATAATCTTGCAGCTCATTTTCAGTGGGGCAATCCTGCTCTCCATCACCAGTTCTATGCTGGTCTGCCATCCTGCCTTAAGGACAAAGTCTCAAAAGGTGAAGATGTCAAACCAAAAACACTGTCCTGTATGCACCTCAAGGCTCAAAATGTGGATGCGTGCTATTGGGAATGTCATGCAGAAGTTGCCCATGAGACTTTGGTGGATACGGTCAACAAGTCCATGGCCAACAAACCCAACAACAATACCTTGTCTACCAGCAACCAAAACTCCATGCACTCTGATTGGAAGAATGACAAGAAGTCTTCCAACAACAACAAAAACAACAACAAAGGTTAGCAGTCTGGCAAGCAAACTGGAAAACCTGACCTTACAGGTAAGCTCAGACCTGATAGCAAACTTACCCCACAGGAAAGGCAGCGGTGTATGGACAACAGCCTTTATCTCTTGTGCAGAAAACCTGGTCATTTTGTTTTTTGGGATGATTTCCTGAATTACTGCTGTGAATGCTTTGATGTTAGCCTTGTTATCTTTATTAATGCCATTATTGGCAAGGATTGATACCAGATCTCCCATGTCATTGTGACAGAGATCTTTGTCAAGTTTATGTGCACTGGGATGGCATGGCTAGCCTGTTTTTGAGGTTGAGGGGGCATCATAGCACCAGGATCTGCCACAGTCAGTCTAGGTTATTCAAAGGAGATGTTAGTCAATGTAGAGGGATGAAAAAGAAGGTCATATAGGTGGGTAGAAAATTGGGGTTTTGAAGATTTTTTTGAGTGTGAGAAAAATAGAGATGATGATGGTGGTTTAAGGCAACCTGGTCTCTTGGATGATATGGGGATATATGGGGGGATTTAGTCAATATAGAGTTGATCTCATAATTCATCTATATTTCATTTCTCTGGCCCATTAATTTAGCGCTGACTTTGATGGTTTCTGCAGACTATGCTCAATGCACTCATTGGATGAAGTTCCTAACCAAAATGAACTCTAAGCTGATGGCATCTCTTGTCAAAGTAAGAGGCTGGTGTCTCCAAACCAACCAGGCAATATCCATCCAGCTTGAGCAAGATGGCTGACAATCCAAGGTCAGTAATATATTTAATAGTGTTGATCATTGATGTTCCACTTAGTGTTGCTCACTCATCATGTAGTCAAAATCCCAAAGGAACTCAACACAAATGTAAAGCCCCACCTGAAGGGAAGACTGGCAGAAATTTGATCGCCTGCATTGATGGTACCTCCAATCAATTTGGAGAAAAGGTAACTTCCTATTCTAGAAGTTTTACAATGTCTTAGGCATGGCCCTGCAGAATACTAATGTTATCAAGCTATACAGTCAGCTTGTGAAGGATGATGGGACACAACTCACTTACTATAACAGTGGTATCAGTACTTATTCCAAACCATCTTGAAAGTCTTGGAGTTACCTAAAACAAGTTGTTAACAACAAAATTGATTTGGCAATTTCCTGGTATGTCAACAATATGTCTAGCTTGTAGCCAACTAAACACCGCATCTCCAAGGAATTTTGAGAAGATTGTTATCAGTGTATACTGGTGGTTGGCTGATAATTACCAAGATGGCAACAAGATTTATTTGTTCAGTGAGGTAGAACAAATTTGGTGCATTATGACACTCACTAAATGATCACATCTATGTATGATAGGATTTTCATGTGGCACTTATCAAGTGTGCATTTTGGCTGGAATGATTGACAAAGTAAGGCATTACACTGTATTCACCATCTGAAGATTCTACGAGATCTCAATATGATTAGGTTGGTCTCACATAAAAAGGAAACAAAGCACAGATTCCATTGTGAGATAGGTTGCCACACATCAATCTCAGGAGACTACTGAGGTCATATTAGTGCATATGAGTTATATGCCGATCCAAGGAGTGATGGAACCACCCCACTTAGTGGTCACTTTTCAAGACCATGGAAAAGGAGGTCATCTCTCTTAAAGGAACCTATTGAAGAGGCACATCAATTGGAAGACTCATCTCCAAAATTGAAAGGTTCTGAGGGAACACCTGTTCCCAAGGATAAGGGATTTTTAAATCTGGAATCTTTCAAAATACCACAAGAGATCACCATGGTCCTCATCACCATCAGAGCCCCTGAACTTGGCAAAACATTTCAAGGATACCTTCTTGAGAAAAGGCGTATGAGTGCATTTTATTGGAGTCTGGTACAATTGATTACCTACTTGTTTGGTCTTCCCTATTAATAATGACCCCTGTGGATTATCAGGGATACAGTCTCTTCCATTGGGATTGTGAGAGGTCAGAATCTTCCTGGCACCGTCAAATTGGATCATACTTGTTATTTCCACCATGCACTGGCCCTCGATGAGTGCCAAGTTAAATTCCTTCCCGAGTAGCATGTGGTGGAGTCATAGTTAATGAAAGTAAGTTGTTGCATAGCAGCATGGATTGTTATAACTGCTTTTTGCAGAATTATCAGAGAATCCACTGCAATGTCCTCTGCATAGTGACCCACCTGCTCTGATCCCTGACACTCCAAGTGAAAATCATACCTTGCTGAAAAAGAGACAGCAATGAGAGAACATTCCCCACATCAAAGAAGTGTGGTTCCCTGGGACCCATTTAGATATGTCAGTCTGTTGATATTATCACTTTAATATACTCCATGCTAACTCCCTATGATGTGCAGAGATGATGTTGTTAATGGCAACCTAGACCACAAACATCCTTCCTTCCTATGGATGATGGTCACACTTTATTGAATATACAAAATTTTACTGAATAATCCTCATATTTTTAAGTGAGACTACTTCCTCTGGCCATGACAACTTTTTCTATGAGTTTATATTTAATTACCTGAAATTTCATCTTTAAAATATGCATGCCCTTTTAAAATATACACAAATGTCATAGTTACACAAGATTATTTGGGTTAACCTAGATTATTTGGATTAAACAAGATTATTTGGGTTATGACTTAATCTTTGGGTTATGATGTATTCCCTTGTATACAAGCAAACTTTCAAATATATTTCATATAATTTAAATTTAGTTGGTTTAGAGAGTTAGCCAGAACTATCTGGGGTACCAATCCCCATTGTGCAATTTATTCCAAATAATAATCTACAGATGATTGTTTGACTAAATTTTGTCAGATATATGTAGGATAAATATTAATATTTTTGCATTCTTCAGAGTGATACCTAATCAACTGAATTTGATTAAATATTAATTTTACAACAAACAATATAAATATATATACTTTAGTGGATAAATAACTTTTAAAGTTTTGGGTTATCCTCCTATGGATGTTCTTTGAAGCTGTGTGGGCAGGTCTGAAACTAGACCATTCCAATGTAGCATGGAACTGGGATGAGCTAGGCTCAATGCATGAATCCCTGATGCTTCCTTGGCAAATTCTGGAGTATCTCCCTATGAAACAACTATCCTACCAGTCAGCCAATAGTGTCACTTGGTGGTACATGCATGCCATCAATGAGATGAATATAATAATTTCTCCAACATACAAGGCCCCATCATGGTTGGGGATGCAAACTACAACCTGGACAGAAGGTACACATTTCCTTGGGATATTGTGTGGAACCATATTTGCCCAAGGCTTCACTTCATGTGAAAGGAACATGGTCCAATTACATGAGTTCTTATAAGCTGGAAGTGGAGTATGATCTCCCATGGGAAATTGAGCACAACAAGAATGATGTATTCAAACTTGATATATTTGATGCCTGTTACGACTGTGTTGCAACCCTATCAGTCCCGAGGTTATCGCCACTTATCAACATTTTCAAGTCACCACTTCGGAAACCATCGGCCCCTGAAGCTGATGAATGTTTTCGTGATGATCAAACTCCGTTTACGCCCACGTCAAAATAACTCGTATTGTCTGGTTAAACTTTTGATACGTCCCTTTTATTATGTTGATCTGTTCAATCCTATGTTTCATATATGTCTATCTATATTTGTAGTCCTTGAACTATTTCCTTTATCGTAATTTCGCTCTCAGTTATCATCAGCCTCCAAACTAATCATAAACTTCCCGTTCCTAGTCAAGCTTATTGTTAATACCATTTTCCACCCTTCTCCCCATTAGTATTTTCTAGATGCCTGTTACTTGTATATGAACCCGCTGTAGTTGTAGTTACTAGGCAATCAGAATATTGACTCAGAATACCCTCATACATCTGTAACAGTCTCATACTAAGAATCTCCCCATCCGCCTTTGTGTGCGCTCTCCCACTCCCGGCCCCGACCCCTTGGCCCGACACTCGACTTGTCCTTCAGTTCCGATAGGTATCTTGCTGAAAGGAACTCTTTAGGATTAGTCTTCACCAGTCTGAAATCTAAGGACACCCTACAGATATTTGCGAGGGCGCAGCACATAAGCTGAAGCCAAGTCCTTCCGATCGGTCCCTGTCGGCCACCGACATTAGTCAGTTTTCAGTTCTTAACAATGCCAATGCAATGGAGCAGGTCCTGAAAATGATTGAAAGCACAGCTGACTCAATGGGGGGGCTGCACCATCTGAAAGTTATCCTCAAGTCATGTTCCTAAATCCACCTATTATATCTTCCTAATGCATACTAATCTGTATGTTGTAGACAATGGGTGAGAAGCTTTGTGCTCTGTGGACAACACTGGCATTCACTTGGTGTCACTTATGCCGCACTTTCCTTCACAGCTTACAGTAGATTGACTATAATCCATCATCTTGCATATAATCCCAGGAACATTGATCTATTCTGCAATCCCTGGGATCATTTTAATAGAACAAATGGTGACTCATCCACACAGTATCTTGTGGAGATTCTCAGCACATGTAACAAAGCATTTTTTAAGGAACTTCTAGCATACCAACAGCAATCAGAAGTTACTCAAGGGGACTTCAATTATTTTGGAAAGCTTGATTCACAATACAAATACCAGACATCAGAAAATTCTTAACATATTACCCGATATAGTATAGCATATTCGCTTTAAATAGATGGTTAGATTATGTAATGTGAAGCCAAAATGGTGGAATAGTAAATGAAACAAGATAATCACTCATTGGAATGATTTTTTGACCCTATATTATTTTAACAGAAAAGCTACTATTTCAGTAAAAATATAAGTCTAAACCAATTGTAATAATAATGAACATGTAATGTGACTTGTTTACATCTATTTGACATGTTGACAGTTGGTTCAACCACTTTTTAGCTTTTACCATTACTATGAAAGCTATTTCTGCTACTTAGCACTTTAATATTATCTCTCTTCTTCCAGAAGGGTGTTCCTATCCTCAAATCCAGACTAACACTGACTCAGGAAGGGATAAAATAAGTGTGATAAAGGTTGAAGTACTTTTGGATAAAGAAAACACCCTAGCTGGCCATCCTTCCAAGCTTATTACTCACAACAAATAGTCAATTATCCATCAAATTAGCTCTGGAAATCTTGACAATGCTGTTCAAGCTACCCAGTTCATTAATTCTACTATCCCCAACTTTGTCACTCTCCAAACAGTCAGGAATGTACTCAAGAACAATGGTTTTACTCTGCAACAAAGAAGAAAGCACCCATGTTGAAGAAGACTCATTATCAGAAGTCACTTGATTTGCTCAGTACTATGAAAACTGGACTATGACACCTTTCCACCAGATGCAATTTTGTTAATATTGGTCTTATCTATCCACAATACTCTCTTCCAGTCCCCTACAATCCAGGTTTTATGGTACTAAGCAAACTCAAGTCACTTCTGATAATGAGCCTTCTTCAACATGGGTGCTTTCTTCTTTGTTGCAGAGTCAAAACCATCGTTCTTGAGTACATTCCTGACTGTTTGGGGAGTGACAGATTTGGGGATAGTAGAATTAATGAATTGGATAGCTTGAACAGCATTGTCAAGATTTCCAGAGCTAATTTGATGGACAATTGACTGTTTGTCATGAGTAATAAGCTTGGTGTGAGAGGTACAGCGAAATATACCCAGGAAATATAGTCTGGATGAGCTCATACTATATTTCCATTATTATTTCTACTTTCTCTCTATTTTGTTATACACTTATATTTAGTTCAATGACCTATGTATGTGTTACATCGACTCTTGTGGGTGCATACACGCCAGGCTTATATATTCTAGCACCCGTAGTTAGAACTCAGACACTTTTTACCCTGCAACCACAACTTACCCAAACACCAGTTAGTGTCCTGTAAGTTGTGATTGGGGTATCATCTCGACTGTCACAGACAGGCTTTAACTATCCACACAATCAGAGTTTCAAACTGTACCAGTCAAAACTCCATCTATATCTCAATCTGTGTGGACTACATCCACGCTACTCTATTATTCGACTCTCTTGTTACTCTCTTCTATACTCGAGCAGTCATTTGGAATTGCACTTAACAGTCAATTCCCTTTATTCGTTTTAGCTCTCTATTCTACTTTAGATAGCTATTTCACTCAATCGTATTGAACTAAGTAGTCAATACCCATTCGGTCTGTATTAGACTTAGACAGTCAATACATCTTCATATTTTACCTACATAAATGGTCAATATTCTTCATATATAGAATGATTAGAACTTCCACCACTCTTCACAGTGGTGATCCAAGCTGGACCGCTCTTTCCCTATGAAGAAAATGTTACTCTACGACTATTAATTTCTAAGCACGTGAATGACCACTGGCAAGAACCAAACACTGAGATCTTCAATGACCCTGAGTAGTTCAAAACCTCATCAAAGACCTGCTAGTCTGGAACCACCCCGTAATGTCACCATGAGGAAGTCTTCGTTGACTTTTCAAAGACCAGTTCCTCCTGGGAATTCCCCCAGAGCAGCAGCTGGACCGTCAACAGATACTCCCTCAGATCCACATGAGGAACATCCATCAACCAGGCAGTTGAGCACTCCTGGAGCTAATGTCAAGCCTACCCATGCACTCAAACCCATTCTCTCATTCCTGCCAAGGCAGGTCATCCTCAAGCAGTTCTTTGAGGGTCATATGGTTTACGCTGAGCCTATTGATTTGAAATGGGACATGTACTATGCCGATCAAATCTCCATGGATCAGATTACTCCCTTTGTGGAGGAGTACAATACAGATTACCCTTCTTTACTGGTGACTGTAGCAGTCTGGTTAGGTCGTTATCAGGCCATCTTATTGGTGCAGGACTTATGTATTCACATGACCTGAAACCCTTGAGGATCTGACCCACTTGATTCCCAAATGGTCGAGTGAGGTTACTTCTGTTATGGAAGGAGGAAGGATGATTTTCAAGCAAGAAGTGTTCTCTTTATTCCTTGAAGTGCTCTGTGCACACGATGATGCGTTGCAAATCCTTCACGTCCTACTCGGTGGGGATCACATCATGCCCAAGGTTGACTACCAGTATATGTACATCTGAATGTTGGAGGAATCTCTTAACAGAGTCACACAAAATGCATCATTTGCATACTTTACTCTAAGGGGCCAGTTGAGGCGAAATCAGAGGAGACTCGATAAAATGGTTTTGGAAGTGCTTTTCCCTTATAATAACTCGATTCAAGTGCCTGATTCGCCCATCTCCACAACTAGTTCATTTGTTTGTAACCTAAATGGGTCTCCTGATACTTGTTTCCTCCATTCACTCAATCGTCCTGTTATTTTGCAAGACTTCCCGTTGGATATGAGGATGTAAGTTGCAGACCATCTTCAGGAAAAGGGGATGGAAATCTGCACTCCCTTCCACCAGCCTCAGCCACATCGGCCTTTGAATACGATTGAAATCGAGAGAGAAATCGCAAAGGAACCCAGCCCTGCACCCCATCAGGGGATTCATTGCTCCCGCATTGCATTTGAACAAATTCCAGATAATCCTAACTTTGGTGATGAACAACCCGCGACTAGGAATTGATCAGTCACCAACAGGGGTCGACCATCCCTCTCTACTGCATTCACTGAGGGTATAGCTGGTCAGGTTGCTGGTCAAGGATTGCTGAATCCAGATGATCCCTGCCATTCCCTGCTGATCTCCTCTAATCCTTTTCTGCCTGCAGGAGGACCCCCTAGAAGTTCATCCAGGAGCTCTAATAGTTCAGACTAGGGAGGGAATTTGGGACGTGGGGGGTGTCACGGTGGAGTACCTAACTCTCCCTTTCGAACTACGACGCAGCCTTGAGCCAGCACACCTATTGATGACTTACCTAAGGATAAAAGGATCACTCTTAACACCAACAACATCAAGATAAAATGGTCTGACCTTCCTGAATACAATGGAACTCAATCCAAAGCTTTGGACTACATCATGGATATCATGAGTCTCTTGGAGATATCAGACTCCACGAGCACATTGTTAGGAGTCGCTCTGCCAAAGATGACTCACTGGCAATACCAAGATATGGTGGAGCACTCTGGACCATGAACATCGCACTGAATTCAGTCGATCTCATGGATCATTCCTTTGGGGTATTGTAGAGGGATTACTTGGAACTTGTTGGTGTGAATCCTTAGCCTTATAATGGGAAGCCATGAAATTTTGACAAGCCAGCCACGATTGTGAGACACCTGTTCACTATATTCAACAGAGAATTAAGCTTTATTGATTCTTGTATGGGTTCCACCAAGATCGAAAGAGTGAAACATGCAGACTTATCCTCACACTGCCCATGGAATGGCTTTACCTTCTACAAGGACAACCCATCGACGACATCATGAGCTTGCAGACTTATGCTAACAATCTACAAGAGGCTCTGATTAATGCTTGGGTCCAAACACATCAAGAGCGTTATCAGTTTCAGAAGCCCAGAGTCATGATTGCTGAACAGGAAGAATCGGATCCCTGGCATGAGGAAGAGCACTCCAGAGGAATTGACCCCACTAATCGAGGCCACATCCTTCTCAGTGAAGCTGAGGATAAAACAGTCCCTAGGGGATCCAACATGAAACAGGGTAAGAAACACGGCAAGTTCTGTTTTGAACGAAGCAACAAGAAAAGTGTTGCTAAACCCCCAAAGAAGTGTTGGATTTGTGGGAGCTTAGAGCATTTTAAGATTGACTGCCCTCACACTGGTAGGATGTCACACTATGTCTCTATTAACAAATGCTCCACGCAGAACCTGACCAAGGATGTGAGGAGTTGGATTCTGAAGCGGACGACTTTGTTCCAAATGTATCTAATAGTAGACGTGTCAGGAGGAATGTCAAACTGGCTGCAAGGAAGGAAAGCAAACGACCCAGGGTCCAATACCCTCGATCCAGTCAGCTTATGAAAGAGGATTCGACCATCATCTACTGCAGAAGGGATCCCCCAGGTGGATACTCCAGTATTGAGATTTCAGCATTACACATCTACAGATGCGTAGGGGACTCAGAAGCCTATAATCCTATTAAAATCAGGCTGGATGCTGGAGCCAATCTTTCCTTAATTTCAGAGGATTTCTATAAGGAACTAGTGGACTGCCCCAAGCTCAAGCAAGGACTCAAATTACACCTCGTACAGCTTACCGGTAATGCTAAAGTCTTAGGATACATCAATATCCCATTTCCCTTGAAGACAACACTGGTATGCTCCTTAAATTTACCACTGAAATGTAAATTGTCTGAGGCATGACGGTCCCTATTCTTCTTGGAGAGGACTTTCACGTGAACTATGAAATTGGAACGCTACGAGACCAGCTGTTGGTGTGAAGGGTATGCATATATCATGATTGGACTGTGGAATAATACATATATTATAGTATTATATTATTTAGTTCTTACTCTTTTTCCCTAACTCTCTAGATCTTCGAGCATACCCGTATTTCTTAGTTCGAAGTCTTGTGTATATCTATGGGCGCTCTCAGCGCTAAACGAAGACAACTTTTTACCCAGCAGACACTACTTCGTAACGACTCAGACGTCGAATAACGAGAGGTGTCAAGGGTAGTATCTCAGCTACCATAAAGGTAGCATTCTCTAGTCTACTAATAGCCTTTTGAACTCGAACCGCTAAGGTCGAGTTCCGCTTTCAAGACTTTGCGCTCGTCGACACCGTAGTCGACTCACGCTACTAATACTCTATCCTAGACACTCAGTCTTTAGCTGAGTATCTTTCTTATTTCTAGCTACTAGTTGTACCGTAAAAGGTCAACTCGTTATCTTACTGTTCTAAGCCATCACGAGCAACTATACAGTTGCTCTTGAGGCGTGCAGTGCATTCTTATACTAGTACTAACAGTCTAGTAGTCTATAGTATTGTACTGACGGTCAATACTCTCTAATAGTAGTTGAATAAACACTATTCTTCGTATATAGAGCGGTCAGAACCCACCACTCTTCACAGTGGTGATCCGGGCCGGACCGTTCTTTTCCTACGAGGAAAAACTTATTATTTGACTACTAAGATCTGGACACGCGAATGACTACGGGCAAGAATCAAACGTCTAGGCCTTCATCAATGCCTGGTAGCTCCATGCCTCGTCAAAAATCTTTTAACCTAGAACCACCCCGTAACGTCACCCTGAGGAAGTCTTTGTCGACTTTTCAAGGATCAGCTCCTCCGGAGGATTCCCCCGGAGTAGTAGCTGGATCGTCTACGAACATTCCCCAGCTTCCTCCAGGATCACCTCCTCCAGAGGATTCCCCCGGAGTAGTAATTGGATCGTCAATGAACATTCCCCCCGATCCACCTGAGGAACGCTCATTACTCGAGCAGTTGGACACCCCTGGAGTTAACATTGAGTCTAATCGAGCACCCACGCCCGTTCTCAGATTCCCTCCGAGACAGGTCATCCTTAAGCAGTTCCTCGGAGGTCATATGGTTTACGCCCAGCCCATCGATTACAAATGGGATATGTACTACACCGATCGAATCCCCAAGGACCAGGTTACCCCCTTCGTGGAGGAGTACAGTACGGATTACCCTATTCTACCGGAGACTGTAGCAGTCTGGTTAGGGCGTTATCAAGCAATTTTATCGGCGCAGGATTTATTCACGCGACCAGGGAACCTTGAGGATTTGACCCAATCGATTCCTGAATGGTCGAACGAGGTGACGATTACTATGGAAGGAGGAAGAAGAATTCTCAAGCGGGAAGTGTTTTCTTTGTTCCTTGAAGCACTTCGTACGCATGATGATGTGTTACAGATCCTGCATGTCCTGCTTGGCGGAGATCATGTTGTGCCTAAGGTTGACTACCAGTACATGTACATCCGTATGTTGGAGGAGTCTCTCAATGGAGTCACGCCGAATCTATCGCTGGCATACCTCACTTTAAGAGGTCGGTTGAAGCGAAACCAAAGAAGACTTGATAAGATGGTTTTAGAGGTACTCCTCCCCTATAACGACTCGATCCAGGTCCCTGATTCGCCTATCTCCACGACCAATTCGTTTGTTCGCAACTTAAATGGGTCCCCTGATACTCGTTTTCTGCATTCTCTCAACTGTCCTGTAATATTGGAGGATTTTCCACTGGATTTGAGGACACAAGTAATAGAACGCCTTCAGGAGAAGAGGATTGAGGTCTGCGCTCCCTTCCATCAACCCCAGCCGTGTCGACTTCTGAACGCGACGGAGATTGAGAGACAAATCGTGATGGAACCAGGCCTAACGTCTTTCCAGGGAGATCACCGCTCTCGCGTCGCATTTGAGGGAGTCTCCAACAGCCCTAACTTCAGGGATGAAGCGACCACTCTCAGAAACCGATCAGTCGCCAACAAGGGTCGACCGTCCTTCTCCACAGCATTTACTGAGGGCATAGCTGGCCCAGTTGCTGGTCGAGGATCGCTTAATCCAGACGGTCCCCGCCATTCTCTACCGATCACTTCAAACCCTTTCTTGCCATCAGGAGGACCCCCTAGCGATTCATCTGGGAGTTCAAATACTTCAGACCGGGGAGGGAACTCAGGACGTGGGGAACGCCACAATGGAGTGCCTAATACCCCTTTTCGAACTCCGATGCGGTCTCGAGCTAGCGCGCTTATTGACGGCTTACCTAAGGACAAGAAGGTCACTCTTAACACCAACGACCTCAAGATCAAATGGTCTGATCTCCCTGAATACGATGGAGCTCAATCCGAAGCCCTGGACTATATCATGGATATCATGAGTCTCGCGGAGATATCAGACTCTATGAGTGCGATCTTAGGAGTTGCTCTGCCAAGACGACTCAAGGGGCACGCTAAGGTCTGGTGGAGCACCTTAGACCGTGAGCATCGTACTGAATTCAGTCAATCTCATGGGTCGTTTCTTTGGGGTATCGTCAAAGGATTGCTCGGAACTCGTTGGCGTGAATCCTTAGCCTTAGAATGGGAAGCTATGAAATTTCGACAGGCTGGTCACGATCGTGAAACACCCGTCCACTATATCCAACGGAGAGTTAAACTTTATCGTTTCCTGTACGGGTTCCACCAGGACAGAGGGGATGAGACACGCAGACTCATTCTCACACTGCCTACGGAATGGCTCTACCTTCTTCAAGGACAACCCATCGATAATATCATGAGTTTACAGACTTATGCTAATAACCTGCAAGAAGCTCTGATTAACGCTTGGGTCCAAACACACCGGGAACGTTACAGGTTCCAGAAACCGCGTGTAATGTTATCGGAGGGTCAAGAATTGGATTTTAGAGTCACTGGCGACTCCTCTTCACCTAACCATATTCTCATTAGTGAGACTAACGAGAGAGGCTCGACGAGAAGGACCGTTCCAGACGTCGCTGATCCAAAACAGGGAAAGCGTCACGGAAAAATGTTCTTCGAGAGGAGTAACAAGAGGAGTTCGATCAAACCCACCAAGGAATGTTGGATATGTGGAAGTCCGGAGCATTTTAAGATAGACTGCCCTCAAGCTGGCAAAATGTCTCATTATGTCTCTATCAACAAATGCTCTGCACAGGATATGTCGGAGGAAGCTGAGGAGCAAAGGTTATATGAAGCGGTTCATGGACTATCTATACAAGGACAAGTAAATAACTCTGATGACGAATTGACTTTTGTTTCCGTTTATTCGCCCCATGTCGAAGACAAATTAGTGAGGGAGGAAAATCAAACGACTGGTGAAGCTCTTCTGTCAGAAGCTTACGTATCCATACTCGCCGCAGATTTCTTCGAAAAAGGAGACCGGCTGAGTGTTCATCGGCAGGACCTTGAAGGCCTGACCGAGGACTACTGTCAGACTGGAGATTCTCACGAACAAATCAGTTCGAATTCGCTCTGTTCGCCTGGAGCTGATGTTGACACGTTCCCGTTTGATCCCGGGAACCCCCCCGATTTACTACCGTACGAGAATTCGGATTCGGAGGACAGCGACGATGATCCAGTATTGGATTCCCCTTCAAAGCGTGTTCCTTGCTGAAGTGAACGCAGGAACGTAATCTTGTCCCTGCGCAAGGAAAGTAAGAGGCCTCGAATCCAATACCCTCGTCCCAGTCGTCTGATGAAGGAGGATACTACAATCCTTTATCGAAAACGGGATCCTCCCAGTGGTTACTCTAGCATAGGAGTTGCAGCGCTCCATGTTTTCGGTCATGTAGGAACTCCCGATTCACCCAAACGCGTTAAAATTCGAATGGACACGGGAGCGGATCTTTCCCTTATATCGGAGGAATTCTACAAGGAACTGCAGGGCATGTATAAGTTGAAACAAGGACTCAAATTACGTCTAATTCAGCTCACGGGTAACGCTAAGGTTATCGGATATGTTAATGTCCCCATTTACCTGGAGGACGACAGTGGAACGTTACTGAAGTTCGCGGCTGAAACTTATGTCGTTAGAGGAATGACGGTGCCAATTCTTTTGGGAGAAGACTTCCATATTAATTATGAAATTGGTACTCTAAGAGATCAGCCGCTGGGATCTAGACTTATTCTCCCGGGAAGCAAGAGAAGGAGTCATCCAAACTCACCTCTCTCCCCGATAAAGGTGTGCATACTGAAAGAGTCGCGCGAGCCTTGGAGGATTGCACTATCGATCCAGAGTCAGCCAGACTAGTGCCTATTTTTGTTGAAGATCTAAAGGGCGAGGAATGGATTGTTGAAGGAATCGTACTGCAAAACGAGGACGGTTCTATATTAGCCACACCAATCACGGCAATTTCAAGGAATAGTGCGGCAGTACCTTTAGCCAACCCATCACTAACCCCTAAGACTATCCGACGAGGGGAGACAATAGGGATAATTCATGACCCTGCTCGTTGGGCTCACAAGCCCAGGTCACTCGAGGAGAAAAGTTTAATGGTAGCAGGCGCGACCAAGATCGCACACCTTATTGAAAGTCTCTCTCAACTTGAGGAGGACCGTCAAGTCGCCTCAGAAAGACCTAAGCCACCTGTTGAACCAGAGATTGCAGACGATTTCGAACCGCCTGGTCCTAAGACGGCTGCAGTGGCTGATAATGAGGAATTTGCCTCAGAGGATCTTCACAAGTTAGTCAATTTGGGACCGGATATACCAACGGAGGTCCTGCCACGTCTCAGATCAGTTTTGACGGAGAACGTTAAGGCTTTCGGAGTCGACGGACGGTTAGGGCAAGTGGAATGTAGAGTCCCTGTCCCCTTGAAAGAGGGCACTCAGCCCATATCCATGCCTATGTTCCCCTCGTCCCCTGCCAATAGGAGAGTTATAGACGAGCAAATGGATACCTGGTTCGAACAGGGTGTCATTGAGCCATCTAAAAGCCCCTGGGGAGCGCCAGCCTTTGTAGTATATCACAATGGTAAACCGCGGGTGGTCATCGACTATCGGAAACTTAACCATCTCACTGTTCCAGATGAATTCCCTTTACCACGTCAATCGGAGATTATGCAAGCGCTGTCGGGGTCAAATGTTCTTTCTTCTTTCGATGCGCTGGCCGGGTTTACTCAATTAGAAATGTTGGAGGACGATAAGCCCAAAACAGCCTTTAGATCCCATAGAGGGCTGTGGCAATTTAAAAGGATGCCATTTGAGCTCAGAAACGGCCCTCTACATTTCAGCGCGTCATGCAAACGGTTCTAGCACCCTACTTGTGGATTTTTTGTTTAGTCTACATCGATGACATAGTCATATTCTCTAAGAACTGGGATGATCATTTGCTTCACCTGAATGAGGTGCTTGGCGCTATCGCTTCGGCCGGTATTACTCTCTCTCCCAAGAAATGTTTTATCGGATATAATTCGATATTGTTATTGGGTCATAAAGTATCTAGGCTGGGTTTTTCAACCCACCAAGAAAAGGTTCGCGCTATATTGGAATTGGCCCCACCCACTAAGGTTTCTGATCTACAACGGTTTCTTGGAATGGTCCTTTACTTTTCAGCATATATACCATTTTATTCATGGATGGTGTCCCCTTTATTCTCGCTCCTAAAAAAGGGAACACCTTGGACGTGGACTGCCGAGCATGTCCGAGCTTATGAGGATGTTAAAACCACATTAGGATCAGCTCCAGTGTTGGGACATCCAGTTAGTGGGATGCCCTACTGATTGTATACGGACGCTTCAGATTTTGCCTTGGGTTGTTGCCTCCAACAAGTCCAGAAGATGGCTTTAGGAGATTTAGTGGATACAAAAATCTACGCCCAAGCCAAATTGGCTTTTGACCGTGCGCAGGACGTGCCATCGGTACAAAACCAAACAGCCCGAGATTGAGTGGTCGGATTCGTGGGGATCCACTTTTGAGGTGACCGAAGTTACTGTTGAACGAGTCATTGCATATTGGAGTCGCACGCTGAAAAGCACGGAGCGTAACTATTCTGCTACTGAACGGGAAGCATTAGCAGCAAAGGAGGGACTGGTCCACTTTCAACCTTTCATTGAAGGTGAACATGTCCTGCTCATTACGGACCATGCAGCTCTGCAATGGGCTAGATCTTACGAGAACACTAATCGTCGACTAGCCGCATGGGGGGCGATATACGCTGCATTTCCAGGTCTCGAGATTTTGCATCGAGCAGGGAGAGTTCACAGCAACGTGGATCCACTGTCCAGACTCCCTCGGGTACCAGCCTTCGTGAGCCCTATTAGAGATGATTTGCAGGCTATCACCTCGACTTCTCTGGACAAGAATACTGAGGAAAAACTATGGAAAGACGAACCCGCTAAGAAGGCGGTCTTCTCTACCATACTCGATTCTATGGAGCCTTTTGGAGTAACTCAAAAGGTCTGACGGTCAGAATGGGATACTCATAACGCAATAAGGAATGACCAGGAAGACGAGTCCGACTTCGCATTGCGTCATCCTCAGCTACTAATCAGCATCGAGGAGGGATATATAAAGAAATTTCTAGAGGGTTATTCAAAGGACCCGGTTTTCAGGAATCTCTATGCTTTAGATACCCCTTCACCCAACGCAGTTGTTACTCCTTCTCACTACTTCGTGGGAGCAAACCGACTCCTGTACTTTCGCGACTCGGACTGGAAAAGTCGAGTCTGTGTACCCAGAACCATGATTAACTCGATTCTAAGGTTGGTGCATGATAACCCTTTTGAGGGAGCACACGCTGGAGGCCAGCAGTTGTTCAACCTGATGAAAGACCGGTTCTTTTGGCCGAGAATGCTACAAGATTGCGTGTCGTACGCGCGTACCTGCGATATCTGCCAAAAAACCAAAGTCGATCGCACCGCTCGTCAAGGAGCCCTCAGACCGGCTGACGTACCTTTTAGGCCATTCGAGGTAGTTTCTATGGACTTGATCACTGGACTACCCGATTCAGGAAAGGATTCGTATTCCGCAGTCTTCGTTGCCGTTGATAAATTGACGCGCTACGCTATTACAATACCTACCTTTTCGAACCTTACCGCTGAAGGATTCACACGAATATTTGTCAAACAGGTAGCAAGCCCCTTCGGACTGCCCTCTCGAATAATCTGTGACCGGGATAAGAGATGGACCTGCAGGTTTTGGCGGGAAAGTCTGTAAGATCTATGGTACCACCCTTGCGGTATCTTCGGCTCATCATCCTCAAACGGATGGGCAAACGGAGAATATGAATGCGACCATAGAACAGATGCTTCGAGCCTATTGTGCCTCTGCTAAAGAAAGCTGGTCCCAGTGGATTGAGGTAGTTGTTCACGCATACAACTCGACTGTTCACAGTTCACAAACTACGCCCCGCCTTCTTATTAATGGGATACCTCCCAAGAGGAATGTCTCGAGTTCTAGGAGGTGACGAGCCCCTAGTTCCTAGAGAACTATCAGACAGCCCTATGGCCGACCAATGGATCCTCGAGCTAGAAAATCATCGGCAGATGGCGCGGGATTCCATCGCTCGAGCCCAAGAGATTCAAGCACGAGCGTATAACAAGAAGCAAAGACCTGTAGAAGATATCTCTGAGGGAGACTTTGTATTGGTGAACCCCCACTCCCTCGAACTGGTGGAAGTCAAGGGAACGGGGAAGAAACTGATACAAAGACGGATTGGACCATTCGAGGTCCTTGAGAAATTGAACTCTCAAGTATTTAGGCTTAAGATTCCCCCGGAGTATCCTATGCATCCAGTCATTAATCGGGATCATCTGCGGAAATATCAACCCTCTCCTTCCAAGCTAGGTCCGAGACCCAACTTGAGAACCTAAGAGAGTTGAAATCAGATCACGAAGAATATGAAGTCGAAGCTATTGTTGGACATAGGAAACAGCGAAATCGTCTGCTATTTAGGGTGCGCTGGAAAGGTTATGGACCCGAGGAGGATTCGTGGTTAAGCAGCACTGACCTTAGAAACGCTCCGGCACTTTTGAGGGCATACAAGGCGCTGTTCAACATTTAACGGGATATATGCGCTCAAGGAATCATCTATTCCCTCTC